>CM023953.1:7904475-7914614 GCA_013407115.1 Glycine latifolia
TATATATATATATATATATATATATATATATATATATATATATATATATATATTCTAATATGATCTATAAAAATATTTACTTTAATTAGGCATACTATAAATAGATATTTTGATTAGATCCCTAAAGATAATTACTTTAATTAGACGCTTAAAGATAGTTTCCTTAATTTGGCTCACTACAGTCATGGTGATATCCATCACAACTGTTATCTAAATCCTAGCGCTAAAGCTTAGGATGTTACGAAATGACAAGGGACCTCATGATTGACCATGGCTTTCCTTGTTGACCACGACCATGGTCAATGTACCACAACCATTATCAAGTGAAATTAACATTAGATCTTCATGAAATTGTGTTGTTTCCAACTTTTCCACTTGATTGTGTGATTGTACTTCTACAAGATAAAAACTAATGTCAAAACATGAGTTCTTCCAATATAATATGTGAAATAGCACGAAAACTCATAAAATATCACTCAAATTATGATTTATCAAACATACATATGCAACATGCACCCATGTTTTCAGTTATGGTAGGCAATAGGGACTACATCAAGTGTACATGGTTTTGCCCACAAGTACCACTCCATCTATAGGGGCATGAATTTCAAATGGCTTGTTACTTATTTCCTATTGAAGGACACTACTACAAAAAGCTCTTTCTACATCGGTTCTTTACCCCATTTTACGTCGGTTCCGCAACCGTCGTTGACCTGGGCATTGTAGTATACTAAGACATTCTACGTCGGTTCTAGAACTATCTTAGAAAGTCCCTTTCTAAGACGGTTATTAACAAGGAACCGTCTTAAATTCATGTTTTAGAAAAAAAAATTAAAGAAAAAAACACATTCTAAGACGGTTGTTCGTAAGAACTGTCTTAGAAAGTGACATACTAAGACGGTTCTTAGATAAAAACCGTCTTAGAATGTCGCATTCTAAGACGGTTAATAACTTTGAACCGTCTTAGAATGCCACTTTCTAAGACGGTTATTGTCCATGAACCGTCTTAGAAAAGCACTTTCTAAGACGGTTCTTTTTTAGAACCGATGTAGTTTCTTTTATTTTTTTTGAATTTTTTTTTACGCGTAGATAATAAAAGTCACGGTATATAAAAAAAAGCCATACGAAATATATAAAAATAAAAATCATTTCATGGTATATATTAATTTCAATGTTTCTAATTACAATGGTCAAAAATAAGTCTACAAAATATATATACTGCCATAATCCATACAATATACAAGGTAAATCCCATATTTAACAACTATTTAATTGTCGTAATTCCGATTGTGTAATTGAATAACAAATGTATGATGATTTTTGTAACCTCCTCGGTAGAGTCAGCAACATATCCAAGTTTGCCTGGATTTATTTCATGCATGCCATACTGTAACATAATGACATGTGTGTCAGAAAATAATAAAGTAAAGAACAAAATAATAATAACAAAAAATAAAAGTAGCCAAATATGAAAAAGTAAATAAAGAAAGACAAAATACATAAACATTGGAATCCAACTAATTGTATCAGAAGTATTTCATGCACGTATTAGACACACAAGAATTATATAATTTTCAAAATATTTAAAATGTACTATTTTTAAGACTTTACAGATTATTGATCCAATAGATAATAGATATAGCCAACACTGCTCTAAAAGGGGGAAAAAAGAACGAGTTATACAATTTACTATACTGATATAAAATCTCTCGGGCCACTCTCACTACTAGTCACCATTTTATTTTATTTTATTTACCTTTTTTTAAACTCTACTCTCTCTTTTTATTCTCTCCATATTTCACTGTATATAATACGGCCTCTATCTAGTATAATAAATTTCTCTAACTATTTTGTATAACATTATATTTTTTTTATTTTTCTTTATTACATCATTCACTTTCTAATAGGTTTTTATTAGGAATAACTTAAGAGATGGTAGCATATCCTCCAGTGATATATAAAAACAAAGAAAAAAGAGGAGTTCAACCAAATCCACCTAAAATTCAATTAAGCTAAAATAAACTTAAAATAAAAATTGCTCCAAACTCCTTGTGTCTGAATTTTTTGCATTGTTGAAACATGATGCTTGCATTTGCTCCAATCCAAGCATCAATATTGAATACATATCCACATCAATACTCTTGGATAATTCACTAATATGTTTCTTGGAATTAGATTATACTTTTGTCAGTTTGAAATATTGAGAATAATTAAAGAATAGCATATATATATATATATATATATATATATATATATATATCAATTCTCACCTATAAATTTCAATCATGTGCATGTGCCATTAATTACTTGTGAGTGTATCCAAAACACAAACAGCAATATGTTCAGATCTGGAGACTACCACACCCACGGGCCAAGTGTATGGCAAAAACTAGTTGGTAATAATATTTTGTCAAGGGCTACTAAGGCTATCCAGAAACACACAACATAAATTTTTTTCCAGCCAAATATTAGAATTTTCAGCGGAATTTACCAATTAATCAATCACAAGCATTAAAATATAAAATAAAATAAAACTGCCCCTAACTAGGAATATTAGAAGTATTCCAAAAGTTATGAGAATAACATTTACAGATCCACTAATTACTGGTGCATATTTAACAAATTGAGGGAAGAAACCAAGGGTGTCTGACTGAGAGTGAACAAATCTTACTTTCAATGTTGTCTAAAATTTCTCCTTGAGCATCAACTAAGAATGCCATGTCAAGGTAAATCTGAAATAACATGACGTGTTGTTAATTTTTGAAAAGGAAAACATAAGTTCCAATAAAATTTCACAAACCAAGTACCTGTCCTTGACCTGCTTCTAGAATTGCTTTCTGGAAGATTTGCTCACTGTTTCTAGTTTCTATCAGGTGATCAATTGTCTAACACAGTCATTAAATGGCCAATTACAACAAAAGTTATATATAGTGGATATCTCATCTCAAGTCAGAAACTCAAGAGTTAAGCTCACGTAATAAAAAAGTGAAGGTAATCCAACTTATACTTTTTAATAGATAACTTTATAGTAATAAAAGAAAAAAAACTACACTATGCCACAGTGCAACATAGTTAACTCTATCGGGGCTGAAGTGTTGAAACCTGTAATAACTCTTCTCTCCACAACCTCACCATATTCATCTTGTATTCTTTGTCTAAGAGTCTAAAACATAACACATTGATGAGAAGATAGACATAAACTTGGGAAAACAACTTCTGGTTTTAGGACTTAAAAACTAAACATACCTGGAAATGCATCATACGTGATAATTATCAAGAAAACAATGAAAGTTGAGGAGATTAAAAGTAGCTTATTGTAAAAAAGCCTCCTGCTCCATTGCCTGCATCAACGACTACATGGAAACCCTCTAATGGTTTCTCTGCGGATAAATAATGCAATAAAAGTTAGCAAACAAGATAAAAACTTGCATTCAGGAAATCAATAGTAAAGGGAAGAACTATAAATTATACAAAAAATAAATAAAAAATCATAAAATAATGTCTCCCAGTTAGAGTTTAACCCAATAGAAACTCTCAAATGCTGAGAAGCATAAGCTTTCTTTTTCTCCACTAACCATGCAGCAAAAGCAGCTCCTATTGCTTCAGCAACAGATTCAGTGAGGTTAACTAGCTCTCCCTCAACACCATCAACAGCCACACCACGAATGTAACTGTTTATCAATGAAGTTTTCATGAAATGGTTAATCTTTTAATTTGTGTTAAAAGGAAAAATAAGGTCTTAAGAATTAAATAGAATACGATAAGATTTTTTTTTCTCTTTTGTCTAAATGCTACACATACACAACATGGATTGTGTACAACAATTAACAAGCCAATGGGAATCAAAGGAGCATAGAGGATTTGACGGTATTTCATTTCCATCTCATTTCCTCATTTTACCATTAAGAAATTTCCAGAGTACTTCTATTCCTGTTTTCTTCTCTTCCTTCCTTTTCAGTTACTCTGTCTCTCTCCACATACATAACAGAGAGACAATATACATTGACCAAATTTATATTAAGTTGACAAAAGAAAGGGGGTATAAACTTATTAGCTTGCTTGTAATCAAGTGGTATTGACCTGCCATTTTGAAGCTTTAGAAAATCTGTCTTGTCTAGATATGGCACAACAGTTGCAGATGCAGAAGCTGCAGGTTGAAGGTACACAATCCAATAGTCATCTAATCAGATATAATTGCATTAATATTTATGTAAAAGGTGAAGGAAGTAATCCCATTCTGCTAGAAAATGTTATAAGCTCTGAGAATTAAAAACATATAATTGAACAATATTATATCTAAATCACTTATCATTAAAAACAATAAACCTTTAATCACCACCATCCTTCTTATTAAAAATAGTTATAAGCTATGAGATCATGTTAGATATAACAACCAATTTTTTCTAAATGAATGTCCATCATTCAATAATACATTCCCAAAATATACGTTAATATCATAACAACCAATTTTTTCTGGTATGCATTTCACATGAAAAGCACTGACCATGACAAAGGTCCCGCTCCCGTTAGTGTTTGTCTTCCTTCTATGATGCAACGCACACAGACGGGTACATGTTCCCTTCATTAGGACAATTCTATCAACTATCAAGCATTATTATGTGGCACATAAGAAACCAAAGTAACCTAGGTATAAACTAAAATGGATAAAAAATGATCTGCACTACCATTTTGCAAAACAATCACACAGAGGAAGTACAACTATAGTTTAAAAAATAAAATAAGAACTCAACCATTCAGTCACAGACCCTCTGAACATGGTAGCAAGATACCAAGTGCAAAGAGAACCCAAGAGCTTCCACCGAAAGACCCACCGAAAGACGAGAGCGAAGAAGAGGACCAAGTCTTACCCCATTCCACCTGGACCCGCTCATTCCCTTTGAACTTCCACTTCATCCGCTTAATCTGCAGCACCTTCTCCCCGTCCATGCTGAAGCAGAGCCTGGAGTGGTCGTGGTAGCCGCAAACGATCTGAATCTCATGTGGAACCATGTCTTTTCCAGAAGAGGAAGGGTCTTATGTGGAGGTGGAAGGAGAGGGTGGTGGGGTTAGAATACGGTGGGGAATCTATGGGGTTTTGGCTTTGGTGGAGCTGAATGTGGAGGGAGTGTCCTCCAATGGAGTGCTTGAGGGAGAGGGAGTGGGAGGAGAAGTTTGAAGCGTGAATTTTGGGAACCCTAGATTTAAAATAACTGAGACAGAATGTAGGAGATATCAAATATTTAAAAAAGCGAAAAATATTCTAAGACGGTTTTCAAAAAATCATCTTGGAATGCAAATCATTCTAAGACGGTTTTTACGAAAACCGTCTTCGAATGTTAGTTTCTAAGACGGTTTTTGCGAAACCGTCTTCGTATTATTGTAATTATTTACAAAAATGTCACCGCGTGTCTTTCTAAGACGGTTTCTTATTAACCGACGTAAAATCACCGTCGTAAAATAGGCTTTTTGTAGTAGTGGGAGTTGATATTGTCTTAGGCCTTGACTGGCTTTCTAAATTGGGCCAAATATCTGCACATTTTGTTGTCCGTAGCTTACTTTTCCTTATCTGGGCTCTCTCATCACCTTCACTCATCCTATTCGTACCACCCCTTTTCCTTCATCTTACAACCAAATCTGCCAATTTGTCCACTCAGATTCCGTTGTTGCTTTCCACTTACTCACATTCACCACTACTACCCCCTCCTCCTCCTGTCGCAAGGAACCAGACCTTTCATCCCTTAGCCCAGAAATACAAACCCTACTCCTTTCTTACCCCACCCTTTTCCATGAACCCAAAGGCCTTCCTCCCCCAAGGCCACATGACCACCATATTCCACTTGCCCCTCACACTGCCCCCATAAATATCTGCCTTTACTATTACCTCCACTCACAAAAAGAGGCCATGGTCACCATCATACATGAAATGTTAAGCCAGGGAATAATTATTCCAAGTCACAACCTTTACTCTTTACCAATTCTCCTCGTAAAAAAAGGATGGCACATGGCACTTTTTTGTAGATTATCGCAGCTTAAATGTCATGACAATTGAAGACAGGTTCCCTATTCCCATAATGGAGGAATTACTGGATGAATTAAGGTCAACTTCTATTTTTTTAAAAATTGACCTAAGATCTGGGTATCATCAAATTAGAGTGGTTCAGACTGACACTCACAAAACTGCATTTCACACATGTGATGGACAATCATGCCTTTTGGGCTTACTAACGCTCTCTACCTTCCAATATGCAATGAACAAGTTGCTCAGACCCTACGTACGCCGTTTTGTTAGTTTTTTTTAATGATATACACATTTACACTGGGTTTTAAAATTGCTCGATTCTAACCAATTTTATGATATTCCTAAGTGTGTTTTTGTTGTAAATTCTATTCAATATTTGGGTCATGTTATATCATCAAAAGGTGTATCCCCTGATGTGGATAAGGTGCAAAATATCCTAGATTGGCCATTGTCATCACGTTCTCTCATGGCCTTGCGGGGATTTCTCGGTCTCACTTGTTTTTATAAGAGATTTATTAAACACTACGCTGCACTCATTGCTGATCTCACCGAGTTATTAAGTTCCACTAAATTTCCTCAGTTTACATGGAGTGATGCAGCTACATAGGCTTTTACAAAATTACAACACATAATCACAAGTGTTCTAGTGTTGGCTTTATCGGACTTCTCCCTTTCTTTTGTAATTAAGACCGATGTATCTAGTGTAGCTATTGACGTTGTGCTTCTTCAAAATAGTCACCGTCTAGCTTTTTTTAGCAAGAAAATGAACTCTAGACTTCAAGCTTCTTCCACTTATGTATGGGAGCTTTTTACTGTCACAAAGGCCATCAAAAAATGGCGTCAATATTTGGTTGGGGGAACCTTGGACATATATACTGATAAAAAAAGTCCAACGAGTTTGTTGACCCAAACAATACAGACCCCAGAGCAGCAGAAGTGGGCTTGTAAATTACAAGGCTATAAATTTGAAATTTTTAGAAACCTAGTAAAGCCAACATGGTGGCTAATGCCTTGTCGAGGAAATTTCAAGAGCCAAAATCACTTTTTGTCTTCATGTCCTCCCCCATTCCTTCTTTATTGGACATGCTGAAACGTTACTATTCCTCTGACCCAGATGGTATTTCCCTGTTGCAGGAGTACACCATGGATCCTCAGAACCAATGACATGCTCATTTATAGGATGGTCTCTTGTTTTGAATGATAAAATCTTCATTCCACCAGTGCAGGATCTCTGCCAGTCCTTATTGACAAAATATCGCTCCACCCCAATTGTAGGGCACTCAGGCCTCAAACTTACTTTGGCTAGAATTGTTGCTTCATTTTCCTGGCCTGGCCTGTACACAGACACAAAAAAGTTCATTATGAGTTGCTTGATCTATCAACAGAGCAAATACAAGCCACAGAAGAAGGGATTCTTACCAACCTTACGAGTTCCATGTCGCGTTTGGTAGGACCTAACGATGTACTTTATCATCCCATTTGCCTTCTTCTTTCGACCACCCACTATTTGGGTCATATTGATATCACAAATTCACTCGTTGTGATATTTCAGGCCCACTCTCACACACTCACTGGTGCACTCACACAAACACAGACAACACAAATTTACTGGGGGGCGGAAACTCTCTAATATTATTGATAATAGTCTGCCAAAGTCACACAGAACTCTTTACATAATGTGCTATTTGTAAGCAACAAAACCCTAAACCTAAAACAATTCAAATTCAAATCTGAACAATATCTTTCCTAATATCTTTCTATAATATATCTCTCTCCATATCTTATATATCCTCATATCTTATCTACCCATATTACTCCTTTTTAAAATTCAAACTACATAAAACAATATTTATTTAAACGTTTATCCTAACAAAATCCCCCCATAAACTTTAAATATTTCTTCCATCTTTCATTCCCATCATCTTCTAGCAATTCTCCAGCAGCAACGTCGGCAGTGGCTTTGTGAATATATCTCTGACTTGTTCTCGGCTCGTCACATAACTCAACTCCACCTTCTTCTCTTTTACTTAATCTCGGATGAAATGAAACCTGACATCAATATGCTTGCTTCTCTCGTGATTAACCGGGTTCTTCGCTAACTCAACTGCAGACTTGTTATCTACCCGGATCTCGGTCGTACC
This sequence comes from Glycine latifolia, assembly GCA_013407115.1. NCBI lineage: Eukaryota > Viridiplantae > Streptophyta > Magnoliopsida > Fabales > Fabaceae > Glycine > Glycine latifolia. Next base: position 7,912,636 of record CM023953.1, read on the forward strand.
GACTTGAACTTGCTCCAGCTTCTCCAACAAATTCCTCAACCAGACTGCATGACACACACACAGGATGCTGCAACATACTCGGCTTCACATGTTGATAAGGTCACAATTGGTTCCTTCTTTGACATCCAGGCAAATGCTGTGTTTCCCATGAAAAATACATAGCCAGCCGTGCTCTTCCTATCGTCCACGTCTCCACACCAATCACTGTCCGAGTACCCCTTCAATCTGTAATTTTTCGACTTCGAATAGAAAAGTCCTTGTGTGATCGTCCCTTTTGAATGTACCTCATAATCCTCTTAGCCGCCTTCCAATGAGAATAGCTCGGCTCTTCCATAAACTGACTTACAATTCCAACACTCAAACACAAATCCGGCCTCGTACACGTCAAGTATCTCAAGCATCTGACCAAACTTCTATAGTTTCTCGGATCAACTCGTTCTCCTCCATCATACTTCGAAAGTTTTGTACCGGGTTCCATAGGTGTTGAAACCGGGTTACAATCCGCCATCTTAAATCTCTTCAGGATTCCCTTCGCATAACTCTCCTGAGAGACAAAAATTCCATCTTTGTCCTGTCTAACTTCCAAACCGAGAAAATATCTCATCATACGGAGATCAGTCATCTCAAACTCTCTCGACATCTTCTTCTTGAACTCTCGTGCCATCTCTTCACTATTCCCCATGAAAATCAAATCATCAACATACAATGCTACCAGCAATAAACCATCACCTTTCTTCTTAAAATATATGGCATGCTCATAGGGACACTGTTCAAAACCGTCCTCCTTAAAATATGCATCAATGCGGGTATTCCAGGCTCTCGGTGCCTGTTTCAGTCCGAACAAAGCCTTCTTCAATCTCAATACTTTTTTTTCTTCTCTGCCCTTCAAGTATCCCAGTGGTTGTTTGAGATACACCTCTTCTTCAAGTACACCATTCAGAAATGCCGATTTCACATCCATCTGGTATATCAGCCACCCAAACTGAGTTGCTTGCGAGATCAACAATCTGATTGTCTCCATTCTCGCAACAGGTGCGAACACCTCATCATAATCTACTCCTGCCTTTTGTGAATACCCCTTAGCTACTAGTCGGGCTTTATATCGCTCTATCTCTCCTTCTGCATTCATTTTCTTCTTATACACCCATTTGACTCCAATGGGTTGACTTCCTTTCGGCAGCTCGGCCAACTCTCAAGTATCATTCCGCTCAATAGCCTTGATCTCTTCATCCATGGCACTTTGCGACTTTTCATCTCGGATTGCTTCCTCAAACCTTATTTCTTCAGAATCTGTCAACAAACAAACAAGATGGGCTTCACTTGTTGACTCGTACAAATCCTGCAAACTCCTCATCCGGGGTCGTCTCATCTCGTCTTCATCTGTCTCGCTCCTTGCCGGGATCCATCTCGGTGATCCGTCTTCCTTCTCATCTTGCATAACCATCTTTCTAGGATCTGATTTGATCTCGGATGGACTGCTTCAATTCCACTCATCGTCTTCATTCACTTTCACATCTCGGCTTATCATTACCGTCTTGGTGCTGGGATCTAACAGCTTGTATCCCTTCGTCTTCTCGTCATATCCAATGAAGATAAACTTCCTGCTCTTGTCTTCTAACTTGGTTCTTTGCTGATCCGAGACGTGTGCATAAGCCACACTCCCGAAAACTCTCAAATGGCCCACCGATGGCTTTTGGCCCGTCCATAATTCCTGTGGGGTCTTTCCATTAATTATGGAATGCGAACAGCGGTTCTGTACATATATAGCACACAGAACAGCCTCCCCCCAAAACTCCTTCGGCATACTCTTCGTCTTCAACATTGATCTTACCATGTCAACAATGGTTCGATTCTTCCTCTCTGCTACTCCATTTTGCTGAGGCGAGTATGGTGCCGTCAAGAATCTTCTAATGCCATACTCCTCGCAGTACCTCCTAAATGCATTTGATGTGTACTCTCCACCTCGGTCAGATCGTATC
>CM023953.1:7925247-8004085 GCA_013407115.1 Glycine latifolia
AAGTACTACAAACCATGACAATTCAGAGTTACTTTTCCTTAAATGAATCTAGAAAGTTCCAAATGGTAAAGGAACTATGCTCATGTCCAAGAGGCTCTACAACATGTAAAGTTGTGTATGAGTGAGTAGCTGCATATTTGTAAAAAATTAATGTACCTTTTATATTAGATTCTGCATATGCACTGGCTGGATTTCATGGTTTGAAGGATGTCAACTATGTCTTATTGTGTCCTTAATGTTATGTGGATTTTCAAATATATACTGGCTTCCATGTAACTAAGGAGTCTAACCCATCCTTACCTTTTCTTTTCTTACCAATGATTAATTATTTCCGATTTGTGTTTCATGTTACTGATGGTGATTATTTCATACTATCTAATGGATTCCTTCTGTTCAATTATGAGGATATTTTAACTATAGGAATAAAATTATCTTGGGAGATATTGTTCCCTCTAAACTTATTAATTAAGCTTTTATTTTTTGAGATTAGATTTATATATATTTTACTTTGTTAGGATTTAGGATATATTCTCTAATAAGTAGATTTAGTGATATAAGAAAGGACATGTATAGGTTAGAAAAGCTCATTCTTTTTATTATTAATTATTGACTACTACTTTGGTTTTTCTGAAATTCTGAATACAATGAGGGATAGCATAAAATACATGATCTTGCTCATAAAATAATAGAGTTCTTGGCCATAGTATGTGCCACCATATTAGAATGTCTACAAGCAAAGTGAATTGTGTAAATAAGAATGAGTTGTATGATGAAATAATAGAGTTCTTGGCCATAATTCTTGGTTAACAATTTGCTTGCAGTATGTTTCTATGATGAAATATTCAATGTCTTGCTGTATAGTAGTTAGCCATAACACCGCTTGAAGAATTGATAGAGAATGCTTCTCCTTCCTTAACTGTCAACTGTCATTGTCGCTTCAACTTTTCCTTGAACATAACGTCCCATATCATTTCTCAGACATGTGCAGTGTTGATTATCAAAAAACGCTGCATCTATATTGCGCTTTAGAATATCATTCCTCATCCAGTTTATTTGCTAAATTCCAAACGAGCTTCTATCTATTCACCACCCCAATTACATTCTCCTCATGTCCATTCCAAAGCATGTATCATTCCTATTCCTCCAAAGACTCTAACCAATATATTAAGGAACTTGTGATGATAACGTACGTATCTTTTTATCAATAAGAAAATCTAAGAATAAATATTGTATTTCTTTCTTGGGCTAGATGTCAATGTCTACTGAATTTTATCACCTTTATTTCTTAACTTTGCTCTATTTTTAATTTTTAATTTTTTTTGTGACCTCCAGTTTTTAATTGTTTTCATAATTTCATAAAGGAGGAAGCTTTATCAACATTTATGAATTTCACTTTACTAATCGCTAATATACAAATTATTCATTATAAAGAATACGAAGAAATGCCAGGAACATACATTCTAACATATTTTTTCTAATAAATTTCTAATATTAGTTGAAATTTATTGAAAATTACAAATATGTATAAGTCTCCCTCTTTATTTAACATACTCTATTCATAATATTTTTTTATAAATTTTATCAAATAAAAAAAGAGTGCTACGAATAATGTATTTAATAATTTTTAATAATTGTGTCCTGGAATGGCAGAGCCTTGAAGGAGTTCAAGCCATCTTGGTGTTAAACATGGAAATCTTCTATCCTCTTAATTACATGCATCTTTGATTCATGTATTGAGAGGTTGCTTCAAATGATATATGTTATTTTTTCTCATATAGTTTGGAAACATATTCGTCGAAAAGGAATGGTCCCATCATTTTGCGTCTAGCCTTTGCAAATGGTCTTATCTTGTTTGGAAAGGGTAGTTTGGATCAGATTAATATCATCCAAACCATCCTTAATCCTTTTTTGCAGGAGCTCGGATCAGAAGGTGATCGAGTCTAGAGAAGTTGCATGTCTTCCTTTCTAAGAATGTTGGTTTGCTGGCTAAGCAAACTTGGTGGAGCTTTAGGGATTGCTTGGACAAATGATTTGGGAAAGTACCTGGGAGTCTCGATTCTCCATAAAAAGGCTTCTAGAAGTATGCATGTATCAATTCGTGATGCATAAAGTTAAACGTCTCACTTCTTGGAAGGCTCATACTCTTTCTTTAAGAAAAGATATGGTTACACTAACCAAATCAATTTTACAGGCATTACCTACTTATTTCATGCAAACTATGTTGTTGATTAAATTTGCTTGTGAGGATATTTATAAAAACATGTTCAAGCCAAGATTCATTTGAGGTGATAATGAGGATGGGAGGAAGGTGCATTTAGTTGCAGCAGATGTGATTTGTTCTCCAAAGAGAATTTGTGGTTTGGGTCTAAGGAAGACTAGAATCTAGCTTTTATGAGAAAGCTAATTGGCAATTATGCTCTGGCGATAGGGCAGTGTGGTTAACTATTGTTAGAAGTCAATACTGTAGGGAAGATGTGTTACCAAGGTTGCATAAAGATAAGAGTGGAAGCAACTTTTGGCATGTTTATGTGCCTCGTGTGGGATCACTTCAATAAACATATAAGTTGGAGATTGGGTAATGGTTTACGTGCTTCATAATGTAAATTCTCTGCGCGCTGAACTAGTATAGTATCAATGAATACCATTCTTTTCCTTAAGAAAACGATGGGATTAATTGCTCATGTTTTTGTCTTTGTGGCGGATTAAGCAGAAGTATGCCTACTGTAATACTATGGTTTTCTTAATGCATGATTAAGTGATTTAATTAAATTATAAGAATAATTAAATTTATTTTATGTTGCTAAAATATATATAAATGATGTAAGTTATGTTTTATGTTGCTAATCCTTAATTATTAGCAAAGTAGATGGAAAGCTGAAAATGGAATTATGCTTGTGCCCAAGAGGCTCTGCAATGTGTAAAGTTGTATTGAGTAGCAGCAATAGTTTTGTAATATGTGCCTTTTGCATTGGATTTTGCATGTTCATCGGCTAGATTTCTTGGTTTGAAGGAGATGAATTAACTATGTCTTATTGCGTTCTTAATGTTATTCAGATTTATTTTTTTATATATATATATTGGCTTTCATGTAATTAATTGAGTCTAACTCATGCTCATACATACTTTTTTCTTTTCTTATCAATCTATTTATCTATTTATAATATATAAATTTTGAAACGCGAATTATGATGCTGTCATCTCAGTTCTTTGGAATGCACAAATACATCAACATTTTTGCTTACTTAGCATGCTCCTCTCATTTCACCATTTCCCTACACTTTTTAAAGTCTTAAACATATGTTTTTCATGAATTACTAAATGTCACCATTAATTTGTTGTGTTCACTCTTAAAGTCTGAAACAAATGTTTTTTGTTAGTTACTCAACTCATTCAAGTTAGTCACAGATGAGATTTAAGTTTTTTTTCAATACACCCCCTCACGTCCAGCACTTTTGGGCTTGGTGTGTGGAAAATATGGTAGGTGACCCGTTAATGGATATAGGATAAACTCTGATACCATCTTATAAGGGTTTGAACCTAACTCAACTCCAAAAGCTAGCTCATAGGCTGAGGGTTGTCCCCCACTTATATAATCTATCTTGGCACTATCTCTAGTCGATGTGAGACTTGGGTTTTTTCCAATACACCCCCTCACACCCAGCACTTTTGAACTCATTAAATAGATCTAGGATAGGCTCTGATACCATCTTATGAATGTGGATTTGGACCTAAGTCAACCTCGAAGGACAAGTGTTGTTCCATACTTATATACTATATCTTGACACTATCTCTAGTCGATGTGAGACTTGGACTTTTCCCAATATAGAAGAAACATGCCTTGTAATATAGTCAAACAAAGGTCTTTAAAATACAATTAACTCAAACCTCCCTCAATGGTTGAAAATGCTTAAGTCTTTCATTTCATACGGTTTCCTTCATGGAACTTAGTGGATTGTATGTTGAAGAGAGATGAGAACTCCCACATATTACACCAGAAATTCAGTCATCTATATGATCTTAGTGGTGCTTATCTTTTCCAGATTCAACAATCCAATAATAAGTTATAAATATATAAACAAAAAAGATTTATCGTCAGAAAAAGAAAAGAAAAATTCCAGCTATTGTGAACTAGAGTAAATCATGTATGTTTTAATATGGTAGACCTAGAGATTAAATGATTCACAAGAAATCAAGACAATGTATTCACCAAAGTCCAATTTTACAGTTTCAAAAACTGGTGATGTAGTTACCTGACTGACATTTCCAGAATCACAAATTGAAGGCATAAATTATCCTTTATGGTAGCTGCTTCTTCATCTACCCATTGTAATATTCTGATAAACAATGCAAATGGTTAAATAACCGTGAAAACAACAACCAATGCAGCTAGAAAAGTTTCACAAACTTCATAAAATCTGTAAAAATGAAAACCACCTCTCGTTGAGATATGTGATATTTGCAAAATTGATGGGAACCTCTATACTTAAAATAAGAAAACCAGGTACTCTTGTTGCTTCCTTATAATGATGAATATTTCTATACATGGTTGTTGCAGGTATGTTCCCCAACATTACTGTTTTAGGCCTTGTAACTTGCAGGAGTATCCTGAAAACCGACAATTTGACCTGATTAACAAGATCAGCATCTCAGTGGTCAATCAAAATGATTAATCAAAGAGCTATTAGAATGTTAAACCAAAAAAGAATAGCTCTTAATTTCTTTCCCAACTAGCCAAGAAGGGTGCTAAAAGCTTCAATGGGGTTATTCTCTGGATTTTATCATTTCATTGTTTAAATGGTTATATTCTAAAATGCAGAAATATGATGTATGCAAAATAAAATGGGTCTTAGTTGCCATAGACTACCAAGAATGGAGGAGTGTGGCACCACAACCTCTAACACTCTTTCCAGCATACTCTTTACTATTGATTGAAATTTATTGAGTATCATGAAATCATTACAATAAAAATAGGGAGTGAGACTCACATTGCGCTATGAATCCGAATAATTTTTTGTTAATAATAAATAATATATTTGAAAGAATGTGTTGCTAGGCTGCTGGCATTTTTCTCAAGACCATTGTCTAGAAAAGTAAAATTTAAAAAGCAGCCATCAAACATAGTGGCAATTCCATACATAATATGATTGATAGGTAAGCATTGCAAGGCAAATTGCAGAAACCATGAACTTACTGCAATAGCAAGGTCAAGCTTGACAGAGATAAAAATCACACCAAAGAATGCAGTCAACATCACAACGAAATCGAATTTGTCTATCTTCCAAATGAGATAAGCAGAAGGGAAATCAACGAGGCCAATTACTGATGCTATTATGATAGCACCCAATATAACATTTGGTGTGTGTTGAAATAATGGCATAAGAAACAGTAGTGTCACCAAGACTGTCACAGACATTACTACATTTGACATTGCTGTTTTAGCACCTGCGTTATGATTGAGAGCCGAGCGAGAGAAAGATCCTGAAAGAAATTCATCATTTAAATAGGTTAATATTGTTTTTGACACCTTCATTCTTAGGCTTCGTTATTTTACAAGACTTTTAGCCTACAGACATGAACCTGTTGTAACATAGCAGGATGTGGTGGAGCCAACTACATTCATGAACCCGATTGCCATCATTTCCTTATTTCCGTCCACTTTGTAGTTTCTGATTGTAGCAAAGGTCCTTCCCACTGCAATTCCTTCCTGTTTCAAAATACCAAGGCTCAGTTATCGTTTGATACTTCCAAGTTCTGAGTAGACAACAAGAAGAAAAAAACACCTAATCTATGCTCAGTTATATAAACGAGAGAAATGTTACTTAAACAACAAAACAAATTGTTCAATAAAGTTTACAACTAAGAGAAAGAAGTATGAGATGTAATAAATGCTGTAATACAGAGATAGAGATAAAAATATTATATACCCTCTCCGGTTTTGAATATAAGAAAAAAAAAAACTAGTGTGCTGGTTCAAAATATAAACAAATCTTACCTAATTTCATCGTATTTAATATTATTGTTGGAGTATAAATATTGGATAAAAATGAAAAAATTGAACAACTTGAAAAAAAGACCCACAGACTGTAATTGCTCATAACCCTTTTACTCCTCCTATGTACAACAGTTATCAACCTTAAAATATCTTCATTTAGGTGAGATTGTATTTCCAAAGTCTTTTTAATTTTTAATATCAAGTTTCAATGGAAGTCAGTTTAGAAAGAAAAAAAAAGTTATTATTTGTAAATAGGATTAGTAAAATTAAATGTTGTTAACTTTCTAAATTACTGTAAATTAGTTTTCTTTTTCTTACATTCAAGACGAGGAGTAAATTGTTTGTATTTGTAGAGTTGTTATATGAATAATACATCTCATATAGTAAAACTGTTTGTGAGAAGGGTGAAACATACAGTGAGGGATAAAATGCCAGTGACAAGGCCAGTTTTAATGACTAGACTGAGATGCATGACTTCCTTGAAAGAGTAGCGTATCCGTTGAAAGAGGATTTATTCCTTGTGGCAATTTTCCAATCTAACAACGACGGCAGCAAGCAGAAGTACATTGGTTTAGAGTCATAGTAACATGTGGTTCTTAAAATTCAATGATAATGATTACAGAAGCATTGTTGGGAGGGAGAGAGTGTTGGGTTATGCTCAAACCCTCAAATCAAATCTGCGGAAATGTAAACAAAAAACGCAAAGGGAGAGAGATAGAGATAAACACACAATCAATCTGTTTAACGTGAGAAAATCTTCCTTCAATCTGGAGAGGAAAAACTCACGAGACACTAGTTCAGAATTAAACTTCCACTATATGAATAATGGGTTACAAATAATCAAATACACCAAGGTAATGGTTCACTCAACCTCTCCAACAATGATAATATCGAACTCTCTAGAGTGTTTCACTCTAACTCTCCCTAGAGGTCTCTCAAATGCAAAGCACGAAGGCTTGCTCAAATATGCAAAGCATGAAACTTACTCAAATGCTCTCAAGATGTTCACTCGAGAGGTATTCTCACGGAAAAATCTCTTTCAGATTTTTCTCACATTCAAATCAAGCTCAAATGTCATACATTAAAGACATATATAGAAGGAGGAAGGTCAAATATGTTGATCCATTTAAGTATTTGACTTCTTGAACCTTGCACTCAAGAAACCGCCCAATAGGATGTGACTCCTTGGAGTTGTAGAGTTTCAACGTCTCGAAACTTGAGTCAAACATTTAAGGCGGAACAGTTCCTAACAGAAAATTATTACACTGATGCCATGGCGTTGAGCCTTGATTGTGAAAGCAAAGACACTAGAGATGATGATAGACACAAGAGGAGCTCCAACTGAGACCCAGAATCTGGCTTCCTTCTGGCTTCCTTATGCTCTGCACAAATTTATTTTGGTACAACATAGTCAATTTTCAATACAAGTTAGTATACAATTATTCATATTCAAGTCTCTCCATAAATTTATTTTGGTACAAGTTAGTTAGTTATGAAACATGAGTTCTGGTACGGACACGGGACATAATATGGACATGAACTATTTGACGCCATTAATGTCTAAAAATAGGACACGAGGATACTGTATACATACACATATACACATAGAGATTCTAATTAAATTAAATGAGCAACATAAAACAAAATATCTAAATTGACAGTATATTCATTTTTTTAGACCAACTTTCTGTTTTTTTTAATGTATTAGTTATGTAAAGATAACGATTTAAGTGTTTAAATCAACAAAAAAATAATTTTCGAATGAAATATCTAATAAAAAATGTTAAACAAGTATTTGAATGTGTCGTGTGAAAGACGAAGAGAGATATCCGTAATTCATAATTAGCTACTCAATACTCAATACAGTAAGTGAAGTTGTTCTTTTATCCATCTCAGGTAGGACGAGTCACATAGATTTTAACATGCACTAATGGTTGCCATTTAAATTTCTAATTGAGTCAGTGGTAATGAAAAGAGGAATCTATTAATCCATGATCTATAAGATATTATAATTATAATTGTACTCATCACATAGTGATCTTATAAGAAAGGTTTTATGTTAGCATTAGAAAATTAAAATGGTTGAACGAAAAGAGAATCAAGGAAAGAGAATTTCTTAAAATTCTTAAATCTCAGAAGTTACTACAGAATTTCTCATCTTATTATTATTGGCGAGGAGTGTTGGGGAGTGGCAACATATTCTAACACGCTTTTTCTAATGCACTTTCTATCATTATTAATTAAAATTTATAAAAACTATAAATATATAACTCATTAAGTAAGAAGTAAAATTTGCAAAAAAAAAAATTAATTTTTAATGTTATTCAATAACAAAAAGTGTATTTAAAAGAGTATTAGAGAGTGTTGTTTGGTTTTTCATTAATAATTGCAAAACTAACTCATTTTAATTTCTCTGTTATTTTATAAATTTTCATAAGTAGTTTTAGTCCCGTAATAAATAAAATTTAGCTTAATAGCTGGAAATATAACGAATATATGATGATATTCTTGTTAATGTATTATTTATGTGAATTGTTTTGTGCTAATATTTAGTCTTCGTCCAAATCTCATTTATTAAGTTAATTATATATATATATATATATATATATATATATATATATATATATATTAGTATAAAACAATCCACATAATTCATTAAATTGATTATATAATCTGAGAAAAAATTATTGAATATATATTTAATATATATTCAATAAATTTTTATGCTAAGAAATTACGATTAAAGTTAAATTCATATAAGCTTTTGAGTTATATATTTCAAACAAAAACAGTAAGAATATAATATAACAGAATCAGTAAAACTGAAAAATAAAAACGTACAATATGTGTCTTCCAACCTATAAAAACACCAAGAAGCAAACTCCCATCAATATTGTTTGCCACGACCACTGCAAAAAAAGAAAAAAGCCACACATAACATTTTCTTTTTGGAATAAAGTATAGTACTATATTGAGATAAACATGAAAAAGACTAAAATAAATTAGGAACAACCTCGTCTTCATTGTGAAAAACAGAAAGTCAAAACTGGAATCAGGGCCATCTTTTTGGTGAAATGTTTGATTCCGAGAAGGCCCTTGAGCTGTTGCAGAGCTACAATTACAGCTGATCCAGCCATGAACCCAATAAGGATTGCCTTTGATAGAAAATCAATGATAAATCCTAGCCTGCAATCACTTATGAGAGAAGCTGGAAAATTATATGCATATCCCTTAATGTATGTGTTCCATAAGATGCACTTGTGAGGCAATAAGAAGTGCATGGATCACGATTATATAATTCAATTCCTTATGGGATTAAATGATAATTTTGCTCAAGTGAGATCACAAATCCTTATGATGGAGTTGTTGCCTCCATGATTAGAGTTTTCTCTAAGTTTTACAATATTAGATACTAAATGGTCTAACACCTACCAGAGAGGAGAACCATATCACAATAAATGTAGTAGAAGGTAAAAGGAATTATGGAAGAGGGAGAGTAAATTATAATAAGGAAAATGATGCTTGGACACCTCTTTAGATGTTTACACCTAGTGAGAGATAGGAAGACAAAAAAGATTGATTGATAATTGTAAAATGCATAATGGTGAAATTATAAGTGGCCATTATTGTGGAATTAATGTACATGTGTCCACCTTCCATATCAATCATGCTACAGTAACAGTGCACATTTCTGCTTTTAGTGTCAACCTTGCTATAGTGATTTTCCGCTCTCAGTGTCGACCTTGCTAAAGTGATAACACACGCTTGTCCACCCTCCATGTCAGACATGATACAGGAGTGCGGACGTCAACCCTATACAGTCGAGTCTCTACTGGTCAACAACATATTTATTATGTCTGATTATTCAAATTGGTGCAACCACTTTATATCCTAATAAATCTCCAACTATCCACAAGTTGTTACTTATCTACAACATATCTATAAGGTACATATTATCTATTATTTTTTTATAAACAGATTAATTAATAAACATATGCCTAAAGCCCATATAAATATAGATTCTCTTTAAATTTTTACTCATGCTCACTCATACTACAAATTCGCCCACATTGAACATATTTTGAGACCACATTGGTGACTCTTATATACAAAGTTATCTTTCTATAATTGATGTACTTACTTGAGCGTCCTTTCTTTTGTTTTACAGGTCTCCCTCCTTAACAAGATTAACTCAGTGCATCCGACCGTCCTTTCTTTTATTTTACATGTCTCCCTCTTTAACAAGGTTGACTCACCGTGTCCGATGTGTAAATTATGGAATCCACCTAAACCACTTCTAGTCCCGTATGTGGTATTTTTAGATTTTAGCAAGAACAACAATGTAATATAATAGGAAAAGAAAAATAGAAATAAATAAAATGTGTTGATAAAGTATTTGCATTGTCCGGGTATTCAAAAATCAGGTCTCTTATAGTTACAATAACAGAGTCTGCATATATTGTGGCAAAACAATGCATACTATAGATTCTTGCTATAAGAAACACAATTTCCCCTGACTTAAATGGAAAGGGAGACAATGGGAATGGTAATGTGGCTGTTAATTCAATTGAAGGCCGTGAGAATTTGGAGTCTAAAGATGACACTTACATCGCTATTAGGGAGCACCGTAATCCTATTGCACCTTCATTCTCATTCAGTTAAGAATAATATAAGGCAATTTTGTCTACCACGTAATCCTATTGCACCAAGAACTTAGGTTCGGTTTGATTCGGTTAAAACCGGTCCCAAAAAAATCTCATCTTAATTTTGTAATGACAAAAAAAATTTAAAAGGCTAAACCGAACTTTAGAGTTTTATTAAGATGAAAAATATATTTTAGTTTTAATAAAATTATAATCATGAATTCTCTTGATATTATATGAAAATGTAGAACTTGTTGATACCAATAATAATTTATATAAATTAAACTATGCAATCATACATTGAGGTGAAAAAAAATTAAAATTGTTCATAAAAATTATGGATAAAATCATAAAAACATGATTGAGGTTTGTAACTCACCTTTTTTTTATTGCATAATCTTCATTCTTATCTTCTTCTAAATCACTAGACGGAAGCATTGTTTCACCACCCAATTAGTTATACCACAATAGAGACCATTGACAATCACAATTTTCAAATTGTTCCCCTTGTTAGATTTTTAATAGTTAGCTAAGTGGTGGATAAGGCAAGGGGTGGTAGCTAGGGCGAAGGTGGGAAAATGATGGCATTAGAACATAATGAAAGGAGAGGAGAAAGGGTGAGTAAGAGAATGAGGGCCAAAACTACTTTGAGAGGTAGAGAGAAGGGGATTTCCTGCAACATTTCTTGACAGTGATTGCATGTCGAACTATGTTTACTCCGAGGTTGCACCACACAAATGTCCTTAATACTTTACAATTTTATTTGAGTGAACATGAAGTCATTCTTTAACCAAAGTTTTTTACCGCACATTATCCTTTCTTCCTTTTTTTATATTTTAAATTGAAGGGTGAAGGTGGGAAGGAGAATCTAAGGGAGAGAGAATTTTAAGGGAGATTAAATTATTATTTCCTTTTTATTTATAAATGTAAATTGAATATACTTTTTTTCATTACTCTATGTTATCCATTTCTTGATTTTTGCAAATTGCAAATTTTGAACAAATTTTGTGATTCATTCAAGCTTTATTTGATCTACTTTGTTGTTAAGATTGATTATAATTACTAGGTGAGTGCTCCCTCAATTGAACTTTCAAAGCTTTTGTAATGATATTCCTCCTGGAAAATATAAATTCATAAGCTGATTCATGAAGAAGAGGACGTAAAGACATAAATGAAGCCTTGGATGTATAATGTCATTGAGTCACGCCCATGAAAGACATCATGATATGGTTAATGAATCACTTAACTAAAACATCGTTATTTTTCAAAGAAAATTTTGGACATATGCTATATAAATTATTTATTGTTTGAAGAATTCGTACTACTAATATTTCCATTTGCCACAAATTTCATCTCAAATTTAATTTTTTTTCAGATATAGATTTCCCACAGATTCATATAAATATATAAGTAACACATTGTTTATTATATTAATTTATATCATACAAATTGAAAACAAAATTAATATTATTTTTATTTACATATTTCAGATACAATTACAAAAAAAATTATATTATTTTGCTTACATGTTTAGGACAAGTTTCAAATGATTTAATATTATTTTACTTGTGTGTTTCAAGCGAATTTCAAATGAAAATTGATATTATCTAATTTACATTTTTAATGAAATTGAGACAAATAAATATTTACAAACTTATGATCTTTGCAAGTGGTTTGTTAAACTGGATGTGCTGAAAAGTGCTTGGAAATCAACTTCAACGATTGAATTAACAAGCAACAAGTAGTTGTTCCCATATAAGTTATGACTACAATGCTTGTGAGGCAAATCTAGTAAGCACAAGCACAAATGACAAGGGTACACATTTCACTTTAATTGTTTAAACTGTAGGATTTTACAAATGATTGGTATTGCCATTAGGCAAATTCTATGCTAGTCTTGTAGTTGTTGCTGCCTCTATTTTTTTTCTTCTTTTTCTTTTAACTTTTGCTTATATATTTTGCAGTCTTATTTTATCAATTATGTGACAATTGTGTGTGCCCCTTCTGTAGTGGTTGATGATTGGCCTTTCATTGCTGATGAAAGTGAAGCTACGGCCTCTCCAACTGTCAAGAAAAGGTTATCTGCTCTTATGAAATCATTAGCTTCATCTGCTTTTTTAAGCTTTTCTATGACCTCAGCAAGAGGATTGACCAACACAAGCTGTCACAAACAACACACATGAATTAGTCACAGTTGCTACTTGAAACACAGATACCAAGGTGTGTAAAGTAAAAGTATGTCAGAGTTTAGCATTCTTGCCTCAACACCCTTCTTTTCCAGTGTTGCTTTCAACTCCTTGAAAAGTGAGATTCCACTTGTGTCAACAGCACTCACAGCTGAAAATTTCAAAGCGATACTCATTATTTTTCTTAATTAAATGAGTACTATTTGCAGGATAAGTAGGTAGATTAAATATGTTTAGTGATATGCTTGAATAGCTAGTGAATTTCTATTAGCTCAATTGATTGATTATATGAAAATGCAGTCTTACAAGTGACTATTTACTCCTCAACCTACTTAGATGGAGGTGTACGTTGAAAATGGGAGGTGGGAACATCAATAGATTTTAGTAGGACTTTGATTATTTTTTGACCACTTCATTCTATTGGTTCAATAATCCAATAAGTAACAAAGATATCAGGAAAAGAAATGTTTTATCATGACACAAATGATCCCCAAAATTATGAACTGAATGTTATAATGCGTAAACTATATGATTCACCTTTGTTCTATCTAATGAAGTTACCTGACATTTCCAATACTAAGAATCGAAGGCTTAATTGTTCCTTTATGTTGTCGTCTTCTTCTTCTTCAATCCATCGTAACGTTCTAACATAACATGTCAATAGTTGTGTAACAGGAGTCACATATATGCACCAAAATGAAATTTACATCATGAAATTTACAAAGGTGAAACTAACCTCTCGTTGAGATATGTGATGTTAGCAAAATTGATGGGAGCCTCAATGCTTAAAATAAGAAATCCAGGTATTCTTACAGCTTCCTTGTATTGATCAAGATTTCTATATATGTCTGTTCCTGGTATCTTCCCCAACATCACTGTTTTTGGCCTCGTAATTTGCAATAGTATCTTGAAAGTTGATAATCCGACCTGATCAATAGCATTGCCATCCCTTGTAAATAAAAAAATAGCTATATTTTGTTCTACTTGCATAAAGGGTGCTAAAAGCATCCACACTATATTTACTCTGAATTCTAGTCACTCAGTCCCTTGATTTTTTTTATCTATAGGAATCGAAAACAGTACCAAAAAATTTATAACAACTCACGCACCCCTACTGAACCAAATACCAACTGAGTTAGATCCCTTGGTACTCAGTCCCTTGTTTAAAATGCAGGAATATGATTTATACAAAAGCACTTGGTGTTGTTGAGCAAGGACTACAAAAATGCTTGAGTAGCTACAAGTGTCAAGGGAATTAATGTTAGAAATCAAACTCAATTTGCATCTCTAGATTAGTCCACAATCTACAAGGGTCTGGAAGCTTCTAAAAACATATGGAAGCTTGAAGAAACTTCTAGAAGCTTATAGAAGCAAGTAGAAACTTCTAGAAATATATGGAAGCTTGTAGAAGCTTATGAAAACTTCTAGAAGCTTATGGAAGACTGTAGAATCTTGTGGAAGCTTCTGAAAACATAAGGAAGATTGAAGAAACCTATAGAAGAATCTAGAGACATAGTGAAGCAAAGAGTAATGAAGAAGATAGGAGAAGAATCTAGAAATCTCACAAAGCAAGTATAAATAGGGGTAGAGGCTCTTAGCTAGATGCAAGTGTCTTGGTTGAAAGCAAGTGTGTAGATGTGAGTGTGGGCGTGGAAGAAGCAAGTGTAGAGTGAAAGTGAGCTTGAGAAAATAAGTAGCAAAAGTGAGTGAGTGAAACTCAAAGTAGTCCTTGTAAAGTTCAAATGTGTGAAAGTATTTGTAACTTGAGTTTCTCTAAATAAAAGATGTATACTTTCATTTTCAACAATTAAAACCTTTAATTTATCTAGAAAAACTAAAATACATTCATAGTCTTGTAGGTATTGTACATAAAGGCAAATCCATGATAATGTACTCATAATGTGAGCATCATTAGCAAAAAATTGAAGAAATAAATAAACTTACAGCAAGAGCAAGGCCTCCTTGGACAGAGATGAAAAGAACACCTAAGAAAGCAGTCATCATCACAACGAAATCGAATTTGTCGATCTTCCAAATGTTACAAGCAGCGGGGAGATCAATGAGGCCAATTACTGCTGTGACTATGACTGCGCCCAGCACGACATTAGGTGTGTATTGAAACAATGGCATGAGAAAAAGGAGTGTCACCATGACTGTCACAGACATCACTACATTTGACACAGCTGTTTTTGCGCCTGCATTGTTGTTAACAGCTGAGCGAGAGAAAGCACCTGAATTTCACAGTTTAAATGTGTGTAAGTCTTGTGTTTCATTAGCCTTCAGGAAAGCCTTTTGAAAAGGTTATCAGGTCACAAAGAAAAACCTGTGGTAACATAGCAGGAAGTGAAGGAGCCAACAACATTCATAAACCCAATTGCCATCATTTCCTTATTTCCATCCACTTTGTAGTTTTTGAGAGCTGCAAATGTCCTTCCTACTGCAATACCTTCCTGTTAAAAAACACATAAAGAAACACTTATCCATTGTCACTAATGAAACCAATTATGTATGTGTAAATATCATATATACTAACACAAGGAATGTTTGTAACACATTCTTTCTTTCATACACATGATCTATTATAAGGAGAAATTTAGGTGCTCCCCACTAAATATGAATGAGACTCATCATTAAAAAAACTCAAGCACTATGTTTAATCAATTGAACTAGACCATCTACATAGAGTGCTTCGCATAGTGTGTTAAAAAATATGTTACTAATGTTTTTTTTATTAAAATTTTATTTTAGATGTTTGTATGTTTACTTCAGGACTGAAATAAATAAAATTTAAAAAAAATTGAAAGAAAATAAAACAGACAGATGGAAAAGAAAAATGTTAAGCTTACAGTGAGGGACAAAATCCCAGTGATAAGCCCTGTTTTCATGACTAGGCCCAGATGACTTCCACGAAAGAGCAACATATTCCATGATGGAGGATTTATTCCTTGTTGCAATTTTCCAATCTAGCAACAACATCATCAAACAGACACCTTTGTTTAATAATTAAGCTGATAATGATTTGTGGCTAAAAAATTGTTAGTGCTAGACTAATGAGGATTTCATACGCAAATAGTAAGAGTTGGGTGGGAACCGTAACTTACCACACTGATGCCATGATTTTGAGCCTTAATTGCAAAAACCAAGATGGTAGAGATCATGACACACATAAGAGGAGCTCCAGCTGAGACCCAGAATAGCTTTGGTTTCCTTATGCTCTGCATGCATTTATTTCCATATGAGTTAGTCAATACTACCCTGCATTCATTTTGAGAGAAGTTATCATAAACATGTTTATGTCATTTTAATTTTTTTGTTTGAACTAATCTAACATTTTAAACAGTTTTGTGCATGAGAAGATCTTGAATTTTATAGAGCCCATTTTTAATTACATAGTCATTAATGGGTACTTTCCAAAAGATTGTAGGTTATTATTCAAATTCAAACATGCCTTTACACAAACATTAAAAAAATAGGGGTTTGATTTTTAATTTTCAAAAAACTTTGAGCAATACTAATTAGTTTAAAATATGTTTTTATACATGATAAATACTCCAATTTTATATTTTTTATATATGTTTGTTTACATTAATTTCTTAATAAAATAACAATTTTATTTTTCGTAATTGACATTTTTCTTTCCCTAATAAATTAAGAAATTTTGTGTTTATTATTTATAAAAAAAATTCATTTGTTATTAGTCTCTTTTTGCTCCCTAATAAAAAAATCATTTAAAAGGATTAATAACAAATGAAAAAAATCATCAAAAAATAAATATAAAATTTATTAATTTACCATAGACTAAAAAAAGTGTCAAGGATAAAAACAAAATTGTTATTTTATTAAGAACTTAATGCAAAGAAAAAATTTATCCAAAAACAAACATAAATTTTATTAATTTATTATAAAAGAGCTCAACCAGCCTACTAGTTATATAATATTATTGAGAGGAAAGTTAGTTATTAACTTTTTTAAAAGGGAAGTTAATACCTCAATATACACCCTTTAATGTAATTCTATAATAATTTTGTTTTGCTTGAATGAATTTTACAAGAATCTAACTAAGAAAATTATAATTTCTCTCTTACAAAATTCACGTGAAACTTTAGCTAATCATAAAAAGTATTAAAGAATTAACTAGAAACATCCTTTTTATTATTAAAGTGTACAAATGTACTATAGATTCTACAGGGGTTTGGTTATCAATATTGAGTTATTGACTAATTGAATGATTGATGTATGTATCAACTTGAATAAAATAACCCTTTTTGTTAGGACTACTTTTGTAAAATACTAAAATTTGTTAAAATAAAGTTGATTTTTTATATTATTTTATGACTTGATTTTCTCATGCTAAAATTGAAAAATGTTGTTAGTCATCATTATTTTCATTCAAGTCCGCTAATAAAGAAATATTGTTGGTCGAACATCTATTCACTTCATTTTTAATTGAAAATTATTATTTTTACAACAATTGATGTAACAAATTATACAACTAACCTAGAGAAAAAGAGGAAAGGTTAAAATGTACTAAATGAAGTGATAAAAAAGAAAAAAAAAATTGTCATATGAATTGTTCTATCAACAACTCAACTTAATTATAATATTAAATTGCTTTTTTGTTTAACAAAAGTGAGGGCAATAATTTGAATATATGAATATTCATTAGATATCGATAGAATACATGTATAGATTCTAAGATGATATAAGAACACATATCTTTATAAAATGCAAGAATAGAAATGTGTACTATATCTAAGTGAAATGGCATTCTTACTATACTAGAGATTTATTAAAGATTCAGCTTTTCTAAAATGAGAATACCCATATATCTTAGATGAAAAAACATGAACACATACACATATATAAAATTAATTATAAAGTTCTTAATGAGATAAATAAATATTCTTAAGTTGTAAAAATCCAAATAATTCATTTTGCATGTAATTATAAGTTATGATTGGTTTTATCATTTAAAGTGTAACTTTCTCGTTTTTGTTTTGACTTTCTCGTTTTTGTTTTCACTATTGTTTTTGCTTACACTCACATATCCATACTCCACACACACATATATTATGAAGTTGTTAAAATCTTAATTATTAATTGTTAACTACAGGTTATTTATAATTATATATATTCTTTAAAGTATAAATTTCTAATTTATGTTATAAAGATTGATTTATGCACACGCACTCATGTGCACACATGTGCACAGACACATAGAAAATAAATTATTAAAATACTAAATTTTCTTATTAATTTTGTAATTTTTTAACTTTATAAAATATAAAAATTAAATAATTAATAAAATTATTGTGGAGTAATTAATCTCTTTCAGGTAATTGTTAACTTTGGTCAAGAAAGTTGTCAATTTTTTTATAGTATTTCTTATTTGTCAAGTGAAGACCACAATAAATATTAAATATTTTTATATTTTAATACTATTAAATGCATTTATTTATTATTTTTCATGTAAAAAACATATTAAATATTTTTATAAAATAAACAATAATTCATAAAAAAATTATTGTAAAGTAATTAATTTCTATAAAAGAAAAGACTGTACGGTGTACGGGTTCAAGATAGCAAGGGATGAACTTAAAATTCACTACACTGTGGCTATGAATCCACTGGGTAAGTGGTCCTTCGCCCTAACCCATGTGTGTGAAAATTAGTACCTATGAATATAAAATATATAATATATAATACTATGTTACTGATTTTGTCTTATTTCTTGGAAGTTAAGAACTTGTTAAGGGTGACTTAGGTGATTGTTAGTGTGTGTGAGAAATCTAATAAGACAAAAAAATAAAAGGAAAAAAAATGAGAAAGAGAAAGAAATTATTGTAAGAAACAACATACAACGTGTCTTGCTAATAGTAGTAGCACCAAGAAGCAAATCCCCATCAATATTGTTTGCCATGACCACTGCATAAAAACCACAGAAAACTTTTTTTGTAAGAAAGAATATAGAGGTAGAGTCCGTTTTAGTCTAGAGACAAATTAAAGAACTGTGCCAGCAGTCAAATTCTGTGTGCTAGCTTGTTTGAGCGTAAAAGTTAAAGGAGTTACCTCATGTATATTGTGAAAAACAGAAGTCATAACAGGAATCAGACCCATCTGATTAGTGAAATGTGTGATTCCAAGCAGGCTCTTGAGCTGTTGCAGTGAGACAATAATAGCAGCACCAGCCATGAACCCAATAAGAATGGCCTTAGATAGAAAATCAATTATGAAGCCTAGCCTGAAACCATTAAAACCAATACCTTGTCTTATATTGTCTCATAGTAGTATATCAGAATGATTCTTCATTCTTGTACTTTTTCAGATTGAAAAAAATACTAATAATAATTCAATTACATGATATGGAAGGGACTAATAATTCTAAATTTTATATCGAAAAATATTAACTGTTAACTTTTTGTTATCAGGAAGGATAGAACCTGGGATCTTTCTATCATTTTCTTCTTTCTTAATCACCCAACCAACCTTATATCTCCTACTAATAATTCTAATTACCTTAGGATTCCAAGTGAAGCTTGAAAGAGACCAGCAAATAATGTTGAAGTGAAAGCTAGCTGAAGAAACAGAATAGGGTCTGTTGTGGGAGACACTTCCTGCCTCAACATGGATCCCATCACAAGAGAAGCAATAGAAACAGGTCCAACTGCAAGGTCCTTTGAGCTTCCAAGAACAGCATAGACAAGTGGTGGAACAAAACTAGAATCTGAAATATGAAACAAGGCCAATCACAATAACCCATAAGTATGTGATGCAACATAAATTAGCACCAAACAAACTATGGAGATAAATCAGTACACTTACAAAGTCCAACAATTGGAGGAAGACTTGCAAGCTTAGCATAACTAATTCCCTGAATGACAAAAGTCAATAGTTGAATAAGAAAAGCAAGTTAAAAATGAGTGAACATTTTTTATGTGAGAACGAGCTCGAGCAGGATTATCTACAATGAAGAATACGTGTCTTATTTTGTATCAAAAAAGAAAAGAGGCAGAGTGAGAACTTGACAAAACCTGTGGGATGGCCAAGCTAGCAATAGTGAGGCCAGAAACAAGGTCAGATTTGAAGAGTTTGAGATTATACTTAGGACCCCATAGAAGAATAGGGAACACATATTGAGCTCCAAGGATCAGTTTTCTCTTAAGAGGTTGTCCCTTGAATTGTCGCAGAGGATCATCAGGGAAGAAAGTTTCCTTGAGCCTACCCTTGAGTTTCTGAAGGGTGCTCTTGTGGGGTGGTGTCACAACTTGGTGCACTTCCATGGACATCTCTATGCAATGAGAATGCATAGTACATACATTATTAGTCTCCATTTTGAAGAGAACAGAACTTATATGAGAAAATGGTGTGTGGTGTTATTACTTATTATTAGGCTTCTTAGCTTCTTATTGTGGTTTGAGCAGCGATGCCTTTTATGTGAGACTCTCTCTCCCTGACCTACCCTTGTAATCAACACGTCCGCAAAACCGCTAACAAACAAGATCGCACCTATGTCAGCTAAAGTACAAGAGGATAACAACAAATTTTGGGATGTAATTTCAGAAAATCAAAACAGGAGAAGGGATAGCTTAGCGGGAGCTGTGCCTGAAGTGGGCATACTATACGGTTCTGCTGCTAAATATATTTTACACATACTCCTCACAAATTTGGACACTTAATTTTTTTCAACCAGAGAAATCAGGTCCCACAGTATTTGTTCAAGTCATGTTACAATTCAACGGCAAGTCTTCAATTTGACTGAGATTGAATTTGATTTCTTAAATAAGATATTGAATTCAATCTTATAAATGAAATGAAAAGTAAATAAAAAGAAAATTCCTGTTAAAATTGATGGATGAATTAGATTTTCTAACACAATTATTAATAAAATTGGTAAATATTCTATGTCAATATCATTTGATTTAAATAAATAGTGTTAAAATTTCATATCACTTCTGTGAGACTCAACTACAAGTCTACAACATTCAACCTCCACTCGAACATTACTGACATCAGGGACATCATTAGCAAAATGATTTTGGCTCACAAATTCATACCAACGTGATGTAGTTCGTTCATGACTTTACGTGGCATCATTGCTTAGGCAGAGTTCTGGTCTCAACAATTGCCGTATTTAAGAAGGAATTTTTGCTTCGTATTTATCAGCATCTTAGCACAATTTGGTTCAATTTTTTCCATTACTTGGAATGAATGATTGATTCTTTTTTTTTTCGAATGTATGTATTATTATTAAGACCAATTCCATATCCTTAGTCTGGGCCTTTGGGGTTGTCCTCAATCATATAGAAATCATTTATTCAGATAAAGCCACATATAATTAATAAGCTGTCTGTTTGATTTTTTTTAGGTTAAATTTGTTTTTTCCTTTAATTTATTATTAAAGTTTAATTTGGTTCTTTAATTTTTTTTATTTAATTTGGTACTCTAATTTTGAAATTAATTCAACTTGATCCTTTAATTTTTTTGTTCAATTTAATTATCTAATTTTTAAAATTAAATTTTCTTTTGGAAATGTATATTTTATGACAATTTGAAATCACTTAAGAAGCAATTTTCAACCGTCATAAAGTGCAATTTTTGTAACTTAAATGGAAAAACCAAATTAAATCGATTTAAAAAATTAAATATAAAAATTAAATGACCACATTGAATTAAAAAATAAATTAAAGGACTAAAACACTAATTTTTACCTTTTTATGTATGTGTTAAGACCAATTTCATATATTCACTAAAAAACGAATTCCATATCTTTGGGGAAAAAAATTATAGACCAAATTGAATATAATTTTTATAAGTGACAAATCTCTCTTCGAAATATTTAATAAATTATATATTCATGATTAATCTCTCTTCGAAATATTTAATAAATTATATATTCATGATTCAAACTCAAAACCAATTATTAAATTAGAATAATTCTGCAACATTTGACTCACTCAATGAATTTTCTTCAATCATATAAACATCTTTTATTTAGGTAAAGCCACATAAGCAGTAAAAAAATAGATAAAGCAACATGTAATAAACATATTGTTTGAAATTTCTAGTTATAGTCAGTATAGTGGCATATAAAGTGAGAATAATTCTTATTTTAAGAATGTAACAACTATAAATTTGGATCATCATACAATCGTATATGAATTATCAAAATTAAAAATTATTTAGTGATTAAGAAAACTATGTATAATTTTCTTTTTAATATTAACTATTTAAATATTATCTATATTTTTCTCCAAAAAAATATCTATATTTATTTCTCGTTTCTCATAGTAGAAAGTCCTCTCATTTGATAAGTTTCCTATTAATATATGTATTTATCAACAGTCAAATACCCTTTAACTTTATTAAGTTATTATAATATTCTAATGACCCAAAATATCTAAATTATTGTTTATGCACACGAGTTTTTGAGTTGCGCGTGTAAGTTTTTCTACACGAAATATACCAAGAGTATTTTAACTTGAATAATTTCAATCGTTTATTTGTATACTACCGTTATAAATTGAAAAATAAAGTATAAAATAGTAGTATATGTAAAACTATAAATTTAGATTTACTGAAGGAATGTAAGTGTATGTAATTTACTAAAATATTTCAGAGAATATTTGTCCAAGATATTTTCTTTTTCCTGCTAGCTGCAATGTGACTATGCAATGCCGTGTAGTGTAGCCAAGTCTTTGGTTTGGCACACTCGTATGTATGCTTTGTCGATGTAACATCAGAATTCCTGTTTTTTTTATCTATTTTAATTTTAATTATTCTTTTTTTTCCTGAATTTTAATTATTTTATTAACTAGCTCATTTACTACATGAGTACTAAATAGTAGTGTTTTTCTTACTATACATACTTTTGTTTCTCACTTTTTTCGAAAAGAATATGGGGTTGGACCGTCACGACCGTGTGGCTATTATAAGTCTTTTTAGTTATTCTATTAGTTTATTATAATTTTAAAATTATCTTTAACAACTAATGTATTTTTTATATTTTTTTATTCAATGTAGAATAAATAAAAGAAATTAATCAAAATACACTAACCATATGTAAAACTTTTGTACTATCATCCAATAATGTAATTAAAAATTGTTAATGTTTATAATAACTATTTTAAAAATTATATATAATTTAAATTCATTTCTAGTTAGTTAATAATATAAAAAATCTTCATACTAATTAATAATATATCAAAATTATACGTAATTAAAGTGTTATAATAATTCATAAAATGTACTTAATATAATTTATTATTTTGTAGAAACATAATATATAATTTCATTAAAATACTATGATCATTGAACTTTTAAAGTCTTTTTTAGAGAAGAATTTTTAAGTCAAAAAATAATTATTATTTTTTAACTTGTATTTACATTAATAATAAACAAATCTCTATAGTGATAACGTAGATAATAAACTGTGTCAACGACGACAACAACATTAATTATGTATCCGACAGAAGTATTATATCTCACGAGATGTTTTACGTAAATGCTTCACAAACGATGTAACCGACAGTCACACACCCACTCAGTAATAATACAAACTGAAATCAAACATACCATTTCTATAGTGATAACTCAGTCACACCCCCACTCAGTAATAATACAAACATACAATATAAGAGTCAATCTTACTTGAAGACAAGATTTAACACTGAATGACAGTGCCTCTTTCAATCAATATTCAAATAATGGTTCGTGACTTTGTGAGAACAGAAAAAACTAACTTCTTTCACTAAACCTAATTCCTATTCATGTTGAAATAATGGTTGGGAGGGGAGGTAGACAGCGAGATCATTTTTCCGCTAAGATTAGTTATCAGACTTCACATCAATAATATAATTATTAAAAATACAAATTCATTGTTTAAAAAAGGAGATGAATTATAATTATATTAAATATGCATAAATGTATATGATAAATTATAATAGAATAAATTCCACACATATAATTCTTTATCTTATTTTTTAAATTTAGATAGGTCTATTATCTTTTTTAAATAAAAAATCAATTCAATCTTTTATATTTTGAATTTGGGTCAATTCAGTAATTTCTTCACTTCAAAATTAATTTTATTAATAATTTAACATCATGACAGCTAAAAATCATTACAAAATAATATTTATTGGCATAGATGTATTTCCGCACACATAATTAACATAATGATAATTTTTAATTGTCAGTGTAATATTTAAAAATTAATAATCCCTTGAGAAAATGTAATAGATTTTTGTGCTCAATTTTTCTCCATTTTTTTCCATGAATCTTATAATTGACATGGGCTTACTATAAATCTATGCATTTCAATCAAAGTACAGCAAATTGAAGCCGAGATCAAAATAATTGACTTAGCCATGTTAAACTGTGCAAAGATATGACTTTCTCCAACACAGAAACTGGACCTAATTTATTCACTTTAATTCTTTATCAAATTAAAACATTTTTTTAATATGTTGGTTGGGAGAGACAACCTGAATCCCTCAATAACTGCAGGAAAAGTGAACTCAAAGCTTAGATTGAAACACACTGGATTTTATCAAATTCGCAACATGAAAATGTTTAATTCTCACACATGTTACAACGAAATTTAAAGTTCATGATAGACTAGTTATTCACATAAAGGGGTTCTTTACTTTTTATAATTTTTTTAATAGATTAAGTTTAAAGTTTAATTGGGACAAAATTAAAGTTTAGGAGGGCTTAATTTTCTCCCTTTTAAATATATAGTTACGTTTAAAAATCATCAAATCATCACTGTGTTAATTATGCTTGTGAAAACACGTCTAATCCAATAAGTATTGTTTTGTGATAATTTTTTATTAGCAATATGTTAAAATATTATTAATAGCATTAATTCTAAATTGACAGAAAGGAAAAATTAACCCAAATTTAAAACAAAAAATTTAATTGAATTTTTTTAAAATAACGTATCGGATCTAAGAAGAAAATAATATAAAAGATAAATGTGTAACTTAGCCATTATAAAATAGTTTAAATTCAAAAAAATTTCGTTTCTAACTAAACTAGTAATTACAATTTTTACTTTTTTTTAATGTATCTATCATTCTACAAGAATAAAGTCATGTACTAATATATGTTAGATCTAGTGTAAAGTTGATTATTTTTTTATTAACATCAATCTTAATTATTCTATTCGAGGTTTAATCTTATTTAAAATTTATTATTTTATTCTCTAATTTTGTGGAAATTAAACTCAGATCATTTTTCATAAATCTTTATAGACTGAATTATACTTATTGAATATGTAAAGATGATTAGTTTTTCACAAAATGATAAGTTGGAATTTTATTGAGATGAAAAAATCCTCGCCGAATCTTTGAAAAGAGGTAAAGAAGTTATATACTACCATGTGGTAATCACAATTCACAGCCTACAATTAGATAGAATAAAGAAAGGAAAATAAGTTCGATTAAGTGTATGATAAAAAGGTCGGTACCTTTCTGCAAAGTTAAGCAGCGGTAGACATCTTTCTAAGTGTAATGCGACCAAACATATGACAGCATATGGCAGAAAGCACCAACGTGCCATACTACAAGAGCTTTGTCCTCTCCTAGCTATGGCAACAATCATCAAATTTTCCATACATTATTATATTAGGTTCCTTCATTTTTGCTTATAAATTATGGTACTTAGAGAAAGAAGAAATTAAACTTTTTGAAACCAAAAGAAGGAATTAAAGAACACCTCCCAGACACTAGTGTCTCGTGATCTTTTTGCTTATTTCACTTTTTAAGGGTTAACACCCCAAAATCTACTCACATCTCCTGTTTCTATTGGAAGCAACCTATGTGCTACTGCTAACATTCAATTCCCCACGGAAAATCCTGTGGTGTCTATTCTTTCATGTTAAATGGTGCGTAAATTTGAGAAAAATTTTATATATATATATATATATATATATATATATATATATATATATATATCAGTAAAATAATTAAATAGTACTATTTTTGTTCTTATCTCCAAGATTCAATTACTTAATTTGTCAGAATTAAAAATATGACTAATTAAATTCATAACAATAAATTTATCTTAAATTTATATATTTTTTCCAAAAATATATCATAATCATTAATAATTCTTGTGTTCTTCTAAATATACGTTAATATAATTTCTCTTCTATTTAATTTAGAATATATTAGATTAAAAAAACTAATACAAAGATCATAATGAATTGAGTTTTATATAAAAAAAACAAATAATTTTAAAATTTGTTATAAATTGAAATTAGTATTAGTTATTCTCCCAATAAAGTATAGAGATTTGCGCAGAATTCGGTGTTCTATTATACTCCTGTGTAGAAAGAGCACGGGCATCTTCTTAATTGACAGCATAAGAGTCGTGCAAAGCCAAAACACATTTTTAAAATTTTCTTATGTAGAATTGTCCTTGTCTTTGGTGAATGGA
Organism: Glycine latifolia; assembly: GCA_013407115.1. Taxonomy (NCBI): domain Eukaryota; kingdom Viridiplantae; phylum Streptophyta; class Magnoliopsida; order Fabales; family Fabaceae; genus Glycine; species Glycine latifolia. The sequence continues at coordinate 7,951,509 of CM023953.1, forward strand.
TTGGTGATCAATGCTATTCACTCTTCTCATGCAAGCACAAACCACATTGAGCATATTGAAGGAATGTACAAGAGATTCTAACCATAGAAGTATAGGTTTTCGGTTTGTGAAATTCACACGTTTAGAAGGACGAATTTACTTACTTGCTTGGTCTCATTTATTTTACTTCTAATTAAGTACGTTGCAATTATTTTTCCTTTTAGTCGATATAGTTGTATTTCAAAATCCCCACAAAAGATGCTCCATGAAGAAACTTGGATCAAAATATATGCATTTTGGATATTCATAAGAATAATTTATGGAAATAAGTGTGAGCACTATATTATTTTTTATTCATAAAATTTGAAGACAAGTATCGAAAAGTTAGTAGTATACTTTTTATTCTCATTTTATTGTCTTGATTTTCGTAGTAATCAAGAATCAACACCAAAAATTTACAACAACTCACGTATTATCTAAATCAACTAAGTTAGGTCCTCTTGTATCTCATTGCATATTCTTACATTATTCAATCAATATATTTAAGGTTAGACTAGTTTTTTGTTCCTCTAATTTATTATTTAGGTTCAATTTGGTCATCTAATTTTTTTTATTCAATTTGGTCCTTTAATTTAAACTATAACAAAAATTGTCTTCTATGACGTTGATTTTACGACGGTTCTACAAAAATCAATATCATAAGTAAAGCGGTAGCATTTTTGTAAATAATTGAAACTTTTTAAAGACAATTTTATCAAAACAGTCTTTGAAAATGCATTACGACATTGGTTTCTTCAAAAATCGATATAGAATGCAAGAATACAATGTCATTGGCTTTCTTTCACTCATCTTTATTTTCATCTTCTATTATTTTTTCATCTCTTTCTCCCTCCTCCCCTTGCCCTACCCCTGCATCCACAACCTCGACATCTGCAACATCAAGGTCTCCACCTCATTCTCATTCATCACCACACTCACCTCTCATTTCCCTCCCTCAAACACACAGTTTCAAGAACCCAACGTCACTACCCTATTCGATCCACTTCTCCAATTCTTTCACAACACCAACTCCTTCTTCATCAACCTCTACCCTTACAATCTTTATTGCCTCAACCCCAAGATTCCTCTCAGAATTGCGCTTTTTCAAGAACATCTGTTTAACTTCCACGATGACTTCACCATCGGGGTTCGATACTGGAACCTCTTCAACGTCATGGTCAACACCGTCATTTTTTCTCTCTTTAGGTTCCATTTAATTGGAGTCTCTCGTTGTAGTTTTTGGTTAGCGTTAAATCAACTTCGTTCTCTGGTTTGGCTCAGTGCAATGGAGCAGTACGGTCGGTCCAGTGAAGGTTCATGGACTGAGGTATGATTCGTCGTCGGAATGGACCAGGCCCAAAGCCCAAATCGGGCTCGAAGGTATCTAATTAATCTATTTAGCTATTCTGTTTTTGGTGTTTCTGATTTAAGGGTTTTTTTTGGGGGGGGATGTAAAGTGGGTTCAATCTTGATTGTGAAAAATCCAGAGCCTGTGTGGAAATTAAGAATGGGTGGTGCTGGGGAGGAATCATATTCGCAACACCCCGATAAGGTTGATTGCACTTACTATTTGAGGATTGGCTTTTGTGGCTTCGGTTCTTGTTGTCGGTTCTCAAAACAATATGAACACACACAATTAACCAAGAGGGGGGTGAATTTGTTAAAATAGAGACTTTAAAAATTTCTTTGAAACTAGCAGCGGATTAAAGATCGTATCACAAGTACACCTTTTTTTAAAATGAAGCCTTCAATCAATCAAGACTCACCCTTGACAGCAAGCAATAGCAGAAAAATTATATGTTGATCTTGAAAAGATTAACCAAAAGATTAGCAAATAAAGATAGCAAGATGAGAATAAGAGAACACCAAATTTATACTGGTTCACTCCTCCAAAAGAGAAGCTACATCCAAATTCTTCTAACCAAACATTGGCTAGAGTTCCACTATAACAAAATTTGTTCTTTACAAGCTTACAAATGATCACCATTTATCAACCCTAGATAAAGAACAGAAATCTAAACACCCTTCAGACTTTTAATGATCAAGAAATAGAGAACTTTTCTCTATTCTTCCCTCTAGAGAACCCTACTTTAGAAAAGCTTTAAAGAACCTCTTTGAGATAGGAACTTACAAGAACAAAAGTAAAAATGAATTACTGAAGGAGTTTAGAGGAGAGATACAACCTTATGATCCACAGAATGAAAGTGAATGAATTTACCAAATTGAAATCAGGTTGAAAGAAAGTAATCTCCAAATCAGCTCTCCAAGAAAACTCTTTTCAAATCTTGTCCAAAACAATTTTATCAATGATGCATGTAAATCTAGGTTTTTGGAACAAGAGCTATGAATCTCAGTATATCTTTTCTCAAAATTAGAGGGTTTTTGAAAGTGATGAAAAATTCAAAGTTTCAAGTTCTGATCAAAACAAAAGACCCAACAGCTTTTTATAGAAAACTGATTCAACGGAATGTAATCGATTAAATCATCCATGTAATCGATTATTTTAACTAAAGTAATCAATTAATATCCTATTTAATCGATTAAAGTGTTCTAAGTTCTTTCTGGAAAAGATATATGAGCAAAGTAATCAATTAAACCCCTATGTAATCGATTATCACAGTCAATCTAGCTTCAGACATGTGCTAATGTAATCGATTACGATTATATGGTAATCGATTAACACAGGAAGACGTATTCTGTGTTTTTGTGTTGTGTAATCGATTACCATTACCTTGTAATCGATTAATTATTTCTTCATGGCTTAAGTAATAGATTACCAATTCTGGTAATTGATTAAGTCAGTGCAGAATGTGATTTTTCAAGACTTAACCATGAGAAATTGGCTTCTTTATGCAAACATGAAAACCTCATGTTTTTTCACAAATCATGTGACTTAATTAAAATCATGTATGCATGCCAATGGATATTGTTTATGCAATGCAAGGGATCATAAGATGAGGCTATCAAACAACTTAACAAATTACAAATGCCTTCAATTGAATGGCATGTAAAAAGCTAAAATTTGTCTAAGACATATGACTTCATCCTTGTTTTGATCCTCTTCCAGCTCCCCCTGAATCTATCAGGTTCAACCAACCTCGTTATCATGCTGTGGTAACTATTCTTCTTCTTGCTTTAAAGGGTTTTCATGATGTCATTGTGTTCTTTTATATTCGCAATTTCGTCTAATCTTGCTGAAAATCACAATGTTTTTCGTGATTTCACTGAGATTAAGATGTTTGCATTGAACACTATGATTTGTGTTTTGTAATTTGTTTATGTTTAAGTGTTGTTTAGGTTGTTAGAGCTGAGAGGACTGCAGAGGAGTATCTAGAATGAGTTAGAACGAGTAGGCCAACCTGTGTACCAAGTGTTATTTATGGTTCTGCTAAATGATTGAGTTTGGTGGTTCACACTGTAATTCATTGCTTTTTTTGTGAAATAATGTCGTTAAGGATGGATGGAGTGTGGTTATGTTTTTTGTTTTCATTGTTTTTGAAGTTCGTGGCTATGCTAATGGTTAAAATGCAATATTACAAGAGGACAAGAACATGCAAATTTGATTTGTCTTGCAAGTACCACCACCCCAGGCAAGCAGGAGGCGTTGCCGCTACTCCTGTGTCACTAAGTTACTATGGATATCCATTGTGACCAGTCTATGTCACTTGTTTGAATTTAATTACATAAGGCTAAGCGTGTTTTATAAATGTTCAGTTTTGTTTTCTGACTGTGGAAAGATTTTGATCTAAATTTGAATGTTTATAAATGATAATGATAACAGGGTGAGAATGAGTGTTCCTATTATGTGAAAACACTCACTTACTCTCTCTCACACACGGTCACCTTCAGTCTTTCTCTCTTTTAGTAAGAGAAAGAAATAGAAACGTTTCTCTTTTTCTATTTCTTTCTCTTACTAAGTATGAATAGATTTGTGGTATGATCACATGGCATGAGGATTTACTCTTTGTATTTTTTTTCTAGAGTTTGATCTATGTATGTGTATATGGTAGAAGGATTTTCTTCTTATCTGTTGGGATTAAACAGGACAACTTATGAGCTATCAGGAGTTGGAAATAAGAGTAACAATCCAGGTGCTATTAAAGAACATGCATTTGGTTGGATGACTGGCTTACTTTTTGTGGTTTTCTTTGTTGGTTTCTTTATCTTGATTCCACTCAAAAAGGTATACTATACATATCCTTTTTTTTTGTTTTTTCTTTGTTTTGTTTTGGATGTCTATGTTACACATCTTTCTATGACTTGTAATGTTTGGATGCATATATGTAGAACTTTATAACAACTATGTTGAATTCTTCAAAGGGAAGTGCCTATATATATGATATTTTTCTTTTTCTGTAATCTAAATCATGATTCTTTACTTTTTATGCAAATGGTTGTTGGAAAGCCACAAGGGTCATTTGCTAGTGTAAATTTAACACCAAAGAAATAAATAGTTTGGCCTACATCTGAAGCAAAAAATGCACCAAATTGGCAAAAGCAATTAGGGGAGGCACTTGCAGTGCATTTAACTAGTTATGGCTATAATTCTATCCTTCAAGGTATATTTTCAAGATCACAAGTTTAAGATTATATACACCTCATTATTGTCCATTTCTATATTCCCAAATTCTCATCATCTTTAAAGATTATTATTAGTTATTATTATTCCTAGTTCTTGTTAATATTAGTATTTAGTGTTAATTTGTAAAGGTTTCAGTGTACTCTATGGACTGGAGTTGAAGCTAGGATTTTGGTTTGAAATTCTTAAATATGTGTGAATATAATTTACCAGCAATTGATCATCCTACATAACTTAAATTTAGGAGCAATATCTGCTGAGCTCTTTCTGGAGTAAGAATAACATTTATAAGCATGTAGATACCTTTGAATTGTTTAATAGACATAACATGCAACATTGGACACGTTACTCCTCTGGTTGTCCACTTAGCAGTCATTACTTCAAATGAGATTAGATATTACCACATGTTGTAGAGTTTCATTTGATTTACATGAGTTGGTGGGTTAAGTGGAAAGTGAAGAAACTAGCTACTGAAGGAGTTATTTCACCATATAAATGCAAAAAGTGGTTTGACTAGAGTCAATGGTATGCTTTTGGTTCATAAGGTTCTAAGTTTTAACACATTACCTTTTGTATGAGTATATTGTTTTCAAATTTACTTGGATTTGTATCTCATTTCCTTGGATGTTGTGTGCTGTGTTTCTAAAGCATGAAATAGAATCCTAATAGGCTCTGAAGCACTAAACTAACTACTCTAACATGGATGTTGTGATATAGACCAACAAAGGATACAATGCAGAATAGGAAAGAGTGGAGAGTTTATCAGAGGAAAAAGATATAGGAAATAGGAAAATAAATGTTAGTTTAGTTAAGTAGTTATTTCGGGTATATGTATTATAAATAAGTGAGCAGAGTGGTTGTGAAGGGAAAGGGAATAAAATTAGTAACTGTTGTACAAGAGACAGGGGTCTCTAGGGGAACTGAAATCAAAGTGATTTCAGATTCTAAAGGTGTTGCAAACAGTTCTTAAATGAAATAAAAGAAAGTGCAGTAATTATTCAGAAATTCCAATTGAGTTTTTTGATAAAGAAGGATTTATCTTTCTAAATACTATCAATTGGTTTGACCTGCTGTGGTCCAAACCCATGGCATCTTTCGATTCGCACGTCGACGCTCTGGAAAGATCGATGGCACTAGTCAACAAGAAATTGGATAGTATCGGCGAAGTCTATGAGCTTATGCGTGAAATGGTGCAGAAGCGTGGCCTTAATTCATCTGACGACGCACATTCTGGTGACGGAAATGGCGACCCCAATAACGTACCATTTGTGGGTCGTGGGTTCACCAGGCGAATCGAACTCCCGACGTTCGGTGGAGAAGACCCTCTAGGATGAATAGCCCGCGCTGAGACCTATTTCGAAATGCAAGAAGTGGCGGAGGAGGAAAGGGTTCCAATGGCATTCGTGAGTATGGAAGGACCAGCGATTGCATGGTTCAAATTCTTGATGAAGAAAGAACCGCATCAATCATGGCAGAACTTGAAATCGGCATTAATGAGAAGATTCGAGGGCAGACATCTAGGGAACGCCTATGAACAACTCACATGTCTGCGGCAAGGAGCGTCGGTGGACGAATTCATTCAAGAATTCGAATCCTTGGTGGCTCAGGTACCAGAGGTAGATGATCAATTACTTCTGGGTTTCTTTATGGGGGGCTTAACAGCAGAGATGTGAAACCAAGTGCGCATACACGATCCGAGAGACATTTTTCGGGCAAAGGACTTGGCGCGCGACATAGAACAGACGCTACGAGTGCCGTTGATGGGATGGGAATCAAAACAAAGGATTAACCAGAGAGGACATGGGACTGTTTCAACTTACGCATACAAAGGCCAACAAGGAAATAGTCAAAGTCTAAAGAACTCCATGCCAGATAGTAATCGAGGCGCATTTTTAAGGGATAAGCAAGGGGAGAAGACTGGGAATCTGTCTGCATATGATAGAGGAGGCAATGGGCAATAGTAGAGGGACACCAACAGAGTAAGGAATCTCCCTTATTCTGAGTATGTGAGGAAAAGGAACGAAGGAAGGTGCTTCCAATACAATCTTCCTTATGGGCCCATGCACAGATGTAAAGAAAAGAACCTTAGGGTGATGATTATGAGTGCACAAGATGAAGAAGTGGAAACGGAGAAAGAGGTGGAAATTACACCTTTGCAATTGCAAGAAAGTGAAGAGATAGAAGAGGAAAGTGAAACTGAATTAAGATGCCTGGACTTGTCCTTATTTTCTGCAGAAGGGTTGACACAACCTAAGACTATGAAGCTGCAAGGAACCTTAAAGGGCAGCTCTGTAGTGGTGTTAATCAATAGTGGAGCAAGCCACAACTTTATAGGGAAATCTGTGGTCCAAAGGCTGGGGATTAAAAGTAAAGTAACACAGCCCTACTAGGTCAGACTAGGAGATGGGCAGAAAATGAAGTCCCAAGGGTGCTGTGAAGATGTAACAATAAACTTGGGTTCACATGAGATCAGAGGTGATTTTTTTGTATTCGAACTAGGCAGGGTGGATATTATTCTAGGGATAGCATGGTTGGAGACATTAGGTGATGTGAAGGTGAATTGGGGAAAGTTGACTATGAACTTCTGTGTAGAGGGAAAGAGTGTTAATATTTGTGGTGACCCAAGCTTATCCAAGGAATTGGTGTCTATTAAAGTAATGGAGAAAACTCTTCAATCTGAAACAGACCAAATATTATTGTTATTTCTAAATGTGATACAAGAGGAGGACAACATAGTAAGAGAGAAGAATTTGTATAAGGTGTTAGATGAATTTCAAGACATATTTGATGAACCACATGGTTTGCCCCCTACACGTGAGGTAGATCACATGATACCATTAAAATCTGGTGCAGAACCAGTAAATGTCAGACCATATAGATATGCTCATGCTCAAAAGAATAAAATAGAAGAATTTGTAGCAGATATGATAGCTTCAGGGATTATAAGGCCTAATAATAGCCCTTATTCTAGCCCAATTTTATTGGTGAAAAAGAAAGATGGCAGCTAGAGGTTCTGCAATGATTACAGGGCGCTAAACAAGCTGACTATACCAGATAAGTTTCCTATACCTGTAATAAAGGAATTATTAGATGAATTGCATGGGGCTGCTTATTTTTCTAAAATGGATCTTAGATCAGGCTATCACCAAATTAGAATGCATGAAGAGGACATTCCAAAAAACAGCTTTTAGAACTCATCAAGGACACTATGAATATGTAGTGATGCCTTTTGGGTTAGCAAATGCCCCAGCTACTTTTCAATGTGCTATGAATTTTGTTTTAAAACCTTTTTTGAGAAAATTTGTGTTGGTTTTTTTTACGACATTCTCATTTATAGCGCAAATTGGGAATCCCATTTAGAGCATGTGCATAAGGTTTTGACAGTGCTGACATTGAATTGTTTTTAAGTCCAGAAAAAGAAATGTAGTTTTGGAAAAAGAAAAATTGACTATTTGAGTCATGTGGTTTCAGTAAAAGGAGTAGAAATGGACCAAAACAAAGTGGAAGCTGTTATTAATTGGCCAATACCTAGATCTGTAAAAGCAGTGCGGGGTTTCTTGGGACTTACAGGATATTATAAGAGGTTTATAAAAAATTATGGGTTGATTGCTAAGCCTTTAATAGAATTATTAAAGAAGGAAGGTTATCGATGGAATGAAAAGAATCAGAGGGCTTTCAATGAATTAATCACTGCTGTTACTACTGGTCCTGTATTGGCATTACCTGATTTCTCTAAGCAATTTTGCATTGAATGTGATGCATCAGGAAAAGGGTTGGGAGCGGTTTTATTTCAGGAAAAATGTCCCATTGCTTTTTTCAGTAAGGCATTAGGAGAAGCAGCATAAGCAAAATCTGTCTATGAAAAGGAATTGATGGCATTAGCATTGGCAATACAGCATTGGAGACCTTATCTGCTGGGCAGAAGATTTATAGTCTACACAGATCAGAAAAGCTTATGATTCTTGTTGGAACAAAGGATTACTACCCAAAATCAGCATAATTGGTTGGCTAAATTGTTAGGATATGACTTTGAAATAAGGTATAAAGTGGGAAATACAAACAAAGTGGCTAATGCATTATCTAGGAAGGAAGAAGGCCTGGAATTACAAGCTATTTCAAAAATATATTGGCCTGAGACTTCACAAATTGATAAAGAAGTGTTGCAGGATACAGTTCTAGCAAAAATACATACTGATTTACAACAGGATCCCAACACTCACACTCATTATACACTTGAGAACGGAAGGTTATATTATAAATCTAGATTAGTGATTGCAGCAAAATCTGAATGGATACCCAAATTATTGGCGGAATTTCACTCATCAGTTGTGGGGGGGCATGCAGGAGTTTATCGGACTTATAAGAGGCTGGCACAATCGGTATTTTGGATGGGTATGAAGGATGATGTGACTAAATATGTAGCAGAATGTCAAGTGTGCCAGAAAAACAAGTATCAAACGTCATCACCTGAGAGTCTATTACAACTTCTTCCTATTCCTAATGCTATATGGGAAGAATTAAGCATGGATTTCATTACAGGGCTTCCAAAATTTCAGTGATATGATTGTATTTTGGTGGTAGTGGACAGATTAAGTAAATATGCTCACTTCATAATGTTAAAACATCCTTTTACAGCTAGGAACATTGCAAAAGTTTTTATAAAGGAAATTGTGAGGTTACATGGTATTCCACTATCTATAGTAAGTGATAGAGATCCTATTTTTATGAGTAATTTTTTGAAGGAAATTTTCAGACTACAAGGGACTGGTTTGAGTACAATACAGCCTATCATCCTGAGTCCGATGGTCAAACGGAGGTAATAAATAGAACATTGGAGATATATTTAAGGTGTTTTTGTTCAGAACAGCCAAAGGAATGGGGAAACTATTTGGCATGGGCAGAGTATTGGTACAATACAAGCTATCATTCAGCTGCTAAATGTACACCATTTGAAACTGTATATGGCAGATCCCCTATTTCAATTGTGAGGTACATACCAGGTGACACTTTAGTTGAAGTGGTAGCTCAAGATTTGATTAATAGGGATGAAGCTTTGAAATAGTTAAAATATCATCTGCAAAGGGCTCAAGATATAATGAAAAAAAAGGCAGATGTTCATAGAAAGCAACATACCATGAAAGAAGAAGATTATATCTACCTGAAAATCAGACCGCATAATAAACAATCAGTGGGTAGAAGCTTGAGTCCAAAGTTAGCTGCACGATATTATGGGCCATATCTCATTTTGAAACAAATAGGGGTAGTAGCTTTTAAGCTACAGTTACCTCCGCAGGCCATAATACATCCGATTTTTCATGTTTCGCAATTAAAATTGGCTAGGGGAGACCATCCAGTGCAGCCTTGTTTACCTGAAGAATTGAGCATAGATGCACCAATGTATTGTCCAACAGCTATATTAGGAGATAGACATGTTAAAGTGGGAAATGAAGAGGTACATCAGATCTTTATTCAATGGCAGGGGCAAAATAAGGAAGAGGCAACTTGGGAAGAGTATGATACAATAAAGAGTCAATTTCCAGGTTTTCAACTTGAGGACAAGTTGGATTTTAAGGAGGGAAGTATTGTTATAGACCAACAAAGGATACAAAAGGATACAATGCAGAATAGGAAAGAGTGAAGAGTTTATCAGAGGAAAAAGATATAGGAAATAGGAAAATAAATGTTAGTTTAGTTAAGTAGTTATTTCAAGTATATGTATTATAAATAAGTGAGCAGAGTGGTTGTGAAAGGAAGGGGAATAAAATTAGTAATTGTTGTACAAGAGACAGGGGTCTCTAGGGGAACTGAAATCAAAGTGATTTCAGATTCTAAAGGTGTTGCAAACAGTTCTTAAATGAAATAAAAGAAAGTGCAGAAATTATTCAGAAATTCCAATTGAGTTTTCTGATAAAGAATGATTTATCTTTCTAAATACTATCATGTTGTGTGTTGTGTTTCTGTTTTTAAATAGTACTAAATGGAAAAAGTTGCTAATAAGAGGCGATACCCATGCAAATTATCAACATAGACGTATTGGAATGGTGGTTGTTAGGTCCATATTATAATGGTGATGCTGAAAATTGGAGAAAGGCTTTAGTAAGATAATTAGAGATTCGGAGTAAGCGAGACTATGTAAAAATTGCACCCAGTTAAATGCTTGTGAAATATTGACAACATATTATGTCAGTGTCATAATTATATGGTTTAAACTTTATATGCATTTTGCATCCCTATTTTATTTTATTTTATTGTGTTGAGGAGGACCACGCCCCAAGAAAAATAAGGCTAGACAGGAACAGATCTAGAAGACGAGAGCCCCATAGCATCCCTCAATAGGAGGAGCTGACATGGAGCGAGGGGGGTCCAAAATAACATACTGACCCATGAGCTTAGATGACCAACATTGGCCATCCAATCAACATTTTCATCCCTATAATTCATCTCAATTTTGGTTTAAATGTTTCATGTTTGGTCCATATAGTTTCGTTTTGTTTGTTTAGGTTTTTTCTCTATAGTTTCATTCTCTTTAAGTTTGACCCTCCTACCAATAGTTACATGTTGATTTGTTTTTGGTCTCTGTAACTTACTAGACATTGGTTTTGATGGTTGTCTCTTGAAGGGTACATGTGATGTTATACTGTTGGTAGGAGGGTCCCTAACCTAAATTAAATAAAAGTATATGGATAAAAAACAAAAGTTTTAGAATATGAGAACTAAAATCATAATTGAGATAAACTATAGGAATAAAAATGTATTAAAATGTAATTTCTTTTTTGTCATTCATTATATTTAGATTTACTTTTTGGAATTGGAATTACAACAATTATAAGGTAATAAATCCAGTATATTGGTTCTTCCTCCTGCTTTTAGCGTTTCCAGATTTCAATATTTTGTAAGTGATTGTTTGCTTTAACAATATGAATTTTATATGTCTTTGATTTGCTGTTTTATAGGTATAGTTTTTATGTCAAGCTCAGTACTTTTCTTTACCTATGCTAGAAAGAGATGAATTACACTTGCACTCTTTAATTTTGGGTTTATTTTTAAAAATGCAATCTTCTAAGATGATTTTTTACAAAATCATCTTCAAATCCTCAGTTATTTTACATTTTTAAAAAAAATTCTAATTGGTATTTTTGAAAATTGATGTAGAATCTGAGTATCTAAGTCAGTTCAAAAATCATCATGAAAATGATGTTATAACCGTCTTTGAAAGCCTTTTTTGTAGTTGTTATAAAACCAATTCAATTTGGTCTTTAGTTTTTTTTGTTTGATTTAGTCCTCTAATTTTTAAATTGATTCATTTTTTTGGGAAATGTGCATTTTATGTGGTGATTTAAAATCACTTAGTGACGATTTTAAACCATCACAAATTATGATTTCTTATAATTTAGACTAAATGATCAAATTGAATCAATTTAAACAATTAGAGGACCAAATTGAATCTGAAAAAATTAAAGGACTAAATTGAATAAAAAATAAATTAAAAGACTAAAAAACCAATTTAACCTATATTTAATTCAAAACTTAATTGTATTTTTTGTTTCTTTAGTTTTTATTATATATGATTTTATTTTCTCAACTTTTTTTAGTTAATAGGTATTTTTATTTTGAAAAATTAAAAGAATTTGGCCTTGTAATTAATTGCTGTCAATTTCTTTTATATTTCTCAAATTATTATAATTTTCAACCAATTGAAGTTTTATGATAATGGATTTGAAATATTAAATATTAATTTTAAAAATTTTAGAAAGTTAGAAATTTAGTGAAATTTTGATCAAATTTTAAAGGATTTTGAAGAGACAAAATATGATATTATTTTTTACTTTAGATGGAATTTAATGATCTGGTTCGTTTTGAGTAAAAGAAATTAAAACAATTTAATTGATTCAATTTGTAAAAATATGTATAAAATGATAATTTAAATTTTTAAATAAAGCAAATTTCCAACTAAAAATGTAATCAAACATAAATAAAAACAAAAGCTAATATTACACTCATAACTTACAAATTGTATTTTAATAACTTAATCTTCTTATGTCAAAATTCCAAACTTGACTCCTTATCTCTTCAAGTTCACTGGTTGAAGAACATCGCTAATTATTGTTTACAACATTTTCATCTTAATTTGTAATTAGATTTTAAATAACACTTTTGTTTAATTATAATAGTGTATGAAACAGATTTAAGGAAGGGTGTTTTTTTAAAAATGCACGAACGTGAAAAAAGGTACAGTGTAGCATCATACCTAGCCAAATAAAAGTATATATTATATAATTATCAACCATTTTGAGATAATAAAAAACCTTGGTCTTTTCTTGTCCATTTTTTTTTTACAAACTTTTCATTTCATTTAAGCGTCCAAGATCTGAATTATAAAATCACATGCAACAATGCAAAGAACTAAGATTGTTTTTTATCTAAATTGAAATCATAAACGTGATATCAAACAAAATTTAATGATAATAAAGAAGATGGAGGTGTAGCCTAAAGCTCCAAAAAATCAATTAAAACAAAAAACTGACATCCAGAGTTTTGCAGATTTTGTTGTTATAATTAAATGGAAATCATGAACGTGATATGAAAGTATGAAACAAAGTTTAATGATAATAATAAAGATGGAGGTGTAGCCAAAAACCAATTAAAACAGAAAACTGACATCCAGGTTTGCATATTTTGTTGTTATAATTAAATTTGACTATATAGAGAGGGAATAGTTTAAGATAGACAGCTACCATCAGCTGTCACCGTGATTCACATGCAAACATGCAGATAGGATGAGCATGTGATTAGAAACTTGTCCTTGGTTACTGGCAATTATATTCTGTGACTAATTAGCGGGCATGCTCGTACAAAATAATTAGAATAAATATTTCACTAATCGAGGAACATTGTTTCGCTTTGTTTCTTATTAACAACTAATAATTTATCTAACATTATTGCTGATGATCATTGTCACGACACTAAAAAGTTTAAACCAACTAGATGAGGCCTTTACGAGTTAGTAATCCTGTACTTGTGTTTTCAAAATAAGTTGCATGTTGGTATATGTTTGTGTGTATATATAGTACATTAATATATATACTTCGCTAATTGGATAAGGCCTACATATAATTTTTTTAATTATAAGAAAAGTAAAAAGTTATTTTAAATATGAAAAAGTGTTGGATAAGATATATATGTTGATCAATCATAGTGAAGACTGAAGAGTGAGACGTAAAGTGATAAAGGAAGACGAATTGATTAAAATTTGTGGGGCATATGATGCTTTTTTTTTTCTCATAGCCACCCAGATTCTTTTAAAGGGTAACCGTCCATTGTTCCTTTCGCCCAACCTCAAAAAATGTGGTTGTGACTTGTACAGGTTAATAAGCATTTTTGATTGCACCTATTTGCGATTGACACACCTTGATCTATTACATCCATAAATGTAGAAATCAAACAAATATAATGAAGTTCGGTTTCGATTCTTCCACAGGGAAATGATGAAGAATTAAGAAAATAAACTAGAAAAATGACATTACAGTATTACACCATTTATATAGATAAAATTAAATATACTATGGTCTTATATAAACAAAGCGCACATGTTTCCCATCTTTATTTTATCTAATCTTATGTTGTTCTAACTTCCAAAAATGAAAGTTGTTATATATTATTTGGTTCTCAAGTGCAGGGCCAGGGTATAGGACTTTTTGTATCATCATCAAATTCACATAACGTAAGTAGTTGACTAGAATTTGATATAATTGACTATTATCTTTTGAAGCTCTAATTACAAGATTATAATAAGAAGGGGGTTGGTGAAATATTATATGATGTATGTGTTCTTAATTAGCGGTTATTTACTAAGTTCAATTTGCATATATAGGAAGACCACACGCGAATGATAATTTTGCAATTGTCAAAGATTTTTTCTGACAAGAGAAAAGACAGAAGCTTGGGTGGCACTTTGGCAGTAACAAAGCCAAGAATGATTTTAACATATGTAAAAGGAATCCACAAGATAGAAAGGCCAATTGGGGAAATTAACTAAAGTCAACTTGTCATCAGCTTTATGTGGTATGCTGTATACATCAACTTTATAAGTCACCAAACCCCATTTGATTATGACAATTGAACTAGTAAATTAATTAGTATAAGATTGTTCTACTTTAAATAAAGGGATTTTTAATTTGAGAAAGATATGTAATTATTTTTTAATATTTAAAAATATTGTCTCTCATAATAATCTTATAAGATTCGAATAAAATTATTTCTCGTAAAAGATACTCATACATGTAACCTATTAAAAAAAACTTTTGATTATGGCTTTTCTAATATAGTGCATATTTGTGCATGAGTTTCAGAGTAGGAACACATATTATACATTTGTCATTTGTTTTGGATAAAACTACTTTGCACTAGGCGAGTAATATTATTGAGAAATGCCCAATAACACCAATAATTGTCTTTGCCATGGCCTATTAAATGAAGAATCCCAACGTGATCCTAAAGAGAGAACTATGAATGTGAGGGATTAGAGGCAAAGAGTTTTAATGGACCCCAATCACACCAAAAGAAAAGCTTTTCATAGAACTTCACTTCTCAGTTGGATGTAACTACATTAAACGTTGTAGAAAACATATATGATTTTCAATTGGTATTGACATTAAATAATTGATCATGTCTCTCACACAAGTGTCACAATTTTAGTTTATTTTTTCTTGGCAGTTGACCTTCTCATGCAAGTCCAATGTAACTTCTCATGCAAGTCCAATGACGGAGGAACTGGAAGTAGTACTACTAAAGTGAATGTGAGAGTTAGTGCATTTACTAGTTATAATTGAACTCCCACTAAGAGCAAGAAATGATGAGGCGAACAAAGAAGACCACATACATAACATTTTGCAAAAGCTTCTACATGTTTTTTTCTTCATCTTTCATGGATATTTCCACTTTTTTTGCTCTCTAAAAGGATATTGTTTAGACCAAGGTCTTCTCTATTTTTTCCCTCTCAGTTTCTTTCATAGAAATCAAAGACAACAATCAAAAGTACAACTACTCAAACACACATGTTCTAAGTATAACTTTTGTTTGAGAAACACACTACATCTACATTTCACATTCATATATGTAGAAGCATATGCATTACCAACATTTTAGTTGCATAGATTATCACTAGTAAAAGAATACTTTTTAAATAATAAAAAATTATGTATATGATGAAATGACATTTTTGTGAAATTGGATGAACATTTTACATCATCAATTGCTATAGAACTAATCTAGAAAACACTTTCTGGATTGGTTACATTAAGAACAAGAGTAGAATATACTTTTTAAATCATTTTTATATCAATCTATCTAAAATGTGGATGCCTTTTTTGCAAACTTTGAAATTCCTAACAAAGTTTTATAGATCCATTGTACAAAGAATTGATCAAGAAAATACTTTCTAGATTAGTTACATTAAGAACAAGAGTAGAATATACTTTTTAAATCACTTTTATATCGATCTATCTAAAATGTGGATGCCTTTTTTGCAAATTTTGAAATTCCTAACAAAGTTTTATAGATCCATTGTACAAAGAATTGATCAAGAAAATACTTTCTAGATTGGTTTTTCCTATAGTCAATCTAAAACATTGACATCCTTGGCAAACTTATAAAGCTACTTATAAGATTTTCTAGATTAAATGTATAAACAAGCAATCTAAAAAACACCTTTGTACATCAATTCCTCTTACAATTGATCTAAAATATTGACGTCTTTTACAACTTTTAAATTTTCTAACAATAATTTTTTGATTGGTTGGACTAAGAACCAATCTAGCTACAAAGCTTTTTCTAGACCGTTTCTTAGCATAATTGTTATATAAAATCCATAAGTTTAATACTAATGTTTTCATATTTTCATTCTCACTCCATTTTCAAAACCTCATTTCCTAGTTCAACAAATCCAAGATGCATCAAGGAAAGTATTTTCAAACCGATATACACCGAAATGGCATTGATTTTCCTCTTACATAATCATGTCATTATGTGAATATAAACAAAGTAATACTACAATATTCACAGTCGTATCCAAATTATTAATATGTCATTGGTTCAATTGGAATTGAATTTGGTCTCCTTAAATAAGGTGGTAGATTTGAATCTTGTGAATGTGATTGATAAAAGAAATCTCACTAAAATTGATTAATTAGATTTTTTGATTAAAATTAATTACCACTAAAATTATATTAATATCATGGTGACAAAAAAAAAGTCATATCCAATTGTAAAATTTCTTGGACAATTATTCAAAACTAAATTCATTATAACCATTTAATAGACAAAACCTATCTATTAAGGATGATTTTTTTGTTGGAATTTGATATTATTAGATTAATTGTCATCCCTAGCATAAGCACACTGTAACACTTAAAACGAGATAATAGAATGACAGAATTCAAAGTATGACATTTCATTAAAATTTGTGTGGACTATCACTCTACATGGTACAAGTTAATTGGGCAGAGCAAGTAGCAACTCTTGCCTGTGTTAAGATGAATGAATGAATGAAAAAATAAATTGCAAAAATAATATTTGCTTAAAAACTCGTGAGCGGCAGGATTCGAACCTGCGCGGGCAGAGCCCACATGATTTCTAGTCATGCCCGATAACCACTCCGGCACGCCCACACTTGTTTGTTAGAGTTAACATTTTTATATTTTACTAAATCTGTAGTTAAAATAGGTAAATCAAAATGCAATAGATTTACACAACACAAATAAAGTATATCTCATACCATCATATCCACTGAAGCTAACAATAACCTCCGAATTCAATTATTCATTACCCCACGCTGTTGAAACTGACCAACCTTGTCCTTCACAAGCTTGAGTTGCTCAGCTATCACCTAATTTTAAGAGCATTTGTTCACGCCATAATGCAGGAGAAAAATGGTTCTATTACCAGAAAATATGTCTCACCTAACATTAAAATTTGATAATTTTCCATATACATTCATCTTGTGCCAAAATATTGTAGTAGGTGACCCTTTTTCTCTAATTAATTAGTACTATGCAACTACAAGTGTTAACCATATAATTAGTATCAATAGCTAGTGGACCAGTTAGAGATTCCGGTATCTATACACGATCCCACAGATATACCCTGAAAGGAAAGTTATGGGAACAATAAAGAGTCTTGCAATTCGTACTATACATTTGGTTGAAACATCTTTTTTGTAGAAAGGCTAAATGAATCTGTCACGATGCACTACAGTTTGCCCAATAAAGCTCATCATGTTCTCTTGTTTTATATAATGTGAATGTCAATCGGTTAATTGAATAATTGGAATGATCAGTTTGTACTTATAGGCTTAATTGGCCCACTTACATCCTTGAATTCCTATATGTAATCATGGTTTAGCCTCTTCACTTTCTTAAAGCAACATTTATAGCCTAAACAGCTAAATGTCATACCAATACAAGTATAACTAAGTTTGATTTTTTTTTTAAGTAAGATTTTGGATTCAAATTATGCAGATGAAAAAAAATATGATTAGAATAAGAGATTTTATTATAAGTGATCTAATCGATTCTTTCATGAAGATTAATTATTAATAAATTTGATAAATATTCTATATGAATGTACTAATGATCCCAAAAAAGCTAAATTATCATTCCATATGTGGAACTAAATCATCACAAGAATCTAGAGAGATTCCTTCTCAAGAAAGAGGAACAATGTAGAAGGCAGTGTCTAGGAACCAGAACCACATTTCGTAAAAGTCACTGCTGTCTTCAGAAGATAACACGCAAATGAAGGACGTGCTTCTTTTATTTTCTATCCTTCAGTGTAGTTTTGGCCTCATATATTGGCCGAAAAGCTGTTGTAGTGCCAAAGCGTGTTGGGTGTAATGCGGGGAATTGTGGTCCTCAGAATTAATGTCAACCGATGCCTCTAAAAGATAGCAGCTTAAAAATGAAAGTGTTGAAGAATCTTGCTTGTGTGCTACATAACAATTAATATAATGCTGGTAGAGATTTGAAGCATATATTATCGATCAATATTCATGCCTGCTTAACCTAAGGTCCAACCACTTGTTAGCATCATCCTTGGTCTGCCCAAAAACATTGGTTTTTTGTGATTGGATTTAGCAAGAAAAAACCTGGTGGGATAATGTCTATCTAGTTAAAAGTGAATCTTCTGACCGTGGTTGTCCATTTCATGGTCTTTGTGGCTCTTGAGCTAAGTTAAGCTGGGTGGATTAGGGTCACTGCATTTAAATCATGCACTCTCTTATTTGAATCTTGCACCTTCTATTCCAAAAATAGAAATTTGTATTTCGGAATGAGTTTTTCAAAATACAATAGATACAAAATTAATAATAAAAGTGTAGAAAACAAATGCCTAAGGTCACCACTTACTGGACTGGATTTGCCCAACTCAAACTAGTCATATGGAGTATGAAGTGTGAAATTTTAGATTTTGGACCATCTTAGATGCTCCCAAAAGTTTCCTTCCACCTCAGTAAAGGGGTGTGCTATCAAATCAAAATTAAAAAACTGAATCATTTGAGGAAAAAATTGAATCGGATTATTTTTGTGAACAGTTCGGTTGTTTTTATAAACGGCTCGGTTTAATTTTTCGAAAAACCAACCATAGATGTATATAAAACAGTTAATTGGATTGAACTAAACCAAAAAATGAAAAACAAACCCTTTTGAAAACAAAAGACGAATCAAACTATTTTATAAAAATCGTTCGTTTTGGATTAGGTTCGGTTTAGTTTTCTGAAACACAGTTTTTTCTTCAGTCCTACCATAAATTGAGTCTAAAGTTTAAATTTCTTAGTCTGTAGTCGCAAGTCCGTTTATAGAAGTTGAGAACATCTAACAAAAGTAACAAGATTTGATCCTCACACTCACACATATACGCTGTTCCAATATTTTCTTACCTCCTTTCTCTCGTTCGTTTCTTTGGTCTCACAAGGAGCCCCATCACGAGACACACAATGTGACAATGGGTCCTGAACCTTACTAAAACGGGGGGGAAAATGGCATGCAAACCAATACATTTTTTTGGTAGTGAATTACAGGTAAAACACTGGAATTTTTCTTTAAAAAGTAAAGTTTAAACTGCTAAATTAATTAATGGTCTTTCCGTCCAAAAATAAATTGATGGCCTTAAAATTAAACACTAAATTACAGAAATTTTCCTTGAGATTTGTTGTATTTATACATGTTTTTTCTCCTTTTAAAATTATTACATTGATACTCCTTACTTTAATGGTGTTAAGTTGTCGTTTGAAAATTAAGAAATATATACATTAAATTTTAATGCATTTTAAAAAAAATTCATAATTATCCCAGACTTTTAAGTGACCTAAATAGAGAGAAATTTTTATCTTGTATTATTATGTTAGGTCATCTTTTTCGTGCAGTCAAAGGTGGACTCGTGCGTTCCTTGTTTTTCATTGTCGCCTTGTCTTCTTGTTCACATCCGCGGTGGTGGTTTCTCCTCCACATCCCTCTTCGCCTCCACAGTGGTGCTAGCGCTTTCCCGTTTACCGCATGTTTCTCCTCCACCCCTTATTCTCCTCTACAATGGTGCTAGGCATGTTCTCATTCACTACACATTAAAAGCTATTATACATGTATCCGGGTTTTCAAAATGTTACAATGTACTCCTTAAGATTTTAAAAATGTTAGACATGTACCCCCTATTTTTTACAAATAATACACTTGCACCCTCTCTGTTTTACAAAAGTTACACATGATACCCTTTTTCTCTTTCAATTGTTGGAATGTAAAAAAATGTAATAGAACAGTTAAACATCCTCAAAAATGAAAAATAAAATCAATATCATGAACATTAACCCACAAAAACAAACTAGCATCAGTTTCACTATACTCAGCAACAATGGTGTGCCAAAGATAAGGGTTTTAAATGAAAGACGGAGATGAGGATAATTTCATAATTAAAATTTTAATAAAAGTCATGTCCCTACCACATGATCTAAAAAATAACCAGAGTTAACACCGTTAATGATTGAAGGGGTGCAAGTGTAATGGGACCACAAAAGTTAGGACATTTTGTGTAATATAGAAAAAAGGAGACGTGTAAATAGTGTAGACATAAGGGGATGTTGTTGTAATTTGCTCTAAATTAAATCCCCATTACCAAACATTCTATGTTCATGCGCCTAAATCTTCATATTGGTTCGAGTAATATTGAGTTTGATCTTCTTAAATAAGGTATCAGATTAGTACGGAGGAAAAAAAAGGGTTTGAGAAGAGAAATCACCCTACTAGGAGTGTAAGTAGACCAGATCGTCTATCAGGGCATATGGCTCGACCTATTTAAGGTTTGGCCTAGCACAGCTCATTTAGCAAAACCATGAAATTCAAGTCTTTTAAAAAAAATCTATTTATTTAAATAGGCCAGGTCACATACCTTAAAAAAAGTCTATTAAGCCTGAAAGATCAACCTGTATATTAATAATATTTTAAAATAAAAAAATTATTATTAATATGATATATATAATATTATAATTATTTATTTAAATTATAAATAATTTTAGTAGATTAACAATTTGGATCATTTTAATTAATGTTTGAAACAGGTTAATTCGTATAAGTATAAATGGATAGCAGAAATATTAACTCTTTTCTTTTTGTGAGACTTAAAAAACTTTGGTAACATGTGACATGTAATGATTGTAGGTAAATTTTGTTTATATCTTATGATTTAAAATTGTCTTATTATTTTTAATATAAAAAATTGTTTTTTAAAATAATATTTTTCATATTTCTTAATATGAAATAAACTTTTAAATGGGTTATACAAAGATTAGACTCAAACCTAAAAATAAACTCGTAATAAAAAACTATATAATAGGCTCAAACTTGGGTTATAAAAATATAAAACAAGTCAGGTCAAATTTAAATAGAATCTAACCTAGCTTAGTCCATTTTCACTCCTACATCTCAAAAAAAATAATAAGTCAAATTTTCTAACAAAGATTAATTATAAATTATGTATCATAATTTAATAACAAAAATATCTTTTATACCTTCTGTCTATTCATGCGCCTAAATCTCCTTCCTCGATCAATATTATCATGCCCAATCCGAGACTATCACTTGCCAATGTTTTGTATGGCAACCAACTAGACACGTGTCCATGATAATGAATGAGTTTAATAGATAGTATATATTAATGTAAAATATAAATATATTATTGATCAATTATAAATCTATTTTGGTATGCATATGTTTTTCTTTTATTGAATTAGTACATACTCGTGTATACACATGGATAATATTAGTGTTTACACATTTTTTATATCAATTGACAAACAATATATATAAGAAATGAACACTTAATTAAAACTATATATCTAGGAGAAAGATATATTATTAATTGGCTTTTTAGAAAACAAAATGTTGCTAGTGATTACCTTTTTAAATGAATGAATATGATACAGCTAGGATTGACACTAATCTATATAATCAAAAAGACAAAATTACAATATTAAGAAAGAAGTGTAATCAAATCTCCTATCTTAAAAATATAATTATGTCTATTACTATAAATTAGCAAAACAACATAATTGTATTTGGATGTCTTAATACATACTATACAAACATTTTTCAAAAGAAACTTATAACCCAAATTAACAAAAGTTGATCAATATATAGTCTATTGCATGTAGAATTGATTGAGTCTATTGTGCTAAAGTGGTACCTAATGACAAATTATATTAGCAAATTAGTGTTTTATGTTATCAGAAATTCAAATATTGACCAATTAGTGTTAGCCAAAATATATAATAGGTAGTATTATCCTTCTTTAGATTTTTATAAGTGTATTTTCAATAATTATTGAATTTGTGAATTATAAGTAAGAGTATTAAATATGAAAACATCATTTCCTAAATGTACTTACGAGAGTATATCCAGCGTTGATTCAAAATGCACTCAATTATTATTGTAGTGTGCAAATCTACATAATTATCACAAATATGATTAGTATTTTATAGAAAGATAAATATTATAAATATAATGAATCGATTTTGAAATACTTACCATATTTTTTATAAAATTAAATTTTTATATTAAAATAAACATGATTAACTATTTAGTATTTATCTATAAACATAAAAAAAAATGATTAGAATAATAGAGAAAAAAATAACTCAACAAAATTCTAATTTTAGGCTATTTAAATCATCATATATTATTATTTGAAAATTGACACTATTATTCATATTCTTACTTGTTTTCATCTTAGTAAATTTTATTTCAATATATTTATTACGCATTTATGTAAAAAAAAATGTTCCTCGTTCCCATTCTAGTAAATAATAATTATAACTCCTAACATAAAAATTAAAATTAATTTAATTTATTATGTTATTGTGCATGCAATATTTTGTAATAATAATATACTTGATAAAATAAGTTTAATATATTTATTATATAATTATGTAAAACTATATTTATATATAAATAATAATTAAGAAAATTTTAATATATAAAGTTATTAACATAGAGATAAAATATAAATTTGTAATAAAAATATTAACTAATTAGATTTAAATTTATTTTTAGTATAAAGTTTTCAACCACATAATATAAATATTAGTCAACAAAATCTTCATTTATGTCATTATCTTATAAAATTTCTAAGTAAAAATAATTTTATAGGATTTCAAATTAAAAATAAATAATGTTGAGTATTTTAATATGATTTTGTATTAAATACTCAAAGATTTTTATTATTTATAATAATTTGTGCATACTGATATCAAGCGTGATTATCTCCCGTGAATAATATTTGTGGTATTCATATTAAAAAAATTAATTAATTTACGATATTATTGAGTAAGCATTTTAAAATTATTTTGTAATAATAAATCATTTTATAATAAATCTATTAACTAATTAGATTTAAATTTATTTTTAGTACAATTATTTAAACCTTAAAATGTAAATATTAATTTAAAAAATATTCATTTATGAAAATGTTTAAATTTATTTTATATAATTTCATATACTATTGATTTTTTAATATGTAACTATGTTAAAATACTCACAAAAAAGAGTTTTCCTCTCGTAATGGTTCACCCAGAATGGCGCACAAAATAATTATTTCTTGTGAATGATAATTGTGGTCTCTATCATAAAAAATAAAATTAAAAATAATTTAATTTATGAAATAGTGAGCGAGTAATTTCTATATGAATTTCTTAAACATTCCGTCAAAATTGTATCATTTAATATTAATATTGCATATAAATAAAAAAGGAAAGAAAAAAACATTTTTAAAAATATTGTAAGAAAATAATAAAAGGAAAAAGAAAAAAACTTAAAAACAGAAGAAAAAAGGAACAAGAGTGTGTGAGAGAGAGAAGAAAAAAGAGAGAAACGTGAGAGAGATGAAAGAAAAAATATAATGAAAAGGAGATTGGGGTGTACTTATCAAAAAATGGAGGTGCACTTATCATAAAGTGGTAGTGCAATTAGCAAGTTTCTGTAAAAACACTGACCTAACCCATCTTAGACAGCTGTATATAGATATTACATACATAGATATTACCCACTACCCATAACTATCATGAATGACCTGTGTCCTTTGCTTTACCACATCTCGATTTAGCCAACACCAATGTGAGTTGCCCATGATGTTGTTTGTTGCAATTTACGAACCCACCTTTTTTATTCAAAGATCACGTATTTGAAAGAGAGAGGTTACAGAGGAAGGAAAAATGCTACTCAGTTTTCTTAAATAGAAGAGAAAACTATTGGCCAATTAGCATCTATAGAGACTCCTTTTTGTCTTTTCTTTAATAAAAAAAACTAATTTTTTTGTAGACTTTTTCCAAATTTGTGGTCAATTCAATTTCCACTCTTAACAAAAAAAAAAGGTTGAATATTATTTTAGGATACAAATTTATATCATTTTTTTTGTGAATCACAAATTTATATCATATGTCTATTCGTATACTACGTGTTTATTCATTAATTTAGAGCCACATCAGAATAATGTCTTTTCTATTGTAAAACTACCATTCAATAATAAAATTAATTTTTTGCATAATCATCTCTTCACCCTGGTTTTATGAATCGATCAATCTTAAAAGTGTAAATACCCAATAAAATAGTCTTTGAGATGTGTAGCATTTTGAAACATCAATATTTAGAAACTTATACTTTTTAAAAACTTGGACAGGATTGGGACAACTCGGGGCATAACCTGAACCCGTCCTCAAACTACATCAAGTCTAATATTTAAAAATCAAATCTATTTAAATCAACTTTGGGTTGGTTTGGATTAGAGAACAGGTTGAGTCTCCTATATCAAACTATTTGTATTCTCGGTGTTTTACTATCCTAGATTTTGTTTTCTTATCATTCTCTCCAAGTTAATTCTCAAGTAATTTTTCTCAGTCCCTCCAATATACACTACCCAAAATCTCAAGCAAAGAACGGATTTAATGATATCATATAGTATATAAGGATATGGGATATCTCAATGTATCATCAAAAACTCAAAGACGCTAATTATCATAATTATATATATATAGTTAATAGCTAGAATCAAAGAAATGTCCAATCCATAGAAAAATAAGAGTGTGCTATAAATGCTTTGATACAAGGTAGTTTAAAACTCTTAAATTCTTCACTATTTAGCATGTATAACCTAATTTTTTATTTTAACTATCATATTTATAGGTGAAGTTTAATTAGCACACACACAAAAAAGTAAGGTTCAATAATAATAATAATAATAATAATAATAATAATAATAATAATAATTATTATTATTATTATTATTATTATTATTATTATTGTTGTTACGGATATTTTATATTGGGCCAAAGACTAAAAGGCCCAAGGTAAATATAAAACGAGTTATTAAAGGAAAGACCCAAGAAGATCAGAATCCTAAATATTTACAGAATCAAAGAAGATACAGGAGGTTATTTACAACAAATATCCAATATATCTGTTCATTCTTTGGAAGATCGTGACCAAGAATCGGACCAGTTTCCTCATTTATCTGCAGACCAGTGAATATAAAAAGCCCCTCTCCTCTTTGGTGAAAGGTACACACATATTCTGACTCTCTCTTTTCCTTTCACACAAGCACACACTGCACACCACTTGTGTCGTGTTGTTTGCTGTGATCTTCATCTTCCTTTGGGTGCTGCAACTTCCATAGCATTCAGAGAGAGAGAGAGAGAACCTTGATCGTACATTAAGACCCAGTTTCATTACTGGACCTCCGTTTGCAACGAACGGAACAATTATTATTATTATTATTATTATTATTGATATTTTATAGTTTAATATTATTCAATACATTTTATTAAAAAATAAAATAATATTTTTAATTAATATTTATTCAATCATAATTCAACTATCATTAAATCATTGAATCTTGAGTCACTACCTTCACAGATTTAATGACTGATCTAGTTTTAAAACATGAAAATTTATATTGGTTTACCTATCAAACTCAAATATATCATCAAATTGCCAAGATTTTCACTATTTTTTAGATTGTTTACACATTCGTAACTCCATCTCTTGCTACCTAAGTTTTTTTTTTTTTGCCAAAATCTTAAGTAAAGAGTAATATTATTCTCTTTTTTCCTAACATTAAGTTTCTTATTTTTTATACTTATCCATTTAAACTAATTTCATTTATTAATTTCAAATACTGTTTGTTTTTAAAGTTTACTTAAATTTAAATAGGTCAAATGAAATTGTACTTTTCTGAACTGACAATTTTAATTAGATCCTTGAACTAATTTTATTCAATTGGGTCGTAACGAAATTTATGTTTTTTTTAATTAGGTCCCACAAATATCTTAATTAGAAAACAAACACAAGTTCAAGATACATATTTAAAATTGACAGATACACAGCATATGTAATCTGTTTAATCTTTATTATTCTTTAAAATATTTTAAGAGAAAAGGTTACATACAATGATACACAGCATATGTAATATGCTTTTCTTTTTGGAATGGTATCCAAGTAAGAATAAGTAGGACTCTAAACTCCCATCACAGGCACCAAAACTAATAATATTTTGGAAGTTGTTATTCTTACCCCCAGTTTGCTATTCTCACCCCTTAAATTTTGGAAAACATCCTAATACTCTTGACCTTTCTCTATTTTTCTACACCCCCTTCCCTTTTCCTGACTTCTCACACTCCAGATTTCTTGCACCCCACTTTCCCCTCTTTACCCCCTCCCCCCACCTTCTCTTTTTTATTTTCTTTTTAATTTTTTAGATTTAACATAATCTTGAATTTGTCACATATAAATACACAGCATAATCATAATTTCGTTGACTCTATTTTGAATCAAAACTTAATACACAAAAAATTTGTGGATTTTGTTATATATTTATGTTAAGATACATAAAAAATAACGATTTCGTTGTGTATCTGGGTTTAAATAAAAATGGAATTGTGATTATTATTATTATACATATAATTGTGATATATTTTATCCTTTTTTTAATAATAATAAATTAATTGTGATGTAAATTACATTTTTAATTAAATTTTGAATTAATGATGAGATAAGTTATCCTTTTAATCATAGTTGTGAAATCCGGTTCAGACTGGCCGGTAGAACCGGTTAGACCGGGAATCAGAGTATCAACTGGGTTGAGTTAGCTAATGAACCAATTATACATGTGGTCTGGTTTGGCCGAAGAAAACCAAACGGTTTTGGGAAGAACCGGAAATCCAGCCAGTTTTTAGGACCCGGACTGGGTTGGTGAAGAAAAAAAAAAGCTTCAGACGCAGGAAGAGAATGACAGTAATAGAAATAAAAACGAATATCTACTGAATAAGCGCTGGAATGGAACAGAAGGAAGGCGCAGGATGTAACGACCGCTTTTTTCTTCGCTTTCTATTATGTATTTATTTTTATTTGCTAAATATTTTTTTTCGAAAAACAGAAGGATAACATTTCAACAAAATTTGGTTGATTTTAACACGATTTAAGAAATAAAGGTTCAAATGAAAAATTTCGTCGATAAATTTAGAAATTTTAACGGTTTACGCGTTATTTTATGGTTCATGACTTTCATACATACCATATAGTCCATTCATTAATACATAGCCAGAGTTCCATATATAAACAGTCCATAGTACATCACAAGTACAGTTCATCCAAACGCAGGCAAACATCACACAATCTTCATTCTTCTCGTACGTCATCCATATCACTGCTTTTCTGCTCGCCCATATAATTTGGGGTCATCACAGGTGTCAACCACACGACACAAAAAAAGGGTCAGTCTTGATAAACAAAATTTAAATATCAACAGACCAAATAATATGCGTAAATAATCAAATCATCTTTACACACTTCATTGTCATGAAATGCAGATGCATGTTTATCTGATTATATGATGCATGACTGAGATCTCAGCAACATCTAAATAATTGTGGCAACTGTCAGATAACCCCACCCTCACCTTAGTGGAACGAACCTATCCATCCCGTCAAGGTAGCCCAGTGTCGCGTAGGAGTCTCACCCCCATCCATGTGATCATCATGGTGGTGTGGTTCCCCACTGTCTCAACTACCCCCAAGTTAAAAACACGTATGGAACTCAGTTTAGTTATCTGACATACACCTCTTTACGAGGATCGTCTCATCATCTCATCGTCTCAAATTCTACCCCACCGGGTAGGTGCACATGGAAATGCATGAATGATTCGTTTTTCATCTTGTAAATTATTATTTTATGTTCATCACTACTCCATATCACAGAGTCACAGTATTATCACAGAATCATCATCACAAAGTCATCATCACAGTCTCAACATCACAGATTATCATCACAATCTCTTCTCAACATTACAGAATTCTTAAATCAATGTCATCACATAGTTCATCTCTTAAATCACGTCCCATCATCACGAATCATCACATATATATTTTATATAGGTTATCTTCACCACTCATAAAATATTTCTAAGTCACATGAAATAAACACTATGGATGTTTGTATATTAATAGATTCTCACATGAATATGTTGTTTTACTTAAAATTACATATTTTACACCCACATACAGCGTATAAGACAGCTTCATCCACCAGTGTTATATAACTACAGCAACAACATCCATACAGCATCAATTAATTACGTCAATTAACTTTCAGCTTAAATTACGTTAATAGCATACAGATTTAAACATACAGTTTTTATTTTACAGCAACTATGTAACTTTATCTACAGCAAAATTTGACTACAGAATTATCTAAATACAACTCATTTAACCTACAGTAATTATTTTAACCTACAGCAATTATTTTAATTTGACATACAGTCAAAATAAATATACAGCAACAGCATGCAATAATACAGCGACATCATGTAATGATTTAGATACAGCATTGATTAATTTCGTAAATCAACTTACAGCAAATATTTTAATTAAATTTTAATACAGAAAATCAAACCAATTATGCAACAGCCCCTAAATTATACAGCAACTATCAAATTATTCAACAGCTATATATATAAGAACGTATTAATTGAAAACCTTCATCATGATTTACTAACTTAGAGTTCTCTTAACTTAGTTTTAATCCTAGTTTATTTTAAAACATTCAACCTATTTTAATCAACTTCCTAAGCAATATTATTTGAGCAAATAGAAACTAAATTTTTAACTGAATTATGGGTTTCTCCTTTTATCCAAATACTAAATTAAATCTCATTTAACTTAAATAATTGGTAAACTTAAAATTTAAGGACTAAATTAAGGTAAGCTAATACTTAAATTTTATTTAACAAGACTCCCCCTTACCTTAAGTGTTGAAATTGAACAAGCTTTGCTTCCTTATACCTTTTGCTTCACGTGACCTTGTTTTGAATTTAGGAATGTTTTCTTTTTGATGAAAATGATGGTTCAAGGTGGGTACAATAAGGATTTGCTGTTGGAATATAATTTAACAAAAGCAAATAAGATATGAAGAAGGCTACACGGTTTTGCTTCTTTGGGCTGATTGGAATTTTTAGTTTATGAAAGTGATAGCAAGGCACTTGGTTGGTTTCCAAAAAAAAACAAAACAAAGGCAAGCAAATGGGACAATTAGTTGATGCACGGCTGGTCCTTGGCTGACCCAAAATGTGCTTCACTCATTGCCTTTTATAGCTACCTTCAATTCTTTGCTTTATTCTTATTGGTGGAGAGCTTGACTTCCTTGGCCCACATCCTCAATGATTTGCACGGCTGATTGCATGTTTTGGATGAGTGTGAATTGATTTTTTTTCCTTCTTGCATTTATTACATATTCCCTTTGTCTCTTGTCTTTATCTTTCCTTTAATAGCTTTGTCTCCAATAATTCTATTTAGCTTTCCATGTGCTTGGTCCTAATTGGTTGTTCCTTTCTCCCTTGACTTGGTTTTGACTTGGCCCCTCTATCCTTATTTCCTCTTCATCCACGTGAGTTTCCATCATTCAAGGGCTGTTCTCTTTTTCCCTTCTTAACCGTAACTAGCTTCCCTTGGTTCCATTCATATTTGCTTTTTGCTTTGTTCTCGTAAATTTATTTTCACATCTAGAAGCATTATTTCTAAGATCCCAACGGTCAAAAGTTAGATATGTAAGGTAGAAGTATACTATTAAAATTTCAAGACGATCCAACGGTGAATGACTTCAGAATGAGTATTTTACTAATACGGGTTTTGGAGAAAAAATCAATATTCTTATCCTTTCTTGACCAATCTTGACTCTACAATATTTTTCTTTAAATTCTTGAAATAATAAAATTCTATTTTCTTATTGGTTTATTTAATTTTTTTTAGCCTAAAATTATTTCCATTCTTCTCACACAATTTCTAATAATTTAGATAGCTTGAATTAATATATATTTAAATTCTAACAATCTTACTAAATAGTGAATTTTAATTTTCTAATCGTCCTAAAATATTACTTCAAATTCATATGTAATAAGTAAAAATATGGGGGTGTTACACAGGAAGGTGCAGGAAGAGCCAGGAAGGAGAAAAGAAGAAAATATATTGTTACAATTTACAAATCAGCACAGGAAGGAGGAAAGAAGGAAGCAGCGTTCTCGCAGGAAGGTGCAGCAAATTAGGCGCAGGAAGGAGAAAAGAAGAATATAAATTGGGTTTTCTGATTTGGGCCTAAATTGCTTTTTGTACCCACTTTTTTACTTTCTGCAGTTTCCATATAACTTTTCAAAATGGGCTTTTGTGTTTTTTATTTAGGTAGTTGCTATTTACAATCTTTTTATTTTTAATATACTTTACTTGTGTTATCAATTTTAATATTTCAATTGTTATTTTGGATTTTCGGTATAGAATTATGGAAGAATTTTTCTTAATCAAATAATGTTAGTTATATATGTATATATAATATAATTTTGAATTTTTTAATATAGACCAGATCAAACCGGGCCAATTAATGGTCCACCGGTTGGACCACTGACCCAGTGACCCACTACTTCGACTGGGTCAATGACCGAACTGGTTTTCACAACTATGCTTTTAATTGTAATCAAATTAAATTAATTATGAAATAAATTAGTGTTATAACTAGTTTGATTACTATAAATAAAAGCAAATTACATTTTTTATAAATTATAAGTTTTATCATAATTAGTTTAATTTTAATTAAAAATATAATTTATATGATGCTATTTAAAAAGGTAAATTGTATCTTCATAAATTGAATTTTAATTCTTAAAAGGATAACCTTTTGAAGAGGAAAAAAAGATGATTAGTTTAACAATTTATTATTTTTTTTGTAAAAACTTAACAACGAAAATATATTTTCATTATGTGAGAGAGGTGCAAAATAAATACACAAAAAAAAATATTTTTGTTGTATACTTTATACAACAAAATCATATTTTTGTTGCAGTGTAAGATGTGCAAAAAAAATACATAACGAAATTTTAAAGAGCATAAGACGGTGTCAATAGTAATTCTCTAATACCCTTCTTTCGGCTACATAAGGCCATGTGTAAGCCCATTTAAACGTTAACAGAAGGTTCCTCCTCCAAAACCCTAAAAACCCTACTTCCTTGAACCCAGTCCCTATAACCTTCCACCCTCATCCAGAAACACCTGCTTCTGGGGTCTTAAAAAAACGTCACGCTGCTTCTCAATCCTAAAATCAGTATTCTTTGTTTTTTTTGCAGAAAAGATTAGGATATGGCGAAGCGCTTGATTCCCTGCTTCAATCGCATTCTCATCGAGAAAATCGTCCCTCCCTCCAAAACCAGCGCCGGCATTCTCCTCCCTGAGAAGACCTCCCAGGTTTTAAAAAACCCACCGTTATTTTTAGTTTTATGTGAAATTTTGTTTGTTTGTTTCTCTGTGTATCATAAAATTGTTTTGATAAATTTATCCGTTAAATGAAGTTTTTGTGTGTGGTTGTTGAAACAGCTTAATTCAGGTAAGGTGATAGCGGTTGGACCTGGATCACGTGACAAGGCAGGGAACTTGATTCCGGTGTCTGTGAAGGAAGGTGATCACGTGCTCTTGCCAGAGTACGGTGGCACGCAGATCAAGCTCGATGACAAAGAGTATGGTTTCAAGATCGTGTTTTGTGTGTGAGGAAGATCATTGGATTGAAAGTTTACTAATTGGTTTCTTTGTTTATTTTTTTTCTTCTTTTTGCAGGTTCCATTTGTTTAGGGATGAGGACATTTTGGGTATTTTGCATGGTTGATGTAGTGAATGTGGTGCCTCCTAAAACATGCAAATTGTGATTGAGTTGGAAAATAATTTGTCTTAGTTTATGAATGCAACTTGTTTCGAACATTTGAGGGGGATTTATTTTTAAGAATTTATATCCTGTTTTTGTATTCTGAAAATGGCAATGGGAACGGTGCTTCTTACTTTGATCTGCAGCTCTTGTCTTTAGTCCTTCTTGTTGTTGTTTTGCAATTTTCTTTAATTTAGCGTTACGAGTTTAAAGCTTTGTTATGTCAAACGTTTAATTCTAATGTTCTTAGACTAACACATAAAATTACTCTAAAATGTATTAGAATTGATCAATTTTAGTTCTGTGACTTTAAGCGATAGTCCTTAAAAAATTTAATAGGATGGTTTAAAAATGACATTCTAGTGAAAGAAAATATGTGTGTTTTATGAGTGTTCATAACACATATAGTTAGAATATAAATAGATTTATTTTGAGTTTAAAATATATTATTGTAAAAATTAAATAATCACATAGGTTGTATTTATAACACAGTATAGAAATCAACCATAAACGTCTAAAGTCCTCCACGCCTTCTTTTTCTCTCAACATCTTGCTAACAAAATGGTCACCAGGTTCAGTTTTATTTCTTATCAAAACATTTCAATTATATTTATATTTTCAGTGCTAATCAAAAATATTATAATATTTCATTTAAAAATTAATTAATTATTTGATTATATTACATTCTAATTAATTATTAAATATTAAAATAATTTATTTAACAAAGATTAAAACATCCTTTATGAGATTAAAACACTCTTTTGTGTGCAATCTTGTAAGTTTAAAATTAACTCAATAATATATTAATCAAATTAATATATTAATCAAGATAGATATTTAGTAACATTTATTGATGCTTAGATAATTTATTACTTACAAAAACCAAATAGAAAAATAATATAACATTTTCTTCCATTATTTATAGTTTCGAATTAACTTTAGAATATGATATTTATGTCAAACTCAAATAAATTAATAAATTTATTCAATAAATGACTTAAGAAAATTCATTTATTTTAGTCAAGATCTTAATTTTACTATAGAGTTCGAAATTGATTATCGAAAGTTGATAGATTTCATTTTGATTAATCATTAACTCTACAATTATTTAGTTATATTCAATGTTTATTCAACTAGTACTCTAAAACATTAGGTATCTAAAATCAAAATATAACAAATGATATGTTAATTACTAAGACAATCTCAAGTCAAAGAAAAATTTACATTTCTTATTGAAAATTTTCTATTGATAGATGGCATATTATCCATTAGAAAATTTTAATTGAGTTAGTTCAATAATTACATTGCTATGCACATCATCTATATATGTAAATTAATAAATGAGATATATTAATATTCATCCAAATGAGTACTATCAAATATATATGGATTTGTCCCGATTATTAATATCTTATTCATAATAACCATATGATCAACAACAATTTAAATTAAAATCATAAAAAATTTATTTTTCATTTTCGTAATCTCTATTATAATAATAAATATTTAATTTTAATCAAGGATCTTATCAAGTCAATTATTTTCATCAACAACGTCAACAACAACTTTAACTTAAGTTAATTGGATCGAAACTGTTTTTATCTTGTAATTAATTCTAATTCCAATAATAAAGTATTGTTATTTCTTTATTATTTTTTATACTGATTGATAAAAATGATAAAAACTATCATTATCAAACAGTACAAAAAATAATAAAAAAATAACATTTCTTTATTATTGGAATTAGAATTAATTAGATCTAATAGATTGAAGATATACACAATCATTCCCACCAGCCAGTCGGTATTTATAATTTTAGGATAAATTTAGCGCATTACTTAAATCTTTTATTCAGTATGGCTAGGTACACATGATATGGTATTTTGCTCTTTAATTAGCAACTGAGCTAAGCAGTGAAAGACATTTCTTTACATGGAAAACCACTGGAAGAAAGGATGACTGAATATGCTTAAGCTGGCAAAATGAGTTGAAATGATGAAGAATTTGGGGCTGAAGAACATCAATACGTGACACGTAATGAAGAATACTAAGAACCGCGTGAAGCAAGTTGAAAAATGAAACTTGTCTTCCCTTGTTCGAGACTTGTGTGCATAATCATCGCACAAACAATAACAGGTCGATGGCCTTTCTTTGACTTAGCTCTCAAATTAATCACAAAAAACAAAAAACGAGAAATATGAGAAATACAGACCAGTGGTTTTGTCATAATCAATTAATATGCATTGCTATCGTTCTACAGAAGATAGACCCAAATTAAGGAACTGCAGAATAATTGATAACTCCAAAACCGAAATCCATTAAAAAAAACTTCCAATATACACCTTGAAGGCGGCAGAAAATAAAACATTAGCATGACCTTTATGAACACATTATGAAACAATCCCCTTCTTACTTTACCTCTCCATAAAAGAAGCAATGGCATCATACTTAGATGCTATAGGAGTCTTCACTCTCGTTTTGCACCATACTGTTGAAATCTATCTTTTCCCCCAGGACACATTAGTGTATTTACACATACCTCCATGAATTAGCATACCAATTACCAGTTTTTTCAATACAAGATCTGATAATCATCCTCCAAACTAGCTTAAGATGCTAAAAGAAAATGAAAGGAAACAAAATTTCTCTTAAAAAAAATTAACAGTGCCCTTGCAAGTTGCAACATACACCACACAGGTAAATCCCTACAATAATTTTGTTCTTTCAGCATCAACATCTACCACCACCAGCGATCAATAATTCAATTTGCAAAATGATATGTCAATCATATTAACAACGAATGAAGCTCAACCACTAACTCATCATCTTCCCGATTCAATGAAACAAGGCCATTATCCACTAACGATATCAAGAATTTCAAATCAAAAGCATTTTACAGTTAACAACTAAGATATGCCGATAAAAAAAATAAAATTAAAAAGCATTTAACACCACCTGTTATTCTCTTGCATTAGCATATATGATATATCAAAAGAAAACAGAAAACAAGGCAAATCCAAACTATACTTGCTGATACAATAATAGTCAATCACTGAAAAGAAAGATTCAACAAGAACCGGCAACCCTAAAAAAAACTAAAACCCTAAACCCCAAAAAAAATTTATCTTAAATTCTTAACCATTTTCACTTGTACTCGAAATTGGGCACAGGAGGCGCATCAAAGCTCTCTAAAACCTTGGTCTCGCTTCCTCCGGTAGCCGCCGCCGCCTCATCCTTCTTCCCATCGCCGAACCAACCACCGAACCACGACGATTGCGAGGCAGCGTCCGGCACCGAAGCAGCCGGCTGGCCCGGTATCCCATTAGGCGGAAGAGGCTCGTCGATAATCATCGGCATCGGCTGCTGCGCGCTGAGGAACTTGTTGAGCATGATGCCGGCGCCCTCGATGAGAGCGAGAAGGACGCCGCCGAACGCAGCGGAGCGGGCAGCGGAGGGGAGGCCCTGGCGCATGGAGAGGAAGCCGCCGGTGGCGGCGCCGGCGAAGATGGAGTTCCAAGGGTCCTCCTTCTGGCGTAGGTAGACCATGGTGCAGTCGAAGCTGGAGAAGAGGCCGCCCCACACAGCGAAGCTTCCGCCCACGCGCGGCGCGTTGAGGCGTACCGCTTGCGACGCGGCGACGACACGCGCGCCCCTCGGCGCGTTGTAGAGGCCCTTGATGAAGTGGAAGGCGGACCCACCCACCGCGCCCATGCCGAACGCGCCGCCTATGTCGTCCAGGATGCGGTCCGGACATGGTTCCCTTGACGTCTCTGGAGTTCCCATCTCTCTTCTTTGCTTTCTCTTTTCTCTTCTGTCCTACTTCTAGGGCTTTCTCTGATTTGGCATCTACTATGGCACTTTATTATTAATATGGTTCATGTGTAATGGGAAGATATTTTTTTTACATATGTTGAATGATTTTTATCTTAATTTATATTTATATTTGAGTTTGATTTTATTAAGATTTGATTAATATATGGAATGGAATATGATTATTCTAATTTGTAGAAATAACGTATCAATTTTAATTTTAATATTGTATATAACGAAAATAAAAATATGTTTTGAAATAATATTGATCCTTATTATAAGGTTGAAATTAAAAATGTAGTTGGATCCTTGTTGGATGCTTCTTGTAACATGTACTTGAAAGTATTAACTACACTATTCTCTAAATTAACCATATCATTATGTAATTTTCTTTATCCTACGTGATCTTTCGAATATAATTTAACATTTTAAGTGAATCACACTATAAAGGAAAAAATCAAAAGATTGTATATGTATGAGATTAAATAAATTAATTAGTATTATTTACATTACCAACAATATATTTTTACTTTTTAATAGTCTATCATTTAAGAATTTTATAATTAAATGTGATTGACTTATAGTAGTTTGAGATAAGTGATATTTGAAAAGTTAAAAGAAAAGTATGAATGAAAACAAAACATGTTAAAAAGTTATGTATTAGTTTGTGGAGATATTCGTTAATGCTAGAAGTAACTTACAAAAGATTTTGACTAGTAGGTTCTCACTAACAAGGATGATGAGTGAAGAGTCATCGTGTAAAGTGTCATAGTCTGTAACTCGTTGAGAAGTCGACAATCAAAGATGTTATAAATGATATTAGCAAATACCTCTTTCTTAGTATAGTGTGGTTCAAGGATGAACTAAGTGAAAGTTGGTGGGCATGTAACATATTGAGTGAATTACACCGAAAAGAGAGAGATCCTAAAGGTATTACAAATATGAAATTGTACAGTTGATGATCACTTGTAGGAATTAATCGGACTACTTATATCAACAAGATACATCTACTTTTCCGTAGCTTGTCACTTAAGAACTTAACACTTACGTGTGCTTGACTTTAGGGGTGTTCAAATCCAAATCAATAAAAAAAATTGAAAATCGCTCAAAAAATCAAAAATCAAACCAAATCGTTTTTTTTTCTTTGGATGATGTTTTTCTCAAACCGATTGGTTCAGTTCGGTGTAGTTTGTGTTTTTGAAACGGATCCAAATCAAACCAAACTGCAACACTGGTACTAACACTTATATTACTTCGATGTTATGCATTTTATGTGTGTATCACTTAAGTTTCACAATATTTTGTAGTGTTATGTATACAAAACTTATACAATATATACTATTTTCTTTTTTATATGACTTTTTTTTAAATATGTTTGGTTTAAAATAGATGAAATTTTATAGATTTTTATTGAAGAAGGTTTAACATATTAATAAATTTCGTAAATTATTACCAACAATTTTTTTATGTAATTTTATATAAAATATGAAAAGAAAGTATATAAATTCCAATGAAATAATATTTTAGTAAAAATCACAAAAATTGAATCGAACCAAACTGTAAAATATTAGTTAGGTTTGGAATTTATTTTAAATGAAAATCAAACTAAATCAAGCTACTAAGAATACTAACATGAAGTAGTTATGAGATGAATTAGTAGGGACAAAACACACTAAAAAGTTTTGTATTGATTTGTAGGAATAATCATTAATCCTAGAAGTAGTCAAAATTGATTGTCGAGGTCTCATAAAAGGTTACTTATAGAGAGTTCTGACCAACAAAAATGAAGAATAATGTGATCATATGCCATTGTCCATTTTCCACTTGAAATCTAAGAATTGTTTTACAACCACTTCTTACATCTAACTTTTTTGAATTGGACATTTTTAAGGGATGTTTTGCATCTTTGAAATCTTTACAATAGCAACAAAAATCTTTTAATCGAAAATGTCATTGTCATGTCATCATTAGTCGAGAGCACAATTGAGGTGATTATCTCAAACTACCTATAAAAGTTTATTTAAACTTAAAAAATAACAACTTTAAAATAAGTATTTTTTATATAAGTATTTTTGAATAAGAAAATAAAATTTACTTCTTAAAATAAGTCAAAATTTTATTTTTTTTAAACATAAATAATTTAAACAAATATACTAAAAAAACAAAAAAAACTTTTTATTTTTTTAAAATAAGTATTTTTTTAACAAATAAATTTAAATAAGTTGATATAATTTATCTCTCTCAATATATATATATATATATATATATATATATATATATGTGTGTGTGTATGTGTGAATTAGATTTTAATTTGCATATATTGTTAGCATAATTTACTGATAAAAAATATTCTGGATATAACCTTTTTTATTTATAGGAGGAGAAAAACCTCATTACAACTTCGAAATCATTCTAAGACCAGTGGCGGAACTAGGGGGGCCACCGCACCCCCTAAAAAAATTATAAAAAAAATGAAAATGAAAGAAAAAAAAGAGGAAAGAAAAAATATTAAAAAAAGATAAAAGGGGAAAGAAAAAAATATAAAGAAAATGTAGTAAAAAAAAAGAAAAAAATATGAAAACAATAAAAAGGAAAGAAAATATAAAAGAGGAAAGAAAATGTAATAAAAATAAAATGGGAAAGAGAGATAATAGAAAAATAAAAAAAGGAACGAAAGATGATAAAACGGAAAAAAATAATAATAAAAAGGAAAAGAATAAAGAGGAAGAGGGAGAAAAAACATTATAAAATGGAAAGGTTTGGATACAAAGAAAACACAAATCCCAAGAGAATAGAAGAAGTCAAAAAAGTTGTTTTATTTGGTAAACCAGTGAAAGAGAAGAGTTTCAGGTATCCCCTCATTCTTTTCTTTTTCCCTATTTTTCTCTTTCTTCTTCTTGTTGTTATTCTTCTAAAATAAAATAAACTGCTATTTGCATTTGAAGATGGAGTTACAACATTTTGAGCTTGACATTCCTAAACATCCAGATTTGATTAATTTATCAATTACATCTGAATTATATCAAGGGCTAGCAAGAACTAGAAAGTCCATCATTTACCCTCTTATTGATAGAGTGATTAGACTTGTATTCACTCTTCCAGTTTCTACAGTAACTATTGAAAGATCTTTCTCAGCTATGAAGATAATCAAGACCAGACTTCGAAATAGAATGGAAGACCAATTTCTTAATAATTCTTTGATTACATACATTGAAAAAGAAATTGTTTTGAGTTTTAGCACAGATTCAATTATAGATGATTTTAACAATATGAAAACATGTAGAGTAAAAGTCAAGTCATGAAGTGATTTTAATTTCTGTAATAGTTTTTTTTATTAGATTTGTATTATATTCGGAGTACTTTTATTTATGATATAATTTTTTTTTATGTTCGCACCCTCTCAATAAAATTTCTGGCTCCGTCGGTTTTTAAGACATTATTAAACTATTATATTCTTCACAAGAAGAAAATTAAATATAACTTAACAACAATTATATTATACATGTTAAAAACATATCACAGGTTTCATGTGATTAATTGAGAGTATAATTTTCATATTATAAAAATATATAATTAAATTAAAAAAATCATAAGCATATTAAATATAAATATAAATATGGAATTAGAACCATTTTACGGTTTATACATATTTTTGTTTCCACACGAGAACAAAAATATTGTTGGTTTGAGACAAAAATGCATACGGAGATCAATCACATCTAAACGCATATCCGTAAGTACTTTTTGTCAAAAGTAGCATAATTAAATGATGTTTAAAATTGTCTACTTAGATAGGGTTGTGTGGAAACTTGCTTATCGCCGAAAATCAATGATTAATCTTGAGTACTTTCAAGATTATTGAACTATCGTTGTTGTTGTTTATATATATATATATTTTTTACAGAACAAAATCATATCATCGAGTTTTTATTGCTTCTGGTTTTTTGTTTTGTTTTTTCATCTCTTGTAATAAAAAATAAAATAAAATCATATCAACCGGGTTTTTAAAGTTTAACAGAATCTCACAAACTACAGTATATATATATATATATATATATATATATATATATATATGTATGTATGTGTGTGTTCTTAAACAAATGGTCATTAAAGACATTAATCATAACTTCACCACAGACATCTTACAAAATTAAATCAAATGCCTGATCATGTAAAGCCTTAATATCAACCTCCAATTAAAGCCGTGAAAAAAATAAGAATCCTTCTATATAACGCGATTATGACATTTACTAAAACATCTAGACAACACGATTTCTCAAAGAAAAAAAAAAACAAAAAGATAAGATAAGATTAGAAAAAGGAACAACATCGTTAAAATAAAAAGAACAAAAAAATGCAAACTGGAGATAACTCATCAAACTCCATTTTTCTCTTTGTTGCAAGGTCAAAATCCAAAA
The DNA here is from genome assembly GCA_013407115.1 of Glycine latifolia. Lineage (NCBI taxonomy): Eukaryota > Viridiplantae > Streptophyta > Magnoliopsida > Fabales > Fabaceae > Glycine > Glycine latifolia. Next base: position 7,992,089 of record CM023953.1, read on the forward strand.
TCATGGCACATTGTACCCATTCGAAATGAAAAATTCCAAGACCCACATGATGTTTTTTATTACCCTTACCATAGCCACTTTCAGAAAAGCATAATTCGTTGGAAACCATCCACTCCTCTGATCAGCCTGATACCTTTCTTCACGCACATGCACTCGGTCACAAGATATAAAATAATAATTGCTCAGTTAAGCATGATCTTAAAATATTGATTAAAAATTAAAATATTTATTTTAAAAGTTATATGAAAGCATAAAAAAATTATATGTAATTAAAGAGATTTAGTTTAGTTGACGTAACATGTCAGGTAAGTTGTTATAAATATCTGAGTGTCTTTAATTCTTATTGATAATTTTTTTTATAAATAACATAATTTTATGTATTCTAATAAAAAAATATTATTTTTAATTCCTTAATCAATATTATCAACAGTAAAATAAGACAATAATTTAAATGTGATCTAAATAAATAAATAGATCATGTAAAAAATACTAAAAAAATAGAAAACCAAAATAGGTGCATGCCTTTTTGTGGAATTCTTTGTTTCCCTCTCCAAAAAACAAAAACAAAAAGACTCACTGCAGTGCATTGTTGTTGGTTGCGTTTCCCTTCCCCTGCTTGCCAAACCCACGTGCTCTCTCTCTCCTTTCTTTTCTTTTTCTGTCTTCTCTCAGGGAGAAAACCCAACCCACCCGAAAACGGTGTCGTTTCTCGGAACGTTTTTCAGAGAGAAAAAGAGAGAAAGAGAGAAAGAGAGAGAAGAGAGAAGAGAGAAGAGAGAAGAGAGAAGAGAGAGATAGAGAGAGAGTTGTGTTGCGGTGATGCAGAAACGTTGATCCCAAATGCACCCGTACAACCGGCTACCGAGCAGCGGGCACTCGACGCCGTCGCCGCCGCCGTCGCCACTCCGGTCGCCGAGGCTCCGCCACTCAGGGAGGTCCAAGGCCGGGCGGTTCTCTCCGAGCCGGGGGAGCGGTCGGACCGCCGCGCAGCGGCTCAGCTGGATGTTCCTTTCGGTCCTCCTTCGACGACAGGGCGTTTTCCTCTTCGCTCCTCTCATTTACATCTCCGGAATGCTCCTCTACATGGGAACGGCGTCGTTCGACGTCGTTCCGGTAATTAAACACCGTCCCGCGCCTGGCTCCGTCTACCGTAGCCCTCAGCTCTTCGCCAAGCTCCGCCTCGACATGGATTCCGATAATTCCTCCGCCGATGCGGTTCGATTCGTTTTCAAATCTCTCAATATTTTTATTATTTGTTTATTTATATATATTTCGGCGGATTTTGGTGATTTGTCAGGTTATTCCGGTGAAATTTGTTTTATTTTGTTTTATTTATTTATTTGGAATTTGGAATGTTCGAAATCAAGTTTCTACTCTTTGAGTTTTTATAATGTAGGTTTAGCCTTTGTGTTTTGCGTCTGGATTTGTTTTGTTTTGCATCCTGATTTCAAATATAATTTGCTTATGGAAGATATTTTGTGGTTTGTGATGTGTTTCTATGGTTAGATTGTTTATTAGGTCTGAAACCAGAGGCTAGATATTTGAACGGGGTAGTGTGAAACTGATTGAGCAAGTGCTTTGAGCGGTTTTCAGGTAGAGGAAATTGGTTGTAATTGTCAAAGGAGGTTGATAAATTATCTGTGAGAATGTTAGAATTGTTATTGTGTTAGGTCTTGGGAGTTTTATCGTTTTAGGAGTTTTGTTGACCGAGATTGTATTGGTTGTACTGCATATATTTGAACTTAACCTAGATTATTGTTAACTTGTTATAAATAGAAGTATACGGTGTTAATGTTTTATGTTGTACATATTGGTTAAGTATATTATCGCCAATCTATATAAGAAAAGTATGGTAATAACGTATAAGGTTGATTGAAATTGACAGTACTGCTTTTAGTACTTAATATTGGCTACCAAAAGTTCCAACTTTTTTTCCCCGGTTACAAGGGAGGTCATGGTTTGATAGGAAACGATACTCTAAGCTTGACATTGAGATTCACAAGGGTCAAACCTAACATGAGGTTCTTGGTAAGGAAGCTGGGTGGTAAGGAAAAACCATTGGCAGAAGCATCAAATTTCTTTTTGTTACTTTCTCCTGTGCTTAGCTTCTTGCATATTCTTTTTTAAAAAGAAAAACTAATCTTGACCTAACTTCCAAGGGATTCCTTTGAGATGATAATAATAATTACGAAAATAAAGAAAAAGGGAACATGTATAGTGTATGTGTATATGAAGAACTTGTGGTGTCTTTTTTGTAAGTAGAGAATTCATGCCTTCACATGGGACAAAATTTCGTGTTTGATGGGAATATTTTATGAAAGGCAGTATATGTTGTGTTCAAACCTATGCTTCTGTGGTTTGAGAAGATATCAACTGACCACTAAGCTAGGAGAGGTGTGAGCTTTATACTGTTAAGCCATGTTTGATTTGATGAGAATTTAATGTTTGATTGTAATATTGGTATGGATTTTTTCTTCTAAAAATTTTAAAATTTTCTTGAATGCTGGTGGCTAAAATTACAAGTTTTTAAAGTATATTTTCAGCTGTGGTAAGGATAATTTCTTCGGAATCTTTCATATCATTTTGGTTATGACCATCCACTAGCTATTGGAGGATATTTGATTCTGACCATGCATTTTTTTCTCTCCTAATTTTCAAAATTTGGATCTTTTTGTTGGTTTCTTCCATAGTACTTTACGAATCTTCATACTTTTCCAATTTCATTTGTTTTTCTGGAATAGATGGCTACTTTCAGTGACAGGCTTGTAAATTTCCTCCTTTCAGATATCTACAATATGGAAGTATCCCTATAGAGGTGGTGAGTGGAAACCATGCATGAACAGATCTTTAGAAGGTATAATATAATGCGTACTGATGAAGTGATGATGCACAATAAATGATGACATTTCCTTTTTATCTCGATTTTGGCACCATTGATTTGTCTATTCCTTGTTGATACTCATGTAGTTCCTCTGGTTGAAGCTTAATGCTTGCATTTTTTTAGTATAAATCTGGAAAATCATATCTGTATCGTCTTCAGTGTACTGAGTTTGTTAACTATGATTTTATATTTCTTTTGTTGATAGGCGTACCTGAATCAAATGGATACATATATGTGGAGGCTAACGGTGGCTTAAATCAGCAGAGGACATCGGTAAGTGTTTTCTGTACAATCTGTTTTTCCATATATTCAAAATGTGCTGAATATATTTTTATTTGACTCATTTATTTTGTGAATGATATTAATTTTCTGTAGGTATGCAATGCAGTTGCTGTTGCTGGCTATCTCAATGCTACCCTTGTAATCCCCAACTTTCATTATCATAGCATATGGAAAGATCCTAGGTTGGTTTGTTATGCTATCAATTTTAGTTTTTCAGGACTAGCAAACTCCAGTGTTTTATGTTGGCATAAGATTAACACATTTTAGACTGTTAATTCAATTATTTATTTATACAGACACACACACACACACACACACACACACACACACACATATATCACATGCTGTCCTTAAAAAACTTATGTGAAAAATAAAGTTATTTAGAGAGAAGGGGGAAAGCACAACTACTTGAGGATAACAAATCCTCCAAAACAGGAAAAGTGGAAAACCTATATCCAACAAGAGATATTATAATCAAGTGGGATGCACTTAATTTGTATCGTGAAAATTGTATTACCTAAATGTCTGAGATTGTCATTTGAAACTCCTTGTTAAGATTTTCTTTCATGTCAATTTAAGTAGTTGAAACATTTAAATAGTGAAATCTTAATTTCCGTGTTGATAATTGTCTTTTAATAGAGGAAACATCCTTTTACAGTGTTGAATATGACTATTGGTAAGCTGTTTTGTCAAATGGAATATTATGGATTTATATTAGTACTTTATAAGTTTCTTGGTTGCAGGGAGTTTCTTGATGTTTTTAATGATTTTGATCAAGGTATTCATTTTGAAACAATCTAGACTGATCTATAATGTTTCACGTGTACAGCAAATTCCGGGATATTTATGATGAAGAGTTTTTTGTCAATACCTTGAAAAATGATGTACGGGTGGTTGACAAGATTCCTGAGTACCTAATGGAAAGATTTGGTAGCAACATGACAAACGTTCACAATTTCAGGATCAAGGCATGGTCATCTATTCAGTATTACAGAGATGTGGTACTCCCTAAGTTACTTGAAGAAAAGTGAGTATATGATGCTTGTTGTATAAATTATTTCCTTATTCTCATTGGTCATAAATAGTCATCGATTAAACAGTTTGGAGTAATTGTTAGTTGTCCAAGGTATATATATATATATATATATATATATATATAGGAGGTGAAAACAGTGCACAATGTTGTAGTGTTGTGGCCTCTTTCCTGCCATATGGTATATTTGGCTTCATTCACGGCTAGGAATTAGGATTCTGCTCAATGTTTTGAGCTGATGTTCTTTCATTGTTTTCTGTTAAGGAAAGGAAGGGTAAGGGCCCACGACCCACATGTTTGGGTAACACTAGCAAAAACATATATTAAGAGAAATGTTAGTGACATTCACTCTGACACACTCTATCACTTGCTCTATGATTGCCTTAAAGTTTTTGTAACCAATTATAGTGGGTCCCACATCTAAATAAATTTCAGCTAGTTATAGAGTGCCAGAAAGAGTGCCGTTAGCATTCCTCTTATATTAAATATAGAGGAAGGCTAACAACAGTCTCACTAACACTTTCTAATACTCTCTACTATTGTCTGAAATTTAGTGGAAATCACAATTTTTGGTGGGTTTCACTTCTTATTTATTCTCTCTCTTGATTTAGAAGTAGGACCCACCAAGATTTGTAATTTTTAATAAATTTCAGTCAATAGAAGAGTGTTGCTAGCACTCCTCATATAGATATATTTTCCTTCTTGCTTGTTATCTATCCATTTGGATTAGTGTTCTTGGAGAGAGAGTCTTATATTATGGCCTAAATACCACAATGAAGCTCCATCTTTATTCAATTTGGGACATAACAGATAATTTTACTGTAAAATTGTTATCATCAAACATGTTTATTATTTTGAGATAAGCAGGCTGGGAGCTTTTATGTAGATATTGAATTTAATTTTATCGTGCAGGGTTATAAGGATTTCACCTTTTGCAAATAGATTGTCATTTGATGCTCCTCCAGTTGTCCAGCATCTTAGATGCTTAGCAAATTATGAGGCTTTACGGTTTTCAAGTCCTATATTGACCATAGGTGAATCTTTGGTTGAAAGAATGAGAAAACATAGTGCCATTAATGGTGGTAAATATGTCTCTGTACATCTTCGTTTTGAAGAGGTTTGTTTTGATCAGATATGAATATTTATATTAACTTTGAACGTTGATATGCTAATATTTGTTGCAACTGATGCACATGATTTCCCATGGGCAGGATATGGTTGCTTTCTCTTGTTGTGTTTTCAATGGTGGAAAACAGGAGAGAGAAGACATGATTGCAGCTAGAGAAAGAGGTTGGAAAGGAAAATTTACAAAACCAGGACGAGTAATACGTCCAGGAGCAATCAGGATCAATGGGAAGTGTCCTCTTACCCCATTAGAGGTAAATGTCTGCTTAAAGCTCTAGTGATTTTAGCCTGTATGAAGAGGAAGAAAAATTCAGGGAGTGCTTTCTTTTTTGAAGTTGCTAGTCTTGCAAGGAGTTTCCAAAATTTTCTTGACGTGCTCCTTATGCAGCAAATTTTGTTGATGTTTTTTTTTTTTTTTACCTAATTCATTTGTTCCATTTATAACCAATGCCTTAATCCATCTCTTCAGGTTGGCCTCATGCTTAGGGGAATGGGTTTCACGAAGAACACATCTATATTTTTGGCATCTGGAAAAATATATAATGCTGAGAAAACAATGGCCCCACTACTTCAAATGTTTCCTAATTTACATACTAAGGAGACCCTAGCTTCTGAAGAGGAGCTTGCTCCATTTAAGGTTATAGCGTTTGTACTCTTATGTTATTCGACCACTCCATTGGTTTATGCTATGATTTTGACTTGAGATACTTCTTCTAGAATTATTCTTCCAGGATGGCTGCTATAGACTACACGGTTTGCCTTCACAGTGAGGTGTTTGTCACAACTCAGGGAGGCAACTTCCCTCATTTTCTGCTGGGTCACAGAAGATACTTGTATGGTGGACATTCTAAAACAATTAAACCAGATAAGCGGAAGTTGGCATTACTGTTTGATAATCCCAATATAGGGTATGTTATATTTTATTTTGTTCAATTTTACGAAGATAGAATAAATTAGATGAGTTCCCCACACACACCCCACAAAAATTTCCGCTTCCCTTGGCATATGTGTTGTATATATTGAAAGTAATTATAGTTACAATTTTGGGATAGGTGACATCAATACAAGGTTATTTTGAAGAAATATCCTTATTATTATATTGAACTGGAGGAAATTTACTCGGAAAACTATTGAGTAAATTAAGCTATTGAGCTATGACTTGGCTACTTTATAGAAGAATTATGCTACTTTATGCAACTCTTGCCTTTACAACTATGCCCAACTGTACTTGTGCTCTAATTGAGTCTAAAAGGAAAATGTTAAGAGAGAGTATGTTTTTTGTTTTTTTTGCTCAGTGAGAGAGACAGTATGTTATACTAATTAGATAGCATTTCTCTTTGTAGAATATGTTCAGTTTTTTGATTTTGAGGAACCATATAGCTTGGTTTTCCTGCTGTTAATTTCTTCGGAGTTAGGCATTGTAAACAATTCTTATTGTGTTTAATGTGAGGTCTGTAGATGTTAGTGAAAATGTTCCAAGATTTTTTGCTTAATAGAAAGTATCTAAACATCTCTCCTTTCCAGATGGAAAAGTCTCAAGCGTCAGCTGCTGAGCATGAGGTCACATAGTGATTCCAAGGGAGTTGAGCTGAAGAGACCGAATGATTCTATATACAGCTTTCCATGCCCAGATTGTATGTGCCGTGCGAACAGAACTGATGATTCGAGATCTTCATCGGGAACTTGATCTACTCACAGAATTTGATGGATGTTTCATGTTTCCTATGATTTTGTGAGCATGCCTTGCTGCTGCTGACTGTATTTCTGATATTGTGATTGTTTCATTTTCACCCCTTTCCATCTGGTGGGAGGGCGTACACCAATTTTCGGGGGTCGAAAAGGATTTTGTTGAAGGTCTCATTGATCTGATTATATATTTGGATTGAATTTCAAGGGAGTGGCATCTTTTTTTGTACACGATGCCAATTCAGAACAGAATGGCAACCGTTCGTTCTCCTTTGCAGGAAACTCTTCCAGAACATTCATTGACAGAGATGGTTTCACATATGAATGAGTACCTGCTATGACAAACAAGTTGATGATTAAAGAGCCAAAAATGACAAACTCGTGTTCCTTCACACCCTGCCTGTACATTAACCTGGTGGAGTACGATATTCATGTGTTAAGGCTGTAGCAAGCTCTCTGTACATTTGCAAAATTCAGGGTGTCCCTCCATACTATTTAATTGTTCTGTTTTAGATTTTTTTTTTTTGGTCTTGTTTTCAGTTTTGTATTTTGTTTAACCCTCATATTGAGGGCCCCATTGTTAGCTACGTAGGTTTATGGTTGTACGCATTTGTTATTCTTTCACATTGGTGCCCCATCGTTTTAGCGATGATACCAGTGAATGTAATTAGTTCACCATTCATATTTCATACCAGATCACACAAATGCTGCACCATAAATGCCCTAGTAAACATATATCACATTTAATTAAAAAATTCCTATCATTATGGTTAACTAGAAATGTGTTCTACTATACTGCAAAATAGACCTAACTTAAGTCCTCTATAATTACATAATCATAATCTATCTATACTATGTTGTGCTCCACATATATTGAAGAAATAAAAATTGATTAAGGACCATAATTTTATAATGACATAATCAAAGTGTATTCTAGTCGATTAATGTATGATGAAATAATTTTACATTTCATAATTTTTTTTACAAAATTAATTCATTCACAAAATGTTATTTAGATTATATTCCACAAGATATTTCGTAAGTATTTAGCTTTTTTTATTAGTTGAAAAATTCATTTGATTTTTTGATAAACAAATTTTTTAGTAGTTTTTCAGTGTCTTTTAATATTTTTTGGCATTATTTAAAACATTAATTTCTATTTTTTTAATATATTTTTTCACTTTTATCATCAATATATATATATATATATATATATATATATATATATATTTTCTTGTTATCTTTTTTAAATAAATTATGATATTATTATTTTTCTTTCATTTTATACTTTTTAACTATTTTAACCGTTAGTTTTATGGAACACTTCTAATTTAATAAGCTAGTTTTTCAACTTTTCGTTAGCTTTTTTGAAAGATGAGAATATATCTGAAAGCTGAAAAACTAATTAGTAGCTTGAAGCTGGTAGTTTGAATATGAAAAACTAGCTTATTAAATTAAAAGTGTTTTGATAATTGTTGATGAAGTAACTGAAAAATAAGATTATGAAAGAAGATTCTTTAAATACTAAACTTATGTATTGAATTTGGATTTTTGTATCCATAATTCAAAAAAAATTTGTGATTATTGCTGAAAAACTGAAATAAAAGATAGGGTATAGTTTTTGTGATTATTGTCGAAAAAACTAAAATAAAAGATAGGATAGAGCTATGACAGTTATTATATGGGGTCTATCCAATACTAAATGTAAAGACACATAATAGATCTATATGAATATTATAAAAAGTGTAAAATGATAAAAAAAAATAATACAATAATTCATTAAAAAGGGATAACAAGGAAATCAATAAATATATCCAGGATAAAAGTGAAAGAAAATATAAAAAGTTAAAAGTTAACATTTTAAAAAATTTTATTTCAAATAATATTTCAAAATATATTTGAAATTATTGAAAAACTATTAAAAAAGAGTTTGCTTACCGAATAACTAAATGAATTTTTCAATTAATAAAAAATGTTAAAAATTAACTAAAATGTATTTTCAATGACTCCAATAAATTCAAATAAAAATGTACCTCTTAATTAATTTAGCGCTGATAATACTCATTTGACATATACAAATTTATTGATCTAATTAATATATATATGAATTTAATCAAATATTTCCAATTTGAAAATATAAAAATTTAAATATATGGATAACGATCTCGTGTATAACACAAATTAAATAACCTGTAATTCATAACTTCCTTGTTATTTTAAATAATAATTGTCATGTATATCAGAAAGATATTTCAAAATTAATATAATTTTAAAACTACACGTTAAGAGACGCTTACAGAAACACTTAATTATAATTATGTTTATTTCAATATATATCAGTCATAATTTTTATTCATCTACTTAATTTCATTGATTGCATCTTCCATAGAAAAGCTTTCAGCATCCTATATTTGTAGTAAGAATAAACAGGCACTTAAAAAAGAGGAAGAAAAACCAAATGAATCATATTAAGAACGAGTAAAGTTGTGGTGACAAAGAGAAGACAATGAACAGCTCTCTAATAATTCCTACTCGGAATTCTTGTCTGTACATGCGCCAATAGACACGCATAACACATTGGATCCGATCTCAGCCATGATAGAATGAGCTGTTACACAAAAAAATAAGTTTTACAACAACACAAATGTTACGAGGAAAAGCACCATCTATTTTTTTCCTTGGTACATTAGCATCTATTTATTTACTTATTTTGGTAGAAAACCACATTTAATGGAAGAAAATTTTATTTGAGTCAAATATAAAATTTGTATGAGCAATATCAGTACGGATCCAACTTTTTTTAATGGAGACAAGAAAATAATTCATAATATTTTTACTGAAAAAAAATATTATAAACTTTTACAAAAAGATCCAATCTTATAATAAAAAAATCAAAATTCCTAAACTTTTATACATTTAAAAGAATAAAATAGATAAATTAATATCAATTTATTTTATCTTTTATTTCTTATATTCTTTTATTTTTAAAAATTATTTTATGGAAATAATATCTATTTTTTAGGGAAAAATAATAATGATTGAAAATATTCAAGTAAAAAAATTTACTTAATAGGACAATTGCCCCCATAAGTCAGAACGTAGATCCATCTTTGAGTGATATAAATTTTTTTGAAGTATTTAATGTAATAATATATTAAGAATTTAAACTTAAAATTATTAATGAAACTAAAATAATCTTGGATAAGTTAGTAAGTCGCTTGAAATGTTGTCAGGCCATCAAATGTGAAGTATCTCGTTGAATACCTTTTTGTGTGAAAAAAAAAAAAACAATAGAACACACCTCATTCATGACAGTGTCGTCAACACTGCTTTTAAACAATGTTGGGTGTAAATTAAAACCATTTAAAATTATACAACACTTGATGAATTTAAAATATTTTTATATAACTTTACAGGTTGTTTTTATAAAAGTTAAAAGTAAAAAATTCATTATTTGACCGTCAGGCAAAGTATATATATGCTCCTCAAGGTCTGAGCTTATTCAAGCAACTTAAGCATTTACGGGAGAAACTTAATGCTTGGTGGATTGTGGATTAAATCAATGGTACTCTTGAAGGATCGATCACCATTCTAAGAATGATTTGTTATATATCATTTATCTTTGTAATATCAACCACGATCATACGCTCACATTGATCATGCATACTATCAAGGACGTGCCTTAGAGACTGTTAGAACGTGACAACACCACCAAACAGCGCAACAAGTCTTTGACATGTTCAGAGACACCCAACGTATTCAGTATGAAGTTTTTAAGATCCTACATATGTACACTGTAGGCACATGGCTCGCATAAGCCAATGCAAAAGCAACTTGTATATGCGAGTGTAAGGGCATGCGCTACATACATCAGGTAAATTTCTAATACACCATGTATGAACAGTACTTTTCCAAAACTATCATTCGTGTATTTACGACTTTTATACACGGATTCGTATGATTCACACATACGGATTGACGAATCCGTAAGATTGTGGAAGAATGCCTCTCACACAAATGGACAACAAAGAAGGCCTTCTAAGGCGGACTCTGGCTCTTTCATTTGTATGTAAGAGTCCTCCTCAGGCACGAGATTGTCCAATGAAGGATAAACTTGCTGGTTGCCGAGGACCAGAGGGAAGAATACTTAGGGTGAATCTGTTACAGTTGCGGAATGCGATCACCCATTAGAAGCCTACGTCTGCTAGGCTTATGTATGTTGAGATAGTGTTGAATGAAATGGCCACTCTGCTCGTGCGATGGTTGATATCGGCGCCACAAGACGAGGCTACTTCCATCCAAGGGAAAAGTGAAGTCCCGGTAAGCAAGCCATGATCATGATCAGAGGGAGAAGACTATTCATTCATCGTCATGAAAGGCAAATAAAAGGCTTTAGCAGCCCATTCTTGAACACGAACACGAACCCTGATCCTAGTATTATACTAGTAGGTAGGGCTTATTATGGAATAGGAATTGAAAGCCCGAGAGGTCCCCTCATGTTTAATAGCATATCCAGTTTCTGCCTAGTTTGCTCTTTCTTTGTCGTGAACCAATGTAAGAAGCCCTATTAAGTGACTGATAGTGTTGAGTCGGATACCTCTTTAGAACGAAGTTTACCTCTACTTACTATAGTACTAAAAAAAACTTCGTTCCTTGAAAGCGCTCTCTGCTTGATCTGGCACTACTACTATAAATTCGGGTGATAGACGAAGGCGTTGGTCCATCGGTGCCTTAGGGGCAATCATCTGCGCCAGTGTATAATATAAAAAGACATTTGCAATTTTTACAGTAGCGAGGAGAGCTTATGGACAATAAATTAGGATTCCGACGGCTTTTGCCACTTATGGCCACTTATGATCAGTGTTTAGCCAATCCGTAATCCGGAAGAGTTTTTTTTTATATATACGGATTGGGCAGTAAGCCCAATCCGTATGTTTTTTTATATATGAATTGATATATATATATATATATATATGTGTGTGTGTGTGTG
>CM023953.1:8004095-8030285 GCA_013407115.1 Glycine latifolia
TGTGTGTGTGTGTGTGTGTGTGTGTGTGTGTGTGTGTGTGTGTGTGTGTATATCAATATTGATTAATTTTGGACTATTAGCTCAATTGGTTGGAGCATTGTGTTAATAACTTGAAGGTCACAAGTTCGATACGTACATGCAATATATTTTAATTTACCAAAAAAAAACTTACTAATTGGGCTTATGGATTGCCCAATCTGTATATATAAAAAAAAACAAACTCTTACAGATTACGGATTGGCTAATCCATAATAATTTCTTACGGATTAGCCAATCCGTAATAATCTTACGGATTCGCCAATCTGTATGTATGAATCATATGGATCCTTGTATAAAAGTCGTAAACACGTGAATGATAGTTTTGGAAATGCATTGTTCATACATGGTGTATTAAAAATTTACCTAGTATATGTAGCGCATCCCATAAGGTGACATCTTTTATAAATAGAAGTAAGTTGTATGACTCATCCTTATTTATCATTAGACAAAATTAGAGATGATAATGATACAAATTGTTAAGCATAAGGATATTCTGTTTTATCTTCTTAGTATCAATACTTTGTGATATATACTAATATTAAAATTTAAAAATAAATTTAAAATTTATTTTGTCATTCTTAAAATATTAAAAGAATTACTCTCTTTGTTTTTAATTATAAAATTCTTTTTAAAAATTTGTTTATTATTTTTTGTAAGATATTTTTCTAATTTTTAGATATATTAATTTTTTTTATATATTTTTATTAAATTATTCTCTCTTCAAACATTAATAATAAATAATTAACTGAATAAAAAGATAAGAAAAAAAATATAAATAATTAATATATTTAATATAATTAATTAAATTAATTATTTTTAAAATAAATTAAAAATGTTAGACGAAAAAAGTAATAATTACCCAAAAAAAACTTTACCTGAATACGACAATTGGATAAAATAATCCACATTTGGCCTATTGAGATTGAAGACTGCAATCAATATAATAGGTACCTAGGCAAGTAAGTACATCAATATTAAACATCGAATCTTTGTTCAATTGCGAGGCAAAGCACAACACAAGATGGGGATACTTAGTCCAGAACAGCTCCAATTCTTCAATTCTCAAGGTACCCTTTTTGATCTTAAGCATAATTCCTAACTCAACCAACCGAATCTCTAATCTTTGGAACTGCATCCGCAGGTTATCTTGTGATTGAATCTTTCGCAAGTAGCGATGAGATTGAGTCCATGATGAAGAGGATGGAGCAGTTGGTAGATGACTTTGACCCTTCTTCCACCGCCTCTATTTTCTCCACCAAGAACCAGGTTACTCCTATGTCCTAACATTTTATTTTATTTTTCTCATAGTTTCATTTTAAAGTTGGATTTTTTTTATCTGTTCTCTTACTCTTGCTGTTTATATTTTTTCTTCAGCAACAGTTGACTGATAATTACTTTTTCGACAGCGCCGAGAGGATTTCTGTCTTCTTCGAGGGTATTTTTTAAAAAAAATAATCTTTTCAGTTTTTGAGTAATTGGGTTCCTTTTAGTTTAATGTTTTGTCTGTTTCACTTTTGGCAGAGAAAGCATTTGGTGATGATGGTAAGTTAAAGCAGCCGAAGCAATTGTCCCTTAATAAAGTTGGCCACGGTGAGCTTTTTATATTCTGATACTAAATGTCTTATTTTGAAGTAGAAAGGAATTAAGGATAAAACTTACATGCAATTGCTTTTTTGCTTTTGGTGTTATCCTCCAATCAGAATTAGAGTTTGATCTCAATAATCCTCATAATAATGAGGTGTATTAAAGGTTAGTATAGTGAAACTTCAATTCTAATAAGAAAGCAACACTATAAGAAACTGCTTGTAAGTTTTGAGCAAGAAGAAATGGGGTACTCTCTGAATTGCGACCGATTATTCAAATCGATGGGGGTAAACTAATGAGCTCGGATATTAATGAACTGTGGTTTTGTTGTGATCCTTCATATTGCGGGAAATAGCGAACAATTGCAGCCAATTTGGTCTTAGAAACTTCCAAAATCTTGATGTTATGGTTGAAGTTGTGGTTGTGGAACGTTTTTTAAAACCTTGGTTCACATAGCATATAGTAGAATTAGTTAGTTTATGACAGCGGGGGAGCTACTTTTCTCAGCGTAAACTTTTTAATCTTTTTAACTTTAATGGAGTGGAACCACGTGAGCTATTGTGCTGACTGGTGACTGCATGAGCTTGAGAGTAAGATTGTTCCTTCTTAATTAATCCTATTATTTTTTAATCTAACTTTTCTTTTTGTGGCTGGGGATATGCTGTGATTTTGTGCAGCTCTTCATGAGATTGAGCCAGCATTCAAAAAGTTTTCTTCTTCTGAGAAAGTTTCAAGTTTGATGCACTCCTTAGGTTACAAGAGACCTGCAATCATGCAGTCAATGTATATATTTAAGGTGCACTTTTTCTTCTGACGTTGTGACATTCAGTTGCTGATCATATAGTTGAAAGAACTTAAGTTCAATACTTTAATGTGTTTAGGCATTATGTATGAGCAATAGATATGTGAATTGGTTGGAAATGGATGTGTTCTTTTACTTTCCTGGTTCAAGGGCGGGAGGGAGAGTGGGCATAAGGGGATTGTGTGATTTGGTTCTTTATTTTTGTACTCCAATTTGGCAAATGCACTTTCTCCATTTTAATATTGTTACTTGTGTCAGTTATTTCTTTAATTTTCAATCAAATTAGTGTATTATGCTGAATGGTGCTTTAAAGCTGTATTGTTATAGTGGATTAATGCATAAGTTTTTGGTGTTGAGTTATTCACGTTATATATTTCTTCCAAAATGGCACATATCTTGTTAGATTTTGAATGATTCTTGAATGTAGGTTTTGTTGATATTAAAACTTAGTTAAAGTTACTTTTGATTTATTTATGTTTGTGTTTTATGTACATACTTTTGAATTTGATATTATTTTATGGACTTCTGTATACACTATGGATATATTTTATTTCAACATTGTTGTGGTTTGAACTTGAACACCCACCCATTTTTATATGTAGTTGACATATTGAAGCTGGTTGAAATTCTCTCTCTCTCATTTCTAATATGCTACGAGTATGTTGTGCTCCAACCTGATTTCAATGTAGTTTCATATACATGCTATGATTTTTATTTTTGAAGTGCATTAAAATGAGCGAAACCTTTTTTTTTTCTTTGGTCTCACCACCTTAGCTAGCATAGTTATACAATTTTCTGATTGATGGATGCTGTAATTATTGTTTATTTTAATGCTTAAGAATATTCCCTTTTTAAGTATTTGATTTGATGATTCAAATGTGAAAAAAAATTGTGCATATGGTTTCGTTCAATTTTTATATGGCCACACAGAGCATCTAAGTATAGAAGACTTTGATGCCCGGTCATTATCATTACCTGATCATGAAATTTTTATATTCAGCAACCAGGCATTGGGGGTGAAGTAGTGCCACACCAGGATAATTCGTTTCTTTATACTGAACCACAAACGTGCACCGGGCTGTGGCTGGCCCTAGAAGATGCAAACATATTAAATGGTTGCCTTTGGACAATTCCTGGATCTCACAAAAGTAGCTTTTTCCTACCTTTTGGTTCATTTCTTACCTGGATCTTTTATCCTTTGTTTGGTTCAACTAATCTAATTTTTTTTTCCTTTACTTTTTTATTCTATATTTTCTGTAGATGGGCTTGTTAGAAGGTTCTTAAGAGATGAAGATGGTGTCAAATTCGATCGACCATCACCTTCTTATGATAAAAAAGATTTTGTTCCTATTGAAGTAAAGGCTGGGTCTTTGGTTGTCATCCATGGGGATCTTATCCACCAAAGGTTTGTTAAAACTATTCACTTCAGATGATGTGTATCATGAAGTATAGAAGAAAGAAAGTTTCCTTTTAATATGTTCACCTGATAATTCATCCTTGTCTGCTTTTGTATGTGAATCACAGCTTTGAAAACCTGTCTCCAAAATCAAGACACGCGTACAGCTTGCACGTGGTGGATACGGTTGGCTGCAAATGGGCACCAGAAAATTGGTGAGTTCAGATCATGGGAAGAGTTTGTTTATTAGCACTTTTCCACCTTTAGGAACTTAGTTATCATTGAAAGGTTTATTTACTAAAAGATATCTTTGATATATATGATCATACATATTATTAATAATACACCATTCACCTCTGCCTATGTGTGTTTGTATACATGGCCTGTCCCAAGCCAAGATAAAGGAGGAGGGTTGGCGTCAGGTGTTGTGAACCGGCCGTAAAAAATCAGCTATTTTTATGTGATGAATCTATATGATATTTCGTTGGGATGTACCCTTCATAGCGACATGTTACATCGGGTCCCGGGTGTATCGAAAAATGAACTAGGGTCCTTGCCAAAAGGCAAGGCGCTACATTGATCCCAGGATGTAGTGATAAGTGAGTTAGGGTCCATGCCGAAAGGCAAGGCGCCAGGTCTTCACACGGATTTGGTGACAAAAAGGCAAGGGTCCCAACACGTAGATGAGCGAGTGTGGCGGGCAAACACCGCCCAGGGGTTTAGGATGAAACTGGGAAGTTGGAACATAGGAACATTAACAAGTAAACTGAGGGAATTAACAGATGTTTTTGTCAGAAGGAAAGTGAATATTGTTTGCTTGCAAGAAATTAAGTGGATTGGAGAAAAAGCCAAGGAAGTGGAGGGCACCGGTTTCAAGTTGTGGTATAGAGGTACAACCAAGAGTCGCTATGGGGTTGGAATTATGATCGATAGAAGTTTTAGAGATAAAGTCGTTGATGTCAAAAGGAAAGATGACATGATTATGATGATTAAGCTTGTAGTAGGGGATCTTATTTTAAATATCCTTAGTGTGTATGCACCCCAAGTTGGATTATTTATCAGAAGAAAAGAACCAATTTTTGGAAGATTTGGAAGAGGTCCTAAGAGGGATCCCACGAGAGGAGAAAATTTTCCTAGAAGGAGATCTAAATGGGCATGTTGGTAAAAACAACGGAGGTTTTGATAGAATTCATGATGGTTTTGGTTATGGGACAAGAAATGAGACTGGAGAAGATGTCTTGAACATTGCACTAGCTTATGATTTGATACTAGCGAACACTTTTTTCCGAAAAAGGGAGTCTCATCTTATAACGTATCATAGTGGCCAAAATCGTAATCAAATTGATTTCTTTATGGCTAGACAGGGGATAGAAATTCGTGTATTGACTGCAGAATCTACCATGGAGAATGTATGGCGACACAACATAAGTTGGTAGTTCTAGATGTTAGGTTTAACAAAGTTCTTAATTTGAGGAAGATGACTCAAAACCCAAGGATAAGATGGTGGAAGCTAAAGGAGGAGAAACAAATAGAGTTTAATGAAAACATGTTGTGTGAAGGATCGTGGAAATTTACTGGAGAAGCTAATGAAATATGAAATAAGATGACTATGTGTGTTCAAAATGTGGGAATGAGGGTGTTAGGTGAAAGTAAAGGAAACAAAATTCTTACAAAAGAAACATGGTGGTGGAATAGAGAGGTGCAAGAAGCTATTAAACAGAAGAAGGAATGTTTTAGATCTTTGCATGAATGTCCCAATGATGAGAATTTGCAAAAGTTTAGAGTAGTAAGGAAAGATGCAAAGAAAGCAGTGTGGGAAGCTAGAGACAAAGTTTTTTACGATTTGTATAAAAATCTTAGGAGCAAGGATGGGGAGAAATGTACTTACAAATTTGCAAAAATGAGGGATAAGAAGAGTAAAGACCTCACTCAAGTTAGATGTATCAAGGATTAAAATCAAAAACTTTTGGTAAGAGATGAAGATGTAAGTGAAAGATAGCTAAACTACTTTAACAAACTTTTTAATGGGAATGATGACAAGAGTGAGGTGGATTTGGAGGAAGTTTTTGATGATCTGAATATAAGATTTGTGCACAGAATAAATACACATGAAGTTAAGGAAACTCTAAAGAGGATGAAGAATAACAAAGCTTTGGGACCTGATGACGTTCTTATTGAAGTATGGAGGAGCTTGAGAGATGTGACAATAAAATGGTTGACAAATTTTTTTAAAAATTCTTCAAACAAATAAGATGCCTGATGCTTGGAGGAAAATTATGATTGTGCCTATTTACAAAAACAAGGGAGATATCCAAAATTGTTCAAACTATAGAGGAATCAAACTTATGAGTCATACTATAAAGTTGTGGGAGAAAGTTATCGAACATCGTCTAAGGAGGGAGACCAAGGTGTCCGTAAATCAATTTGGATTTATGTCAGGAAGATGTACCATGAAAGCTATTTTCTTGATGAGACAATTAATGGAAAGGTATAGGGAAAAGAAGAAAGACTTACATATGATGTTCATAGATCTTGAGAAAACATATAATAAAGTTCCAAGAAAAGTCTTATGGTGGACTCTTGAGAAGAAAAAAGTAGCATTAAAGTATGTTAATGCCATCAATGATATGTATGATGGGGCTACCACATGTGTAAAAACCTGTAATGGAACATCAAGGTATTTCCATATCACGGTAGGTGTCTACCAAGGTTTAGCTCTTAGTCCTTATCTCTTTGTCTTAATGATGGATGAACTAACGAAATATATTCAAGAGGAAGTGTCGTGATGTATGCTTTTTGCATATGATATTGTGCTTATTAATGAGACCAAAGATGGTGTTAATAGGGAATTGGAATTGTGGAGAAGCACTTTGGAGTTTAAAGGATTCACGATAAGCAAGAGTAAGACGGAGTATATGAAATGTGAGTTTTCGCGGGTAAGAGATGGTGATCAAGATACAGTGCATCTACTTGGTCAAGAGGTATCCAAGAAAGATGTTTCTAGATACTTGGGATCAATTTTGCAAAAAGTTGGTGAGATTGATGAGGATGTAAATCATAGAATTAGAGCAGGGTAAATGAAATGACTGAGTGCATCGAGATTTTTGTGTGACCACAAAATTCCCCTTAAACTAAAAGAAAAATTCTATAGAACAGTTATAAGACCGACAATGCTATGTGGAGCAGAATACTGGTCAGCACAGAGGCAACATGAACATAAAATAGGGGGAGCAGAAATGAGGATGTTAAGGTGGATGTGTGGATATACGAAGATGGATAAGATAAGAAATGAGGATATTCTACGAAGATGGATAAGATAAGAAATGAGGATATTCTACGAAAGGTATCAGTGGTACAGGTATGTGAAAAGATGATGAAGCATAGATTGAGGTGGTTTGAGCACGTTATGAGACGACCACTGGATGCTTCCGTAAGAACAAAAGTTTATTACCAAGAGCTCGACACAAAGAGAGGTAGAGATCGATCGAAACTTACCTGGGGAAAGATTGTGAAATAAGATTTAATGAAGTGAGATATAGATTGACGGACAGTAGGTCTTAGGATGGAGTGAAGAAAAATTATAAGCTTGGTGGATGGTTAAATTCATTAGTAGTTCTATGTTCCATTCGTTCCCTTGTTTTAGTCATTTTCCTCCTTTTTTCTCCTTTCTTCCTTTCACCCTTCATTTGTTTTAGGTTTTTTTTTTCTCTCGTTTGTCTTATTTTTGATTTATTATTGGATTTATCTACCACCGACCTCAATTAACTTTAGTTAAAGGTGTTGTTGATGCTGATGTTGATGTTGACACTATTCACCTCTGCCTTGATTGAATCTCTAGGATACCACCACTTCAATTTTTGCCTGAGTTTTCTGTGTGTTTAGTATTCTTTGCCTTCAACTTTTGTTAGAGTTTGCATCATCTTTGTACTTATGTTTGTACCAAATGGGTTCTAAGTCTTCCTTAATCCCAGTAATTGACACCTGCAAGTGCAAAAATGATGTTTGTTTTATGAAAAGTGTAGAATTTGCCAAATATCACAAGTTTGTAATGTAATTTGGACTTGACATGTCTCCCAACTACTTGGTGGATTTTGCTAAACACTTGCTTCTTTCCGTCTAACTTTTTTTCAGGATCAGACGAAAAGTTGAGCCAGAACCACTCTTTGTAAGTTGAAATTTGCAAATTGAGAGAAACGATGTAATGATGTTTAATTTGCAAGCTTAAAGCGTTGTAATAATGTTAAACCCGTTTGTGTACTTGCCACTAAACACTGATTCCACGTCTTTGGTTTTGGGATATGAATAAATCAGAATTTGATAGTTTTTATAATTTATACCAAGAGTGTTAACACATAAAAAATTAAAAACTACATACCCTATTATTCAAAGGTTTCACGTTATGTGCAGGTAAAGAGAGATATTATACATAATCTTATCCTTGCATACACAAAAAGTGTTAACACATATTTTTGGAAAAAATAATTAATTTTATCGATGAATTTTATTTATAATTTTAGTGTTTTTTAATCGAGTTTAAATAATATATACTAAGTGTAAAACTATTTTACATAGATGTAGACATCTAATAAGGATTCATCATCACAATATACTTGTGAATAGTTTAAGTTCTATTGAATGTCTTTATAGAAAAATTTTATACTGACATTATATATAAATTTTTTAAGAAGTGTCGCCACTTCAAAATGGATGCATACGAATTGAGTTGGATATTTATTTTTTAGGTATAAATTTGTTATTCTACCAGCATGCATGATCGTGTACCGTCTTTTAATCATTTTAAATTTTTTTCATATCAATAAGTTTTGATCCTTCAATTCAATTCATAAATATATCCAAGAGAAATTTATAATTTGATCGTGTAACCGTCAATTCATGATTAGATCCTGCATTGTGTTTGGATGAGTATTCAGTATAAAATTTTGGATTTAATGCATTAGTTATTTAAAGATATTTTAATTTAGAATCAAGTCTAAATTCATTTTTAACATAAAATCAAACAGACAAAAATATATATCCAAAATGAATTCTAAACTCAATAGTTTTCCAACCACACACACTTAGACTTAGGTATTAAAAAAAACTGCCAAGTTATCAAAATATAATCGTAAGTGTTGATTTTCTAATTAACAATTAAAACTACACTTTGATACTTTAGATCGAGCAAGACCCAATCCACATGTGTACTGAAAAAAATTGTTCCCAATTCCAATCTCTCTCGACGACCATATATACAGATATACAATTATAATACATCTTTCATTGTAATTTGTTTCAGTTATATTTTTAAAATCTGAACGCTGAACGAGTTTAATTGAAACACCACGATATGCAAAAATCAAGCATTGAAAAATATTAAGAGGGCATTATCCAAAAGAAAAGAAAAGAAAATGACAGAACAACATGAAACAGTGGAACAAATTCCAGTATTCCGTTGTCACATTAATCTTAACTTCCCTGCACGGTTAATTCTTTTCTTATAAATGTAAAGTAAATTATCAAATCATTGATGAAAAAACCAGTGATTGATATTTCAACGTATTCATAATTTCTGATAAATGTACACGTAATATCAATCATTACTTTTTTTTTTGTTAAGAATTGAGATTACTTATTTTACTTTCTAGAATGAATTACTCTTTTGTAGGAGTCAGATTTTTTACTTTTAAGGCATGCTTTTTTTTTTTTTTTTGCTGAATAAGCAATGATTTTATTTTATGATTTGTCATCATTAATACTTTTGAAACAATAATCTCGATCTATTTAATTTGTCAAATAAACACATAAAAAAATTAGTTTAAATATGTTTTTGTCTTTATATTATACCATTTTTTATGTTTTAATTAGATTTTAGTCTCTTCAATATTTTGTGGATTTTGAATTAATCACAATCGATATATTATAGAAAGACAAATATATTTAATCATGTAAACGTATATTCAAGTCCACTCTCCCTCAACAATAAAGTTAACCCTTTATTTACCTGTCGATACTAATCACAAATTTCTGAGCAAGAAATGTCTGAGCTGAAGTCTGAACTGTTTCGGATCAAATATAGGTTAAAATTGAATAGGATAATTATTGTGCCTTTTCCTATTTTGCACACGGATTCGCAAGTTGCAACCGAGTTAATTTTCACGGCTTAAACGGTTAAATGTACAGAAAAATTAAATGTGCAAATAAGTGTATACCAACTGGACAATGGCCCAAGTCTGGTTTTGATTTTGTCTTCTTTTCAAGTTTGTTAGTTAAATTTACCAATCATTGCTCGAAAATAATAAATAACGGATTTACATTTTTTTACTCTAAAAAAAAGGATCTACATTTTAAAAATGTAAAGCACGCTTTGTCCTTTCGAAACTGGGACATGTGAGCGAAAAATTCACCAATGGGTTTTGAATATAATTTTTTTAATAAATCTACGATGTCTACATACCACTTTTACCTTGTAACCGACAAGAAAAACATAAATAATCTTGTGTTACTAACACATTTTTTAATATACTCTTTCAATATATATTTTTCTATTACTAATTGAAAGTTTGGTAGGTCTCACTAATTTGATAATAAGATCCACCAAATATAAAATTGTGACTAACATTTAATAAAATTTATACGGTATAGTGTTAAACATAAACCAATTTTTGATTTAAATATGAAATTTGAACTTCTTATAAGGTGCTATCTTTGCAAGTATAATTTCTACATATTATTTATGTAATTTTTTATATTATTAACTAATTAAAAATCATTACAATCATGAATTTATAATTTATAAATAAATAAATATAAAAATACTTTATACCAATAGTGCAATACCACTCTTTACTCTTTTTTATATGTTCAGTATCTTCTCTAGGTTTGTCACGTGACTCGTGACTCATGGCTCATATTAACTAATTAATTATTTTACTTGTCAACTATTACTATAGAAGACATTCAGTACGTAAGAATGAAAGCTCATTTGTACACATTAATTGCACTCATTATTGGAGTGTCTATACATGTGATTGCAGGTTCTGTTTGTCATGGGAAATCGTTGTCTCTTGCCGAAGTCCTTTACAATTTACATTGCTTAAAATATCTACCATGTTCGGAGGTATCAAAATCCCTTTAACGGGAATCGGGTTTTAAATGGAGGACCACAATGCCTGTTACATCCGCTATATTGATGTTGTGGAGCTACCTACAACCACATTAGTTAGCAATTGCAATGAGTTTAAATCACATGAATTGCCACAATGCAACAACAACAACAATACCGCAATAGGGTTGCAACTAGACGGCAACACCGTTCTTTTGTAAAAAAAATAAATAAATCAAAGATTCAGAGCTTAATCTTCTATTCTAAGTGTTGATGGTTGAATGAGTGTGGTTTTGTGGAATGTTTGGGGAGTGGAAGAGGCATTTGATTTGATGGTTAAATGTATGTAATTTGCATCGCAGTAGACTCAATATACACAATTACAATGCAACTGCAATTACAATTTAGAACCATTGTAAACAAGGAAAATCTCCTTATGAATATTTAATAGGGTTTCACATGTTTAAGATTTGAATTTGGGACTACTAATTATCATTTCACACACTTGTTGGTATAGTGTTTAGACTATATATCTCTTTAGAGTTACACTTACAGCAAAGGCCTATTAAAATTATTTTTGTTACAAAAAGAAGGTGTGGTACAAGGGGAAGGCACAGGTGTGTGTTGAATGATGAACTTTCACCATCATAATTATTGAAGTGTTAAAAGACAGATCGATCACAAATGTGAAATAAAACAAATATGATTTGGACAATGGATGTTTGTGAGTGATGTGATATGGTGTTGTGTTGTGTTGGGTGTGGGAAGAAGAGACAGACAGACAGACAAGAGAGTCTAAGGACACAATGGCTGGCAACAGCAGCAATGCATATATACATACATAGCTACCTCACCTCAATTCATTTCAGGGTTTTTTTTCATTACTCACCTTGGCACCTTCTCTCTATCTCTTTCTACAGTGTTGTTTATTATGTCCTTTTCCTCTCTCACACAATATTGCTGCAGACATGCAGTGATGACAATCCTGCAACTTCTAGTTTTGCATAATCGTAGGCAAACCCTTCTTTCTTTCCCTCTTCAATTATGACTGCTTCATTTGCACATAAATGCAATTTTTTTTTCCTTTTTTATTATATTTTTTCTTTCTTTCTTTCTCTTTCAATTTATGTACGTTCTTGGTCAGGGTTGAGTGATGATCTTTCACTTCTGCTCTTGGTGGGTCAACGTCAGCAAGCCACGGGAGTTTTTTTTCTTTTGTTTTTGGCTTGTTAAATGTATGTGGAATGTATATATAAAGTTATTTTTTTTGTTATTTGTTTTAAGGTTAAATATGCTTTTAATTTTTTTTTCAAGTAAAAAATCATGGATATTTTCTCGGGTATGATTGTCATTGTTTATCTTGAGAATTAAACACAAATTTTTTTATTAAATATATTATTCTTATATATATATATATATATATATATATATATATAACAAAATCTTATATTGTATCAAATTAAATATATTTTTAAGTTTATGTAAATATAGAAATGTTTTTTATAAGCAAAAATGAAATATAATAAGCTCATTTGGATTAGTGAACTCATTTAGAACATCTCGATCAAAGTTGAGACTTCATTCACAGGTGATATGTGAGAATTTCATATAGTTTATGGTATTACATTATAATTGTCACTCAAATTATATAATTTCTTTTATCCGCACTCAAAAATTTTAGTTGCTTTAAAACTTCTAGAGGTCCCTGAGAAATGTGACTAAGGTCTCAAACTCATGTATGCCATGTGATGCTTATTAAGGGTGTTATTACAGGAGTGCTCGCATTTCCAATTTTTACGTGAAATGTCATTGGATGGAAACACATGTAAATTGTGAAGCATCTGAATAATATATAAAAATTTAATTCAACTTTATTTTATTCAAAATAGTTTGAATTGAACTCAATAATTTAATTACTTACTTTATTTGTTTAAAAATCTGATTGAAAATGCTCATGGGTCGTTTTTTTGGTTGTGTTAGATTATTTCTTTTTGTACATTGTGTGTGTGAGATTAATTCTTGAAGGATATAGAATAATACGATTAGGCTCTTTCCACAAGTGGGGATTCCACCTCGTCAAATTCTATCCTTCCAGGAATACTACTCTTAGTTTGTTTGTTTTGTTTTGTTTGAGTGATAGATCATAAGTGTCTTTGAATAGTATGAGTGAGAGATTAATTCTATTTAAGGTTTATACTTGTTGATGATCCAAAAATTTATTATATATGATAAAAATCACATAAATCCTTTTAATAAATAGATTATTCTAACTTTTGTGGATCAACGTACAAAACATGACACTGACTAGAAAAAAACAAAAACAAAGCACATGCACTCGCATAGACATAAAATAATAAATTAAACTAAAGTTTTTAATATTATTATTTTTGTAATTAAGTTATTATATTAAATAGTTGCATAATTTTATCCCACTCGGTCTTTACCAATTGGATTCTCAGCATAATACTCAGGTATCAGTAGAGTTATACGAAAAAGTTAAATAAAAATATATGAATATATTTTTCTAATTCAATATTAGAAAAAAAATAATATATATATATATATATATATATATATATATATTCTATTATTTAACTTTAAAACTCAATGACAGATATATAAAGAAAAAATTATCCTAGAAAAATCACTTGTTGAGAAAAAAGTAACTCATTTTTTTACCCGTAACTCTCAAATAAAAAAGTATAAAAGTAATCTCAAATAAAATAAACCCAACAAAAAAAATCCTTTGATAATGGTTTTGAAAAGAAAGTAATAAAGAGTACAATTTTCTTTTCAAGTACAAGTATATTTCTCAAATTAATAATATTTCAAAATAAAAGAAATGAAACAATAAACTATCATTCTTGTTTCCTTTTAAAAAACTATCATTCTTGTAAATACCATATGACTATTGGATTTTATAATAAAAAAATACACTTTCTTTGCTTCAAAACTCTCTCAACCAATCATATTATTATTGTAAGATTGTAAGATGACTTGATTAATAAACTAGATATAGTATGTATGTATATAATAGTGTGCCTATTGTATTTATACTTATACTATACATACCATGTGGTCAGGGATAAACAACACAACTAACTAAATATATTCTTATACATTAATTAAAATTTCAAATGTGTCCCTATGATCTAGCAAAAAAGTTAATCACTGTTAATTGATAATATGATTTATTCAAAAAACTAAAAATATAAAACAATTCTTAAAAGCTTTTAGAGCATACTTTTTTTCTTAAAAAAGGAATCTATTGTTGGTTTCATTTTGATTTTGATCCTATCCATGTCTTGAACCTCAGATCATTAATTAATATAGTGTTGCAATGTGTTGCAATAAGCAAAGCATTAGTCCATGTTGAGGACAGACAAAAAAAATAGAATTTGTAAAACTATAAAGATCTATACAATAATTTTCTTTTATTTATTTTTATTTTTTATTTGTTCACAAGTGATTTCTGGCAAACTCAAGCTTTTTCATCAAAGAGGACCCACTGAACTTAAGCTTTGTCTACCCCTTGTCCTGTGGATATCTTTGTTGAATATTCATTCCTTTACGCAATGAGTTGTTTTCGGCATGGATTTTATTTCACCCATACAAGGACAATAATGAATTATTATCTCTCTTTTCCAAAAAAATTTCGTTCTTCTCATCCTCAAGAGTAAAAATGATCTCTTTCATAGCACAATGCACGTTGTTAACTTGAATGAAAAAGGGAATATTGGACGTTGACAGTTCTTTTAAATTCATGATCACGAGCATACCAAATGTTTGATAACAGATGCAAACAAATCCGATGCAAAAAGCTGAAACTCTTTAAACGCGGAAAGAAGCTGCTTGTTTAGGCAGCAAAAGCCATTATGGGTTATGGCAGAAATTCTTTTAACCCATTTCATCAAGTTTTTATAAAGTGAATAACACTCACATAATAATCATATATATATGTACAATTTTTATCATTTCGTTACAAGCTCACAATATGCCTTTTTGCATGAGTAAATGCTTCAGTGCCATAGTCATTTTAAGGGTAATAAGCTATTTAATTCAAATGTATGTTAAAATTTAAAATTCCCAAAAATTAGTTTAAATCTAAAATTGTTCAAAATATAATTAATATTTTATTACATTACTTCATTTTAATGTAAATATGTTAGATTAAAAATAACTAAATATTTATTACTATATGATTACATTAAAAAGTCAAAAAAATCTAACTTAATTGATTAAACAAATGTATAAGTTTTTCACATAAAAAAACATTAAAATTTCTAAAGTGTCTATTGTAATTAATTTCACAAAGTTTGAGTTTGTGTCAATTAATCTTATATCATTGCTGGTTTTACGTACTCAAATATTGTTCACTCCAGAATCCAGACCTAATATGATAACGTCCTAGCCTTGATTCAACATTCATATATACTCCCCAACCACTTCTGCTTCAGGGTCGATGTGCTCTAAACCAACATCTACCCCACCCCATTAGACTGTGCCACACGACTACTATACGTCCAAAAAGGGGTGATGGGGAGCATATTCTTAATATTATGTACGTTTCCATATAGTATTGAGATTGGTTTGGCTGGCTAACCCACCTTGACATTGTTTTTTTCCACTGAATAGCTAAGTCATGATGATTTATGTCTTAAATAACCCATTTATGTTATCGTGCTGCCATGAGGTTTTGGTTACCTCAATCTAGGGTTCACCAAGACGCCAAGACGTGGTTGTCGTCAAGAGCATAATATTTCTGATCTTTAGTGTGTGCACCTTTGAGTGAATATTAGATAATTAATTTTGAATGAAATTAAATTTTATAAAATTGATTTTAATTATATTTAAGTTGAAATAAAGTGCTTTATGTTTAAATATTTTTAAATGTATCTTTTTATCCAATATAAAAGTAATCTAAAGTTGTTTTTAACTCAATTAATTAATTCTTCAA
The DNA here is from genome assembly GCA_013407115.1 of Glycine latifolia. Lineage (NCBI taxonomy): Eukaryota > Viridiplantae > Streptophyta > Magnoliopsida > Fabales > Fabaceae > Glycine > Glycine latifolia. The sequence continues at coordinate 8,019,976 of CM023953.1, forward strand.
ACATATAAAATCAAGTATATATAAATATTCACCTAAAATTATGTTAGCTTATATTTAAACTTAGTTATAGATAATTTAATGTGAATCTAAAGGCGCGCCTTCAACTTTCAATATGGCAGTTGCATGTAGAGATTAAGCATTCTTTATTCATAGTGTTTTTGTTGTACCCCTTGCGTCTTTCTTTTATTTCCAAAATCCAACAAGCAATCAAAATCTCCTGCGGATATTATAATCGCTTGCTTGTTGATGCCCTTGTGAGTCATAGTAACTCATACCTCAAATAATGTTATATACTACTATTTGGTGTTTAAGTCTGAATAACAAATATCATATTGAATAGAGATGAATATGTTGAGGAATATATCAGTGACAAACTCATAATTAAGTGGTATAAGAGTTGATGGTGTAATTAGGTGATTAAGTGCAACTATTTAGAAATGATTTTCTTCTTGACAATGAATAAACTCTAAGTTTAAGCTTCACATTGAATACACGCGGATAAAAATATTTTCTTCTTGAGAAAAGTATAACATGTGAAAGAGTCTTTGACTCGTGGAGATTAATCGTTGGTGTGCAAGTATATAAGTAAGAAGTCTCAAATTAAATAGAGATGAGTACGTTGAGCAATGTTTAAGTGGTAAAGATCCAAAAACTCAAATTCCTAACTAAATTAAACCTTGATTCTATAACTTTTATATGATAAAATTAAGCTATTAGTAAGACTATGCAGATTTTATATCAATGATATAATATATCATACATACTAAAATATCATATATCTTCTACTTGATCTGATTCTCTAGTGATCTATGCTAGCTGTTTTGTATATTGACAATCAATAGCAATACATATAACTAACTAGCTACTAACTTTGTGTTCCACACGAGAATTATATGTGCCTAACACTTGAAAATTGATGGTCACATTATAAGGTTCATATGCATACTCAAGTCTGTCTTGGTAACAAATCTTTATATACGGTTTTCACTTAATTTCTTACCTTTCGTTCCTTTGTCACATTTTAATTTCTTCTCAAGATGGTCATGGTAGACATCTACAATCCACCATCTACAAAACGAACCTACATACCTACAAGGAAGGTTATCAATCAACTATCAGGCAAACTAGTACATCTTAATTAGTTACTTGGTAATTAGTTATTAATTATTTGCCAATATATCAGACTAGATGATTAATCATAGTCAAGTCTATGATATCTTTGTATGTACCATATGCTACTCATAAGGTATGTGCCTTGTATATATATCTTCTCCACCCCAAATTCTATGAATATGAACTAATTCTAATCAAGGAGTTAACACACACTAGAAAAATACATAGTATAATAATATAAAGCTTGTCAATATAGCTGTCCCTTGCTTAAAACTTAATTGTCTTTTTGTTTTCTTTCTAAATTTTAAGGATATGAATTTAAGTATCACACATTCATCACATGTTAACATTTTCTATATATGAAAATAATATCAGGTGATGAGAGTATAGCAGAAGAGCTAATCTTGAATAAGTAATAAAAAGCAAATGATTTAGGATTAAGTTTAAGTAAAACAATCTTGATCACCTATAAGTTATAACATATGATGAAGATGAACTCTTCTCAGTTCTCTCTCACTGGGTGTGTTCCAATGTGAACAAAGACACAGAGATAACGAGAGATAGAGAGACTCTACTATACTGGTTTGTGTACATAATTGTTTTGCAAATCATTATCTACGTAAAAAGAGTCTGAGTTTCTCCATCTTGAGTTTTAAAACAAAAAGATATTGAGTTTATGAGAAGCACGTCTTTCCCAAAAACCAGGGACTCGACTCAAAAACTGAAAAGTCGTGAACTTAATTAGTCAACAAGACAAAAAAAAAACGTTAGGTTCAAATGCACGCGTACAGGTAAACTTCTACATGCATGATCACTGACTCACAACAAAGAGATAAATGAAACCAAAGGTTTGCGAGTCCCAACGAAAACGGCAAAAAAAGGAGAAAAAAATAGAGAAATTAATAGACATGTATATATCGAAGATATAAAATTAAGCTAGTGATTAGAGAAGAAAAGAGGAAGGAAATGCTAAGGATTCAAATCTTTCAAATTAATATTTCTAACACTAAAATAACAAACTAACATTTGTTAATAAAGAAAACATGTATATATATATATATATATATATTATAATTCGTTACAGCCAATATTATTATTATTTGGTTTAACAAGTGCATATATGTATTCTAAAATCACATGACATGACATACCATATATAAAGTGATATGATCCCTTTCAGTTTCTTAAAGGAAGAAACTCAAAAAACTGGTTGTTGGAGGTGATTTCAGTGTCCATAGAAGCACTTGCACAGAACATAGATGATTTCCTCTCAGCAAGAGAAATTCCATCTTGGTCATCCCTCTTGTGTGGAAATAGGTCAAGGGTTCGAGGATCTGCATTTTCTTCACCACCATAGTAGTTTAAACTTTCTCTGTTGATGAGTGAAGATGGTAAATTATTATATTTTTTAGGGGTTAAAAGTTGTGTGTTATAATGTGTTGTTCTCTGTGAAGTTGTAGGAGTTGATGCTGCCATAGTAATAGGAGGGAAACAAGGCATTTCCATAATTTCTTGCAACTTAGCTTGTTTTTCTGCTATGTTTTTCCTCATCAAAACTTGTATACTGCCTCTCTCCTCAAACTGAGTCCACCCATTAGATCCCTTTTCTGCTATATCCAGTACAGCAGATTCCTGAAAAAAAATACGGATAGTAAAAAGTTGGCAGTAAAACAATTAAAAACTAAAAAATAGAGGGAAAAAGAGATAGGATAGAGAGAGAAAAATGGGGGAGGGGAGAATTCACTAATTCAGAATTCAGAATTCGCATTCATCAATTCACAAGTCCAAGAAAAGTGTGAACTGATCTAGCACAAAACAGCCCCAACAGAAAGTTAAAAAAAGCAGCTTTTGAAGCCTCCTTTTTTCCAAGATACAAAAAAGCTCTTGTTTTCTTTTCTTTTCATTTCATACTTCTCAATATACCGAGTAAAAGAAAATTGATTTTTAGCTTTATCTTTTATTTCACCTAGTGAATTGAAGAAAATAACAAGACCCTATTAATTATTGGTATTCTATAATCTTTTGGGGGGTATCTTTGGTTAACAAAGCTGAATAAAATGTTGTAGTAGTACCGTGAACAAAGCCAAGAGTAATTACAGACCTCTGCATGTCCACTGCAGTTTGAAGTGGATGCCCACTTCTTTGTCTCTTTAACTTCACAACCTGTCTCTTTCAACCCTGTGGCCAAAATCCAAACACCACCAAAATTCAACGTCAAATCTTGCATCCTAAAAATCATAAGAAACCACAATCTCTCTCTCTCTCTCTCGGTTGTAATCATCAGTGCAAGAGTGATGTATAATATAGGAATCTTTTGACCACTAAAAGAACCTTGAATAGCCCCAAAGGCCTAAAAAACGTTATGGTATTAGCACATGATATAATATCTAGCTGTAATATATGTACCTGGCCTATTGCCTTTTCTGAATTTCCCATAACGTACTACTTTACTTGCTACTCTTTCTTTTTTTCTTTTCTTTCTTAATTACCTTCACCAGAAGAAGAAGCAGCAATATTGTTATTATTGTTGTTATTATTTTCCTCCATTTCCCTTCTACGCCGCTTCTGTCTCTCTCTGGCCTTGTGATTCTGGAACCAGTAGAACACGTTCTTCCCTTCAATCTTCCCAAACTGGCGTAACTGTGAAGCTATTTGTTGAATTTGTTCAGCTGAGGGTGTTTTTGTGCCTTGCCTATACAATTCCTCAAGGACTAGCAACTGAACTGGGGTTGGACTCCACCGTGTGCTTTGTTGCTGCTGGGACTGCAGATTATTATTATGGGACCCTGTGCTATTTGTCCCTTCCTCTGATACATTACCTGCACCACATGCAGGACACATGGAAAAACAAAAAAAGATATGGTTAACCTAAGTGTAAGTTCACACTTCACAATAGCATCAAATTTCTTATCATAACAAATCACATGTTTATTAACCATATTAAAACAAAAATTACAAGACTATATACTATGAGTATGTATGAGAATTTTAAGAATCAATGTGTTTGGATAAGCGTTGTACTCGTTCTGAAGATATACAAAATAAAATATACAAAGAGTATATATATCCAGCCTTCTTCAAAAATATGTTTAGAATAATGGCTAATTAATTATCCAAACACGAACTTATAAATATTAATTTGCTTAGGCTTACCAACATGGTGGTTGAAGGTGAGGATGTGGTTGCAATGGGTGCAAATGCAATAAGGTTGGGCTATTGAGCAGAATGTGGTGACGTTGGGGGGTGCATGGGAATTGAGGGTGGAGTTTGGAGTGGAAGAGTGAAAGGTGCTACCAAATGAATCAGACATGTTGGAGGTTGATTTAGAATCTATGCTACAAGGTCTTTTGTCATAATATTGCACATTGGCTACTAAGGTTTCACTTTCAGCCTTTTGGGGTTTGAAAATAGGGTTTCTTTCTGAGAAAGATGTAATGGGATGGGGGTGAAGTTAAAGGGAGGAACTGTGTATTTATAAGGAGAGGGAACGTTGTAGTAAAAGCTTTAGGTGGAGCAGCAACACCAACAAAAGAGTTGACCAATCTGTGTGTAATAGTAATAATAGAGAAAACCAAGTTAAGTATTCAAATCATGAGGAGAGAGGGAGAGAGAGGTGGGAAATGGAAAGCACAGAATTCTGAGAGATTTGGAGAGTGAAGGTGTGTGTGTTTCTGAAAAAGGACACAGCATGATGAGGATGATGTAATGTTATTAAAGTTGCTTCTTCCCCATATGTCTCCTCTTTCATCCTACACAAACACGCTCACATGGTTAATTTTTTTTCCCTCACAGTGCTTGGTGTGCCTTTAACTCTTCTTTCAAAGTTTTTTTTCTCCTCCTCTTGGTTTAAGACACATAACCTACAAGTACACAAAGGAAACCTGTTTCGTATGGGTACTTCTTTTCTTTTGTCTTGTACCTGACAGTTGACACTGTGTATGCACACACTACACTTTGGACAATCACAACTTTTAACACCCCCACTATTGGAAAAAAAAGAATTATCTAAATGTTGCCAAGCAATTAAGCAACTCCAACCATGTTGTGATCTAAGATAGATGTGATGTTTTCACAAAGGTTTAACTTAAATAGCAAAGAAAATATCTAAACTTAACATCTTAATATGTGACCCAAGGCATTGCCATTTAAAAAAAAAATTGCTCATTTTCTTCCAATCCATTCCAAATATTTACTCTTAAATAGTGAAGAAAGAATCTAAACTAGAAGAATTTTGAGCTAACACAGCTCTAATTGAAGGAATATTTGGAGAAACGAATATTTACGAGGCCATAGATCAAGATAGTTTCTAAAGGTAAAATGTTAAGTTAAGGCTTAATTTTAAAGTCACACGATTTGATATGTATTATTGATATATAACTTGTATCGTTCCTACTTGTGTTTTCTGAATGTAACGAATCTTTGTGTTAGAATTTTTTGCACTAAGTTTACAATTGAGAAGCAGAGGGCCAGGGGATCTTGTTGTGTGTGAAATAACAAGCACTTTATGCTAACTATACAAACAGGTATCCTTATTTAATTTCAGCAAAAATGTTTTACTTTCACGTAACTGCAATGTATTTTGTAACACTTACTCCTACAATAAAGTCATGATTTCTTGACAGCAACTACATAATAAATCAATCTGTTGCAATTTTTTATGGCTTGCTGGTACAGTTAGATGATACTTGAAATAACATAGACCTTATAATCGAGATCACAATTTTAGTAACCTGACATGATCAACCTTATCTCGACTGCAATAGGTCTTTGGGGAATAAAATGCTTCTAATAATTTGTTTTTGTATATGTATAAAAGTTTAGAATAGCTAGGGAAATACGTATCCCGAGCATAGTTAGGAAAAAACATCAACTTCGATGAGAATTTACAATAAAACTAACAAATTATCCTAAAACTAAATCAAGTATTAACTTTGTAAAAATGATTTGGCTTCGATCCCAAATTCATGTGTATGGAGAAATACTTAAAAGTCACCAGTCTCTTGAATAAATCTTAATCAATACCCGACATATTAGTCTCAGCTGAAGGATATTCCGAAGTTATCCAAATAATAGAATTGTTATCTAATATAGTATGTAATATAGTTTTTTTTTATACTTTTTATCCTTTAATAAGATATCTTTATAGACAAATATGTAAGGCTAATCATAGAGCTGAGGGTAATATATAGCTGGGTAAGACATTTTATAATATACATTCACTTTTTCTTTCATATCTTTCACCTCATTTTTTTCTTTCTTTTTTTTCTTCACATCTATCACTTTTTCTTTTTTCCTTTTCTTTTTATCTCTAGCTTCTTTCTCATAATATATTAGGTAATTTTAAACAATCATGTGTCTATAAAAATAATTAATAACACTTAATTTTGTGACATATAAATATTAGTTGAGAGACTTAAGACCAAAATAAATATAATTATTTTTCCTTCCATCCAAATTTAATTTTTATATTCTCCAAAATCTCATTTTCCTAAATAAAAACTACAAGTTTAATAAAGGTTATCACAATTTACTTCTACTAGCTACGGTCAATTTGCATATGATGTATTATTATTGGACATTTTATTTCAAAACACATCTAATTAAAACGATAGTCGATTAACATTTTAGGCTTACATGTATGATCATACAGACAACGCGGAAAGAATTAAATTTCAGATTATTCTTGGTTCATGTTTCACCAAACTTTTTTGTCATCCATCATTGTCATAAAATAAGCTTGCGTGTAGCGCATACTCAGATACTGAATGCTTATTGAATGTAAAGCAAAAACTTTATCGTAAAATTAAGGCATGGCTGCGTGTCTCACGTGTAGAATAAATAGCTTTTGTGTACCCTAAAACCGTAAATAGTGGCTATATCATATAGCCAACCTCAAACTCAATCTGTTGTCTCAAGTTTGGAAGCTGATTAACTATTGAATGAATAATAGATAGGTAATTGTCCCCCGACCATCTCTTACAAAAGTCAATAATAATGTTGCTTTTTATATTGTTTGTTGTTAGAGTTATTCATTTATTTATACTTACAAGTTACAACATATTGAATAGTACTCTCACTCTCGATATATATCCTCTCGTTAAGATTTTATATAAAAATGGTATAAAAAAAAAAGATATGTTGTAAATGTAGTATTATGTTGTGTTATTTAATATTAGTTAGTATATATATTTCCTATATCTTTCACACTGACAACACAAGTGTTTTGTATTGCATGTGATTGGGAAAATGGTTATACAATCGTTTTAAGAAGAGTGTTCAGAATTTAAGTAAGCTATTAATTAAAATTGTTAAACATTATATGTACTATTCTAGCAAACTAAAGCTACCAAACTAAGGATTGGTCGAAAGTATGGAAATTTTGAATTTTGCTAATAATCTCGTACGTAGTAAAACACCAGTTGAACATTTCATGCTCTTTGGTTGATACCATTGTATCAGGCTTACCGTGAAAGTATAGAAGCCAAAGCTTCCCTCTCAACATTTAACCGCTGCTATACTAATACTATAAAAAATAGACTATGCAATATTTTTACTTCATCGTTCTATCATAATTCATTTCTATCATAATTCATTATATGTGATAATTTTATTGATATTTATGATAATTATCATAAAAAAAAAACTTATAATTGGATGACATTATACTATGCATGTCTATTAAACTTAAATTACAATTTATAAGAAGACACCTTCCAACATGCAAGGCAATCTTGCATGATGTGAAAGTTTTTTCGATCGTTGGATCAGATCCAATGGTTGAAAAAACTTTCGCACAATGCTGGGCTTCGCACACTAGAAGGCACCTACATTTATTCACCTTTAAAGAATGTTATTTTAAAACGGGATCAGTGACTGAATGCAGATTTAATAGTGTAACTATAGTTCAGTCATGATCCAACTTGCAGTAATTATATTTATATTTTTATATTATATAATATTTTAAATGATAAAATTAAATAATATAAATTTGTGTTATATTTCTCATATATAAAATAATATATTATGGGCAATATAACAAAATTGGCTCAGTAAAATATGATAATTCTTATGTTGTTGATGATAAAATTTTATTTGAAGACGAAATAAGAAATTTTAAAAATTGAATCAAAATTCAAATTTATGATATTAAATTATTTTAAAACATTTAATTATTTTTCTAATGCATCTACAACTTATAAAATAATTTCAACTATTTCTATTAATGTTGCATATGCTTAAAGAAGTTTTTTGAAATTAAAATTGTTAAAATTATTTATGATTTATTATGTAATAAGGATATATTAAATAACATTTCTTTTATTTCTGTCTAATTTTTATAAAAAAAATCTTAATTTATAAACGGATTATTAATGATTTTGAAAAAAAATATGTAAAAAAGACAATATTTAAATAAATAATTATGAAACATCATTTCTCAGTCTGGATCTATCACAAGTACTCAAATCCTTATTTCACATATCTCTCTCTCACACACACACACAAACAAAAAATCCTTATTTCAAATGTGTAATTTTTGATGTCGTGATAAAATATTAAAATTTATGTATATATGGACCTGGATTCATTAAGTTGCTGAGGGATTGAGTTGGGGGAACTAAACGGGGGCCCATAAGCTAATATTGACCAAGGTTATATAATAGGCAAATCCATGATCGGCGTTCCATTTTGGGTTTTGTGTGGTTTAATTAATCAGCAGAGAATCGTGTTGATTGTTTGGGTTTGACTAGGTCAAATTACCTTTAAGTGAGAACATTATTCATGAAGAACCACTTACCATGAAATTATGAATAAGGTTGGAACAATAAACTTGTTGATTAAACAATAACTAGCTTTCTAAACCCTCGCAATAATCTTAAAATGTTCTAAATGTTGGGGAATAAGACAAAATGTCAAGCCCTACAAAACGTGTGTGGAGTTAACGACTAACTTTTTGCTATTTTCTCATCAACAAAAAATTTAAAAAATGGAAAGTGTCTTACTCTATGGTTCAAAGTACATTTACAGAAAATTTACATTTATGATTTATCTTACCTCCCCTTTGGAGATATACCTAGCATTCCAAATTATGAGCAAAGGAAAGATGTGAGATGTGGCTATTATTATCTAAAAACAAAAACAAATTCTATAGGATTTACCTGAGATTGAGAATCAATAGTAGCAGAAGTTATGGCTCTATTTTGGATTGCTGCCTCTAGCTCTAGGCATAGGTTACTATGACTCAGTTAGAAATTTGACAACTCAAAAATTTTCTCAGTATTTTCTCCCTCAGCACTTGATGCGATGGATTATATAGCAGTATAATGTCATATTACACCTTGCCCGTCAGCATTTCAGTATCTTAAATTCTCATGAATGGTGGGCAGATGTACATCGTGAGTTCATTAATTGTGTGCATCAAAATTCAAAATCTACATGTATGTTTTTTTTTTTCTCCTTTTAAATTGTTCAGGCTCTCTTGATTGAATGCCGCTAATGTAATTAAACCGGATTAGCCAAAGAACTTAGTATGTTTGTTTCCAGTCCAACTCGTTGTGCACAAATTTCAAGATCAAATCCAATGATTCACCACAAACTGAACGCAAAATGAAAGGTGTGAATTTTTTGCCAAGTTCATTTTGCCACATGCCTGTTTGCAGGGATATCCAAACATGTTGTGGATTGGGCTGTGATTCAGGTTTGAGTCTCAACCCCGGGGGTATTGGGGTTCATCTTTATACACCATACAAATATCTAATACACTCAGCGTGTACAGTGCTTTTCCAAAAATATCCTCGCATTATTAAAGGCTTTTACACATACGAATTCGCAATTCGTAATAATCTTACGGACTGGACAATCCGTACCAATCCGTAAGTTTTTTTTTTTTTTTAAAGTTAAAATATGTTTTTCTAAATAATTTAAAATAATGGCGCAGACAGGTATCGAACCTGAGACCTTCAGGTTATTAACATGACGTTCCAACCAACTGAACTAATAGGTCAATTATGTTAAAAAATAATTAACGTTGATACATATAACATTAAATTGTTTAATGTATATTTAATACACATATAAGTTTATATAATAAATTTTGTAACAATTAATTTTGATCTAATAATTAAAGTATTTTTTTATATATAAAAATTATAGATTTAAATAAAAATTATAATTTTAAATAAAAATTTATGAATTTATTA
>CM023953.1:8045285-8056197 GCA_013407115.1 Glycine latifolia
TCCACGGTAGAAGGTTAATTTAATTTTGTATGCTAGTAGTGTTTAAACTTTAATGCATGATAGTTATTAAGTTCTAGTGCATATCAATGTAATCCATCCAATATCCCTATGTTGTTATATCCCTTATTTTTATTTATTTATTTGTAGCCTTTATCTTACATTTTGGATTTGGAAAAAGAATGAGAGCATAGCTTTAGCCTTTTCAGTTAGTTGGGAGAAAGAAAAATGATGAGGCTAGTGTTAATGCTCTCGTTTCTTTTGCAGTAATGAATTTTCCTTCTTTTCTGTTCTGTGTATCCATCTGGGGAAAACTGAAAACCAAAGTGTGTGAGAATTAATTGCCAAGATCTACTACTCTTCTTCTTGTGGTATCGATTAATTATTTTATCATGGCCACACGATATTAACTACTCTGAATGAGTACTGAATCTGCAACCAATATTGTGATGCACATAGCACAGCTAGCTAATAAGTACAAAGTACGCTAATTTTCACAGTTCTGCACAACGCTGCTGCTACACCATTGATTCAGTGTCTGTGACTCAGTTTTGTGCGGATTTTCATACATTCAAAGTCACGAATTAAGGTTAGCTACAATTCTAAGATGGATTTTAGTAATCATTCTCTCACAAAATAGTAGTTCAGTAATTAATATATATTTTATTATTAAAACCAAGTACTATAAAACATTAAAATTGTAATATAGTAGTATTTTTTTATAAAAATATTTTAGGTTTTAATCTTTTATTTAATATAAGCATGGACTTTAAGATCGTTCTAAAATACACTGTAGGGAAGATTTGAAGATCTTATATCTAGGAAAGATCAACATGTTTTTCCATCTTCAATGCTAGTAGTATTTTTTTAGGTTGCAATCTTCAACGTTAATATATTTTTTTTAAAGGAACAATCATTTACAGTATGTTCTTATTTATATAGGCAAAACTATACGTGTAAAACCATGATTAGAAAATCGGTCAGATCACTGACGCTGCATTTACTACGCTCATTGTCCAATTATTATTATTAGGCATTGTTAGCTTTCCTTACCTCAAACGAAAAACAATAGGGCTATCATCGTAATTGTTGTCCATCGCATAACAATTAATCCTTTGAGTATATATGAATAAATTTAAATTCTCCAATTTAACCACCTTAATACTTCTTTTAATTAGTAAAAATGAATAAAAATCAAATGTTTTATTGAATATAATAAAATGTTCAAAAACATTTTAGGAAAAACGATCGAACATTTTTTTAACTATATATAGATAAAATATTTAATATCCAAACATTCAAAATTACTATTGAAGAATCCTGACCATTGGATCGGAGCATAAGACCATGATTTATTAATTATCCACGGTCAGTGAAGGGGTTAATGAAAAACATGTTCTACTGTGGTGTAATAGAAGATGTGAGACAGTCTAGGCATTAATTATTGGGTGAAACTAGGACTTCTTTGATTGATTATTCCTAGAAGTTCCCATCGGTTTTTGACTTAAATGCACCGAGTTTTCTCAAACAGGATGCCTGTCTCAATGTCCCAACACGCTTTCTCAAGGTTTAGGGGACTGCAAAACTCTAAATCAAATCAATATTAATTTATTGGCATAAAATTTTGTATAGAGCCTTCTCCTTGCATGCATCTATATATCCATATACAATCTTCCATTCATCTATTAGTATTTTTTTTATATACAAAAACTAAATTAATTACTAGTGGTTTAGTTAAGAATTAATCCATAATGTTTTTAACATTACTATTTTTATAAAAATGCTTTTAATTATGAGTTAATTAGCTTTCTAAGTTAAATAAATACTGTATTAATAAAATGTCTTAATTTTGAAAGTCTAACTTTGATTTACGAGCAGAATAAATCTTACTTTGTCTCTTTGTATGTATAGCTAATAAAAAAAATTAAAGCATAACCTAAAAAAATCAATAGCCATATGCGTTATTAGAAATAAAAAGAATTAAAACAAATATTTTTTTTTTTAAAAAAGAACGAGAATATGCACCATTATTGTTAGGGATAATTTTTAAAAAACATATAAGGTTAGTACAAATTTAATATTTTTAATTAAATTAACAAGTTTTTTAGTTCTTGTAAACTAATTAATTATGTCTTCTTGAGAAGACCCGAGTAAGTATTAGATTTCCTTCATATTAATGTTTAACATTAACATAAATAGACTAAAAATATTTAATGGAAGAAAAATATAGTTATATTTTAGAATAAAATATATTTTTAGTTAATACATTAAAAAATATAGTAATATATAAATTAACTTAATTTTTTAATTCATACCAAGTGGGTTGAAAGAGTCTTGTACATACAACTAGAGTTAATACATTTCATAAATGAGGCACTCTTTCTAAGAAAATACATTACTGGCCTTCCTCCATTTGATCAATGAGCCTACAAACATCCTTGTGTGTTGGGGAAATCACAGGACCATTTTTCAGAGTGCTCCACACAGGACCATGCATGCTCTCTAAACATATATACATTTGTTAGTATTTTTCTGCTTCACATATAGACAAAACATGGTTCATGGTTTCAAGGTGAGAGTGAGATATATACAAGCCACGGAAACTTCCTTGGAATGAGTTTTTTTCAACAAAGTTCCATAAAAACCCACCAAAAGAATGGCTAGAGAAGAGAGGTGGGGGACTAGATATTTATCGTAAATCCTAATACAAGTTTTCTGATAATTTTTTAATTAAATTCTCTGTTCAAGAATGAGATACTTTATTCCCGCTCTCACCTCTTCTCACTCTTCTTTACAAGGGGAATGGAGTTTCCCCATGAAATGAATGTTTGGTTGGACCTTTGGAGCTATTATTCAGCATCTACATAAATGTGTGACTTAAAGAGGTAGTGATAGCAGTGCAACTACCTATCTCTCACTTTGTCCATCTTACATAAAACAGCAACTTAGTTTATTGCTTCCAACACCCTACTCTTTGCATTACTTTCTTTTTTTAATTAGTAAGAATCAAAGCCATATATTTAAAAATTTATAACAATTCACACATCTTAAAAATAATATTTTCCCATAATTAGAAGTCATGAGATATAAAAATCATTAGAAATAAATTTTACTTCTTTCAATAAAGTATTTTCCTTACACATGGTCCGAATAGAAAAACTCTTTACTTTATGTGATGATGTTACTTGGTGAGCTAATTACTATATCCAACCCCCTCTCCCCTCCTCCACCCCCAATTAGGAGGGCTGGCTTCTGCATGTCCTGAGGGAGCATTTTGGTACTTGATGTGGAAACCATAACCCATAACCAAAAATGAAGGTCCCACAAAAGATATAAAGTTAGCTGGAAAGATAATTCTATAAATAATATCAACTGCCCAAAATAAAGGCTCTATAAATGTGAATCAATGAGGGTCACATTCATACAACTTTGCAATGATAGCTTTTAATTGATGATTGATTTCTTGTATTGAACATGTGATTACATTCAAAGAAATGCTTGCCCTCTAAGTTAATTTCAACAGATTTAATTTGAATCTCTCCTTCCACGGGAATGTTCTAATTGCATCATATATGGGACTGGGGGAGTTAATTACTAGCACTTCTCTCACAGCATCTATGGTACGGGTTTTATAATGTGAATATCAAAGCAAGCGGATCAGGAAATATAGGTAAACCATGCCCTAAGAAACGTGATTGGGGAAATTTTAAATAAAAATCTTGAATTTGAGTTTTATAAAAAAAATGTGATCTAAAAAATATTTTACTAAAAATAATTAATTAATTTTTTTAATAAAAATTAATCATTAATAAGACAGAATGACATGATGATAAAAAAATTAAATTAAAAATATCATGATGGAAAGTGGAAGTTGTAAAGTGTATGGGTATCCAGTGAAAGTTGGTTCTTAAAGTCAGAAGGAATAGATCTAGAGTTTGACCGTGACATTTTGGATTTAACTCGTTTATTAATTATATAAGTTTATATGCTAATGTTACAGTTCATTGTGTCTTTCCTCCAACTGTCTTTGTTCAATTGCAAAAATTGTATACCCTACTGAAGCTACTCGTTTCATATAAAAATTCAATTCATAGACCCAAGTGGTGCTCCTATGAATAAAATTAATAAGTATACCACACAAAATTAATACTTACGGTTGTTGTTAATTAGTGACATTAGAATATTGATTAAGGAATTAATTTTTTTTTATTGTAGAAATTATAGAAAATCATAAAAAAATTATGAACAATACAATTTTGTATATTTTAATATATTTTTTAAAATTTTTTTAACCAATATCCTAATAACACTTATTCATATTTTCTAATACTTAATACTATTCTTTAGTGAGCATGACAATACCGTTATGAATTGATTACCTCAAATTGTCATTTTGGCATCTGCCAGCCAATTCAAAGGTTATTATTGGTGACAAAAAAATATTTTTCCAATGGGAAATTTTGCAGCCTCCAATTGGAAAATGCCATAGATACACTACACATGGAGAAAACATCAATATAATAGGTCATTCAATGGAGTAGCCTCTGGCATATTGGAAATGGAGCCAAAGTTTTGTATATATGGCATGCCAACTGGATCCTTAGCAAAAATGGGTTCTGCATATGGAGCCCATGCTAGGGCCCTGTTCGTAATGCCTGCAGAGGTTTCAATTCTTATTGAGAAGGACACTAACTAGGCCATATGATGAACAGCTCATAGACGAGTTTTTTGTTTTTGGACCTTTCTGGGGCGAGCCAAATTCTGCAGATGTCTCTGACACATTTTGTGTGTGGGTCTAGTTTAATTTATTTTAGAGATCAACTACAGTATTTGTTAAGAATGTTAAGAAATACTTAATGCTAGTTTTTTTTTTTTGACAGCATACTTATGTAGTTAAGAAACAAACAGTGTAATTTTTTTTATATGTAGAAATTTAACACATTAGATTTATAACACTTCCATATCTTATTTAATCAAGAGAGCTAAATTCTTTAATATAAGTTTTTTTTTATCTATAAATATTATTTGTTAGTTTTTATTAGTGAAAAATTTAATTTAATGATGCCTCCCTCTCTTCTTTCTCGCTTCACCACTTAATCAATCTTGTATTTTCAATAAATATAATTTTTTTATGATAAAAATGATGCTAATGTATTTTTACCTAGATTTTTGTATGATATCTGTTGAAAGGAAATATAAATTTCAAATTACTGTTAATGTAGATAGGATCCAATATTGTTAGCCATAGCAGTTTTGAAATTTGTTAGGAAATTTGTTAGGATTTGTTGTTAGGATATTTCCTATTGTTACAAGTTGTTACTACTTGTATATATATTTACCTCATTGAAGAGGAAATAAATGAAGCGTACGTTATTCATAGATTTAACATGGTATCAGCTGTTCCGATCCAAGGTTAAAATTCCCCATTGCTTCCTATATTCTTTTCCAAAATATACCCCGACCTGTATTTTCTCTTTCACTCGAAATCTCCTTCCCTTGACACCTCTTTTCCCTTCAAATCCCTAATTCCCAAATCTCCTCCATGGAAAACGTAACTTAACCTGAAAATTCTACCTTAATCCCACCCAACACCGCCAACCACCCATCCAATATTATCATTCAACAAGATAACTCCTCTCTTCCCATCACCATAATCCTTGATGATTCTAATTACCCTCTTTGGTCACAATTAATGGACATGCGTATCGGTGCAAGAAACAAGTCCGGATATCTCACCGGAACGACAAAAAAGCCACCACCTGAAGATCCTATGCATGATGCTTGGGTCACCGAAAATAAACGAGTAAAAAGTTGGCTCATTGACTCCATGAGCCCTCCATTGATGCAACGCTTCATTCGCCTTGAATCTGCCTCTGACATCTGGAATGCTGCCCTTTGCACCTTCTATGATGGTTCCGATGAATCTTGTCTTTTTGAACTAAATCAAAGATCCTTCAAACCAAACAACTTGGTCGACCCCTATCTACGTACTATAATGAACTTCTCTCGATCTTTCAAGAGATTGATCATCGCATGTCTTCCCAAGCTACCACCGTCAATACAGTAGTTGAAGCACACTCTACGTTGGCTCGTCTCCGAGTCTATATATTCCTCAATGGCTTGGACCTTGAATTTGACCAAGTTCGTGGCGAAATACTTCGCAAGGATCCTAAATTGGACCTTGAACACACATATGCTTATGTACGCCGCGAATTTCAGCAACGAGTCACAATGAACCGTACTCTACCTTCTTTGGAACCCTCTGCACTACTGACACAAACTCCTCGGCCTCCTCAGCATTTGAAGCCCCGCAAAGCTACTCCTCCCCAGAAGACACCGGTTTGCTCTCATTGCGGTGATTCTGGTCATACTAAAAACCGTTGTTATGAAATTATTGGCTATCCCGAATGGTGGGATTTCACTAAACGTCCTCGCCGAAAAATTTCATCAAAAGCACTTCCTGTCATGACTGACGATGATTCCACATCTCTTCACCACGCTAATGCTGTGTATGAAGGTATTCTTGGTAAGTCTCTTGCTTTTTCTGCTCACTCTATGAATGATACATGGATAATTGATACTGGCGCTTCCGATCATATGATTCGAGATTCCGCTGCCTTATCTCACTTCACTACATCTACAAAATCTACCATCACCACTGCCAATGGTGCTACTGCACCAATTACGGGTCAAGGCTCTATTCAACTGTCTCCTTCACTCACCCTTGATTCTGTTCTTGTAGTTCCTTCACTTGACTTTAACTTATTGTCTGTCAGTCAACTTACCTCTCAATTAAATTGCACTGTAATTTTTTGGCCTACCTTTTGTGTATTTCAGGACGTCCAGAACAAGGTGATCCTTGGTTATGGTGTTAGACATGGAAAACTTTACTATCTCCAAGTTTCAACAAGTGAAGATCAATTACATTGGCGAGCTTCTACAACCAACTCCTGTGAGTCTGGTACTTCAAGCATCTGGCTATGGCATAAAAGACTAGGACACCCCTCTTTCATTTACCTTAAAAAATTATTTCCCAATTTCTTTTCCAAATGTAATCCGTCTGATTTTAAATGTTCTACTTGCATATTGGCCAAGAGCCATCGTATTCCTTTCTATCCAAGTTTGAATAAAAGCAAAATTCCGTTTCAAGTGATTCACACTGATGTATGGGGCCCTGCTAAAATTGCTTCCTTCTCTAACTCCTCATATTATGTTACCTTTATTGATGAATGTACCCGTATGACTTGGGTTTCTTTACTGAAACATAAAAATGAAGTCTTTTCTGCATTCAAAAAATTTCATAGCATGGTTCGTACTCAATTTACAAGCCATATCCAAATTCTACAATCCGATAATGGCTTAGAATATATGAATAACCTTTTCTCTGAATTTCTCTCCTCCAATGGTATTAAACATCAATCTTCATGTACTTATACCCCTCAACAAAATGGTCTAGCTGAACGAAAAAATCGTCAGCTCTTGGAGGTGGTGCGAGCTTCCCTCTTTGAAATGCATGTCCCACCTAAGTATTGGGGGGAGGCTGTCTGTTCAGCCACATACCTTATAAATCGCACTCCTTCAAGTACTCTTAATTTTCTAACTCCTCAACAGCATCTCGAATCCTATTTTCCCATCCCTCATGTGTCCAATCTTGAACCTCGCATCTTTGGTTGCACAGTATTTGTTCATGTTCCCAAATCTCAACGTACCAAACTTGACCCCTGTGCCAAGAAATGTATCTTTGTAGGCTATTCCGACCTCCAAAAAGGTTATCGTTGTTTTGATCCCCAAACTCACAAGATGTATGTTACTCTTGAAGCCATTTTTCATGAATCAGAACCTTATTATTTAGGGGGAGTCTCCAATTCTTCTTCTCAGGGGGAGAGTCCACTACAAATTATGGGAGAAGAAGAAATATGGTTATCTACACCTATGACCTCTACTATTGCACCAGCTCTTCCTCAACATAGCCCATCAGATATCAGTCACACTCCAGGACCAGAACAAGCTAATGTAAATGATCCCTCACATATTGAAACTCCTTGTCTACCTCACATAACCGAATCACCTATTATGGATGCTCCTGAAGGTCATATAGAGACTACAAATGAGGTAATTTCTGACCAGAGCACACCTTCTTTTTTACCTACACATTCAACACTTAGAAGGTCTGAGAGAACAACTAAGGGCATACCTAAACCAGTATATGAACCTGAC
The DNA here is from genome assembly GCA_013407115.1 of Glycine latifolia. Lineage (NCBI taxonomy): Eukaryota > Viridiplantae > Streptophyta > Magnoliopsida > Fabales > Fabaceae > Glycine > Glycine latifolia. The sequence continues at coordinate 8,053,500 of CM023953.1, forward strand.
CCAAAAATCAAAGTAAAATACCCAATAAGTAGTTATGTATCATCTCATAGACTATCGAAATCATATGCTCTAACCGTAGATCAATTATCTGTTGTATCTATTCCTAACAGTGTGCAGGAAGCTCTAGATGATCCCAACTGGAAAAATGCTATGAACACAGAAATGGAAGCACTCCAGAAAAATGAAACTTGGGAATTAACCCCACTACCGAATGGAAAGAAGACAATTGGCTGCAAATGGATATTCACTGTAAAGCTTAAACCTGATGGAAGCATTGATAGATACAAGGCAAGGCTTGTGGCAAAGGGTTATACACAAAAATATGGGGTTGATTACCAAGATACATTTGCACCAGTGGCAAAATTGAATACAATCTGGATCCTACTCTCCATAGCTGCAAATCGAGACTGACCACTAAAACAATTTGATGTCAAAAATGCATTCCTAAATGGGGATCTAGAAGAAGAAGTCTACTTGGAGATTCCACAAGGAGTTAAGATGGAAAATAAAAAAGGGAATGTAGTATGCAAGCTTAAGAAGGCTCTTTATGGCCTCAAACAATCTCCTAGAGCATGGTTTGGAAAATTCTCAATGGCAATGAAGAAATTTGGATACAAACAAAGCAACTCTGATCATACCTTGTTCATAAAGCATAATGAAGGGAAGATAACTATACTCATTGTATATGTCGATGATATGGTATTGACAGGGGATGATGTAGAAGAAATGAAGTCACTAGAAAAGTGTTTATCAGCTGAGTTTGATATGAAGGACCTAGGTCATTTGAAGTATTTTCTTGGTATAGAGGTGGCAAGATCAAAAGAAGGTATATTTTTGTCCCAAAGAAAATATATTCTTGATTTATTATCCGAAACAGGTATGTTGGCATGCAAACCGGCTGATACACCTATTGAAATGAATCACTCACTAGCTATATATCCAGACCAGATTGATGCAGATAAAAACAGATACCAAAGAATAGTTGGGAGGCTAATCTACTTGTCCCATACAAGACCAGATATTGCCTATTCAGTGAGCATAGTTAGCAGGTTCATGCATTCACCAAGTAAGGAGCATATGCAAGCTGTATTTCGGATTCTAAGATACCTCAAAGGTTCTCCAGGGAAAGGTTTACTATTTTCAAAACACAACAAAGCTTGCATAGAAGGTTATACAGACTCAGATTGGGCTGGTGACAAGACAACTAGACAATCTACTTCGGGGTATTTCACATTTGTAGAGGGAAATTTAGTTACGTGGAGAAGTAAAAAACAAAAAGTAGTGGCAAGATCTAGTGCAGAAGCAGAATTCAGAGGTATGGCATATGGTATTTGTGAACTCTTATGGATTAAGAGCATTTTGGCAAATTTAGGAATTATTTATGATAAACCCATGAACTTGTACTGTGACAATAAAGCTGCCATAGAAATAGCCCATAATCCAATTCAACATGATAGAACTAAACATGTTGAAGTGGATAGGCATTTCATTAAAGAAAAGCTAGAAAGAAGGATCATTCAAACTCCTCATGTAAGATCTGAAGATCAAATTGCAGACATCTTGACCAAGGCAGTTTCTGGAAAAATCTTTGAAGAAATGATTGACAAGTTGGGAATGATAAATATTCATGCTCCAACTTGAGGAGGAGTGTTGAAAGGAAATATAAATTTCAATTTACTATTAATGTAGATAGGATCCAATATTGTTAGCCATAGCAGTTTTGAAATTTGTTAGAAAATTTGTTAGGATTTGTTGTTAGGATATTTCCTATTGTTACAAGCTGTTACTACTTGTATATATATTTACCTCATTGAAGAGGAAATAAATGAAGCGTACGTTATTCATAGATTTAACAATATCTTAATTTACTGTGAGTTTTTTACACATACATATTGTGAGTTTGAATAAAAAAATATTTATTAATTTTTAACTAATATCGTTAGATCACTCGTTCTCAAACCACTGAATGCATGGATAAACGAGTATGCGACTGTTCAAGCTTAACTAACAGATTCGAGTTAAAATATTTTGATATGTAACCAGTGTTAATTAACTCATTCTCAAATTCTACTGGAAGAAGCATTATACGATCGACAAAGGCATCAGTGTTTGATGCCTAATATAATCTGTCCAAGCTGAGGGGTAGTGAACATGCTTTGGCGGATTGATAAAAATAAAAACATAAAAATAACGTTTTCTTGTCTTAATTTTTTTTTTTAAAAAGTGATATTTCCACTAAAAGCATTTAAATGATTGAAATTCAATTATACAAATATAACTAATAGGCAAAATAACAAATATATCAAACAAAAATAATCATTCAAGCATCTAAATTTAATATTATTATTAAAGTAATCATTCAAATGTCTCAAATATATAAATACCATTTAAAAGTCTTAAAAAATCATATTCTTAAAATAAAATCCAATCATCTAAATATTTATCATAGTTCAACACCATAAAAGTCTTAAAATTAAAAATACAAAATTGTCAAGCCATCATATGTAATTGGAATTACTAATTACTAAATAACTAAAACATTTAATTCTAAATTACATCATCCAAATTCTAAAATGTCAAAATAAAATTATCATTATCATTATCCTTAAATAAATAATATTATTATATTTTTTAGTAGATTAAATGAATTAATTTGACTGGAATCTATTTAATATGCAAGTTAAGTGAATCAGATTAA
>CM023953.1:8056207-8088405 GCA_013407115.1 Glycine latifolia
ATTATTATTATTATTATTATTATTATTATTATTATTATTATTATTATTATAAATTCTTACATTTAGAATCCAATTAGACTCAAACCCCTAATGAATTGGATTGACTCATTGGATTTAAGCTTACTTTGATAAGCTTAAGGTCTACAGGTGTACCAAGACATTCAGGTGTTTTTGGTTTGTGTGGTACGAGGTGTTAAGTTCCAAGCCCAGTCAACATTTCATTCGAATAAAACAGAGGTAGTGTAATTGAATTACATTCCATCATTTTACATTTGAAGTTCTTTATTTTCAAATTTGATTATTCTTATTCATTTTTCTCGTCTTTTCAAAAAAAAAAATATATATATATATATGCTTTTAATATAAATTGAAATTTTCAATTTAATTTATTATTTTTTAATCTATATTTTTTAGATCAAACTTAATTATTTTAAAATTAAATATCAATAATTAAAAATAATAATATATCAAAACATAAATTATTTATCATCTATTTAAAATACAATTTATATGTTAAAATATTTATTATTTATTACATAATTTAAATATTTAAAAATTAGAATTATTTATTTATTATATATTATAAATTTTAGTTATATATAGTAAAAATTTATTTTGTGTTATGTACCAGCTAAAATGCAAGTCTACAGTATATATAAAATTGATGTAAATTTCTGTAGTAATCCCCCAAATCATTCTATTTTTAAAGTTCAATTTTTTAAAATAATATTTAATTGGGAGCAGGTGCAACCTACATTTTGAAAGTTAAAGGTTTTAAAATAATATTTAATTGAGAACAGGTGCAATCTGCATTTTGAAAGTTAAAGGTTTTTAAAATAATATTATAATAGTTTTTATTATCGAATGTTAAAATATTTTTGTTCTTATCATGTAGTACCATTTAATAAAATAGAAAAATAATAAAATACAACACTGGAAATATATAATAATAAAATAATGTTATAATTCTTAGAAATAACGAGTACACTACCATTTTTATCCTTAAAAAGGTCATGTTTTTTTAATTATATTGTCACATTCATTTCTTTTCTTTTTTACTGGTGTCGCATTCATCTATAATTAAGGAAACCATACATGCCTGAAATTTTCAGTTGTTTCTTCTAACTTCTAAGTCACTAAATTCTAACTGATAAAAAAGTCACTAAATTTAAGTACTTAATATTATTTTTGTCCTTATTCATATTATCCTTTAAGTCTTTTTTAAATTTTGAATTGATGTGCATGACGGATAACACTTTTAGGTATTTATTTGAAATTTTTGTAGTTTCAGAAACTAATGCAACAATGTCATAAACTTTCAAGAATTAAAATGATAATTTACTATCAGAGTAACTAATAAAATTTTATTAACCAAAAATAATAACGTAATATAATAACAAGGTAATCAAGGACAAATCCCAGAAACCAAGGGTTGAATTTTTTAAAATAATATTTATTTGGGAGAAGGTGCAATCTACATTTTTAAAGTTGAAGGTTTTTAAAATAATATGACATTTGAGCCATGAGAAAAGAAAACAAAGATAAAACAATGTTAAGTTTAAGATGTGAAAAATTACGACCATTTGAGCCTCTATATAATATTGGTGTCTTGTATGTTCAAATTTGATGGCCAGTGATAGTAGTGGCTTTCTAATAATTAACTGATAGTTGTATGCAAATATTATTTGAATTCAAGAATGGCTCAACCTGACATGACACGTTGGTGGCTGAGATTGAGGTGAAAACCTCAGCTGATAACTTTTACGACTCGTTGAAGGGTAAGAAAGATCATCGTGTTCATGATGTTGCACCTCATCATATCCATAAGGTGGATGTTCATGAAGGTGAGTATGTGGGATAAATCTGGCAATATCAAGGTGCTTACATTTGTTGTTCGTAAGTAATTAAGCTTAATAAACACAACTCACAACTATATATCTTCTATTCTATATTATTGTTATTATTAATTTATCATTGTTATTATTGTTGTTGAATATTATGTAGGGGAACTGTTGAGACCTTAAAGGAGAGAGTTGATTTTGATGACGAAAACAAGAAGATAACCTAGCCTACACCATATTGGACAGTGTCATGTTGAAGTACTACAAGAGCTACAAGGTTAGCCTTCATATTTTACCAAAAGGTGATGAGGATAGCCTTGTGAAGTGGACTTTCTTGTATGAGAAGGTGGATCACACTGCTCCTAAGCCAACCAAGTACAAAGATTTGGTGGTTAAACTCACCAAAGAACGTGGAGGCTCATCTTGTTGAGGCTCATTAAAATGATCCCTAAGTGGTTCATTAAGTAAAGTTGTGTTGTGTGAGTCACGCATGACTGTGCCCTCGTGGTTATCTTACAGATAATGTTTGCTTTAAAGTTCGGAGTGTATATGTTTACGCAATATATTGTTGGTTTGTTCAAAATATTGGCAAACACAGGGAGGGCTACGTGCCTTCTATGATATGTGATTTGTAAGCTTCAACCAGCTACTAATTAATCAAATAAGGACGGCGATCTATCTATTGGAAGATAAAATATCTAGAATTGTATTCACCTTTAATTGAGTGTACAAGAGATATATATGAAGTAAAAAAAAAAACAAATTCTAGATTATCTATAACTTGAATTTTAATTGTAATAACTTACAACTAATTGTTTTACAACATCAATAATCTAACAAGTCTCCGCAAGATGATGGTAGTGAAAATAATGTCAAACTATCATAAACTTGTGGCATGTCGATCAAAGTTAACAAATACAAACTTAACCATTAAGAGGAGTCATAACACAAGACTTAATTTCTTAAGAGAAGCAAATACGCTTAACCACCATGAGGCAGAAACAAAAAGACTAAACCACCTAAAAAAATAGAAGTAAAATGACTTAACTACCTAAAAAGTCATAAACAAAAGAAAAACTTAACCACAAGGCAAAATCAAAATGACTTAATCACCTAAAAAAATAGAATAAAAAATAGGCTTAATCACCTAAAGACATAAACAAATTAAAAGGACTTAATCACCTAAAAAGGCAAACACAAAAGGGATCAACCACCTAAAAAGACATAAGCAAAAAAATAGTTTAATTACCTAAAAGTTAGAAGCAAAAAATGGCTTAATCACCTAAAAGGTAAAAGCCAAAAATGACTTAATCACCTAAAAGACAGAAACTAAATGACTTAACAATCTAAAAAGGTAGAAACAAAAGGATTTAACTATCATGATTGATTTTGAATGGATGACATTATGTGATTCTCATTACATGGCTAAGAAGTTCGGACTTCAAGGAGAGACATTCGTTAATTGGTTGAGGCTAAATTTAATGGATAGATTGGAAGCATTAGTAACATATTCCTTCTAAAAAAACAAGTGAATGTAATTTAACAAACCCTGTATAATGGTGTTACTTACTTTGGCTTGTTTTGTCTCTTTGAGCAATATCAATCATCAACTTATGAAATTAATAAGAGTTTCAAAAGTGGCTGGCAAATGTTTAAGACAAACGAGGATAATGTTAGACTATTGATATGATAGAACAATTAGTTGTAAGCTTTTATAATTTAAATTCAAGTTATAGATAATTTAGTAGATAATATAGAGTTTGTTAGTTATCTATACTCTATATATATCTTTTGTATACTCACAATTTAAAAAAATCCTAATTATTTCATCTTTCAATAAAGAATAAGATATTTGGGTGTAACTTGTTAACATACTACTTATAAAAAAAAATGTATATAAGCAAATGCTTATAAGATTTTCTAACATATGTTTATATTTTTTTTAAAACGAGAGTGATAATAAATTATGATTATGATTGTTGTGTTATATATATTTCTTAGATCTTTGCACAAATTATTCTATTTCTATTTATTTTTATATCTTTTCTTGTGCTCCAAATTTGATATGAAATCAAGATATCACAAAATTTTGGTACGGGAGGAAGATAAATATAAAACAGCTTTTGTAGTATCTTTTGGACATTATGAATAGAATGTAATGCCACAAGGATTAAAAAATGCACCTAGTGAATTTCAAAATATAATGAATGATATATTTTATAAGTATTCAGAGTTTACTATAGTATATTTAGATGATATTTTAGTCTTTTCTAAAACAATAAATCAACATATAGAACACTTAGAAAAATTTATTGATATTATTAAAGAAAATGGATTAGTAATATCTGAAAGAAAGATATAAATATTTGAAACAAATAGTAGATTTTTAGGATATGAAATATATCAAGGAACCATAACTCCAATACAAAGATCAATAGAGTTTACAGAAAAAAAATTTAGATGAAATAAAATATAAGACTCAATTACAAAGATTTTTAGGATGCATATATTATATAGCAGACTTTATTCCCAATATTAGGATAATATGTGCACCCCTCTAAGAGATTAAAGAAAACCCCTCCAGCTTGGTAAGAAGAAATGACTAGAGCAGTAAGAGAGATAAAAAAAAAATAACTAAGAAACTTCCTTGTCTAGGAATTCCAAATCTTAATGTCTTTTTAATAGTAGAAACAAATACTTCAGATATAGGATATGGAGGAATCCTTAAGTAGAAAATAACTCAGGAATCACAAGAACAAATTGTCATATATCATTCGAGTATCTGGCATCCAACTCAACAAAAATATTCTACTATGAAAAAAGAGATATTTTCAATAGTTTTATGTCTACAAAAGTTTCAAGATGGTTTATTTAATAAAAGTTTTTAATTAGAATTGATTGCAAAGCAACACTTTCAGTTTTACAAAAAGATGTTAAAATTTTGGTTTCTAAACATATTTTTGTCAAATGATAAGCATTATTATCATGTTTTGATTTTGATATAGAACATATAAAAGTAGAAAAGAAATTTCTTCCAGATTTTTTAACAAGAGAATTTCTACATGATTCAACATGAGCTGCAAAACCAATACCAAGACTACAACAAAAGATCAATTTGGACCTCCACTAGGTGAAGATACAAAGAAAAAATCAATACAACCTTTGGCGAATACTGAACAAATCCTAATATCAAACCCAATATATTATTTCATGTGGTGAGAGGACCCCCTCCATCAAATAGATATACTCCCCTTCAATATATTAATACCTTAATAGGGCCTAGAGATTTTGAAAGAGCTAATACTTCACAACATGATAAAGCCAATACCTCACATACTTTTTAAACAGATAATGAGTCAGACCTATATTACGTTAAAAAATCAACAATTATGCCTGTAATAGTGGCAGAAAAACATTGGTTAAAGCTACTTCATGCAGACTTAGCAAATAAAATTTTCCCCTCAGAAAGGCAATATCCAATGACCCATGAAAATAAAAATAGAACTTTTATGAGTTTATTTTAGTAGATACTAATTCCATTGAAATTTCTCACAATAAAGATAACAATGGAATCATACAATTTTCAAAAATCAAAATCTTGAGAGTTTTCTCTGATATCGATTGGGGACAACCTATGGATACCCCAAAACTATTTTCAAGATCCTTTCTTCCAAAAGAATATAACTACTTTGATTATATGGAAGCCTGAAATAAAGTCTTATATTTTAAACATGATAAACATTCCTGGTTTATTTGGTTTGAAAAAGGGATATCTTTAAAATTTCTAAGATGATTTATAAGATAGTTTATGGACTTTGGTCCAACAAGAGCTTTGTTTCCACCAGAAGTAGAAAATATGTATCAATTTTTCAAGAAAAAAGACTACTTTTGTAGAAGATTACATATTCATATCCTTTGTGGCTTCACAAGGAATAACATGAATTATGTGTTGGACGTATACTTATTCCAGACTGGATGAAATTACGAATTAGCAACGGCTACTTCTCAAGACGAGTTCGAAGAAAGACTACATAAAATGAGATCAATAAACTCTCACAGCCAAAAACTAATAGAAGATGAAGAAAGTAGTTCAGTACCAATCCCTATCAAAAGAACAGGGATATGATAGATTACTTTACTAAAGAACAATTATATGAATAGAGATGAAGATGTCTAAGAACCAATAACATATGTCGACAAGAAATTTAGTCAATCAAGAGTGTCGATGATAAGCGTTTGTCATTTGGCTTCAAAACAATTAAACTAAGCTAATTCTGTAGCACAGGATTAACCTAGGTCAACTCAAAGACACAATCAATATGGTTCCAACTTCAATTCACTAGTAAATAATAAGAGGATTTTTATCAAACAGTTTGCATGCGCTAAATGAAAATTGCAAAAACACAAACTACGATTAAAGATTAATGCAGAAACTAACAGAATTGATAACAAGTAATGTAAAACAGATTAAAGAGTATCAATCCAATTCACCAAACCAAACTATTTGAATCATCATCGTTCTCATAAATTTATCCTATTGTGAAAGTTCATTCAATTTCATTAGAAACAGTTCAATCGAATTAACCCCTAAATTAGTTGAAACCACAACCCTAATTGAAATATCATCCAATTAATCTGTGATTTATATTCAAAATTAGGAAATGAATCCATAACCTAATCCGGTTTCAATCCTAAACGCATTCATAATCATGAAAATATAATAGCAATTCACGAAGAAAGTGAACATTCACACAGAATTCGAAATACTAAACCAGAACTCAAATTCTTCCCTTGCTTGAGTTGGATCCTTGGATTGATTGATTATTTAGCCTTCCATGATCATCATCAATGAAAGTCCCATGAAATGAGTGCACGAAAATGGAAGAACAGAAATGGAAATGAAGAACAATGAAGAACAAGGAAGGACAGTTGAGAGAAAATAAGATAAAGTGTTTTGATTCTAAAAAGTGGAAAAGAAAAATGTAAAACTGTTTGTGTAAATGAAATATAATGTTATAATTTCTCCTAATGTCACTAAAATATAGTGACTAAGTCTGAAGCAAAGAATGGGTCATGAGCAACCCATCAATTCTAATTATTTATGCTATTTACACCAATAAAAAGTCCAACTCGTAGCCCAAAATACAAGTGCAGTGGTTCTGACTTCAAAGCCTAAAATGACCCTACAAATGACAGAATTGGCCTCGGCTTATTTCTAGCAAACTTTGTAGACTTTTTCATTATCTTTCCAATGAATACAAGAACGCTCAATTCGGAGTTCCGTATAGCTCTGTAGGTCCTATACAAGGAAGATATATCAAGTGAGCATAAAATCCGAAAATATGCAACAATTAGCAATTAAGCCCACTAACTTGCCTAAGACAAAAACTGAATTAGAATGGGAAAATAAAAGTCCAAGAGAAGTCAAATAAGCTAAGAATGTTAAAAAAATATTTGACTAAAGACACTCCATCAGTCGACAGAAATAGACAAACAATTATGTCAGCATAATAAAAATGTGTAATAGTAATAACTTTGGCTAGTTGTAAAGCATGATGTAGGCCACTACTTTAGTTTTATCTTTTATTAAATTTTAGTTAAATATAGAATTCAAATCTGGAGTGTTGTGTGTCTATAAATATGTACATTAATGAATGAACGAAAAGGACATAAACGGAAAACCCCAACCTTTAGTTTGAACTTAACTATCCACTTTCTCAATATTTTTTAGTTCTCTTGATCATTTTCATACTATTTATCTTCCAAGACTATTTAAGTAAGTTTTCTTTAATATTTGATGATTGAGATTTATTATCAAAAAATTTATTTCCCAAGTTTTGTCCATCATGTTGTCATATATGAATTCCAAAACTATTTTATAATTTATCGTTTAAATAAATCCTATAATCTTTCTATATATATATATATATATATATATATATATAAATAGAATGACTCTAATGAGAACACTACTTATGTGAAAACTAATTAACAATTAACAATCATTATCAAGATCAAAAGTAAAAAGACCATTGAAGCTTTATCATCAATGCACGTTAATAATCGAAGCTTTATCCTTCGCCATCACCAAATTTAATGCGATGGTATAGGATTTGTAGAGGTGGCAGAAGAGTGTGACTCCGATGGGATCTGATAGGATGACAGCAAGGTCTATAGCGAGAGATTTGACGTGTGGTGGAACATGAAGGCAATAGATTGGAATCGACAACGTCACTATTGGGACCTGACGACGGAACTCCAATTCAAAACAAGAGTGAGCGAATGGAGCGTAGAAAATGAAGGAATAAAATCAATGTTTTGTGTTTTTTGTTTGTACCCTGATATGCAAAACGATGTTGGCATTGGTAGTGTGAGGAATAATAAGAAATGATCGCCAATAAGGCACAACACACAAGGACATTTGCTATATATGCGTATCGCTTCTTGTGTTCATGCGTTGACATTACTTTCATTAATGTCAAGTTTGATTTTGATGATGCATGTTGAATTGAAATCGAACTTTTTTTTAGGTATATTTTTGTAAATATTTGTTACATGCAATGATTGTATGAACTAAGTTTGTTTCTTATGTCTATGGAAGTCATATTTAGTGATTTTTAGCCATAAAAAATTATTTAATACCTTTAAAACATTAGCAAAGTATTTTAAAGTTTCAACAAATAAACTACTATTAAATTATTAAAAAAATAGTATGGGTAAGTGATCTCATTGATTCTATGTGATTCTTTAACAAACAAATGAACCTCAAGACTAATACGGGTGATAAAAGAAAATATTAGGGACTTTGACCAATAAAGTTTTTGTTTAGGAGTTACAAACATAATTCTAAAAAATTTAATGATATCGAAATAGTTAATCCAACTAATATATAAGTAATACAATAACTTATTGAGGAACATTTTTTGTAACTACTATAGGGGATGGAATACATCGGTTATCGGAGAATTTTTACATTGGTTCAGAACCGATGTAGATTTATAGGGTAAAAGCAGTACTTTTCAACATTGGGTGCAGAATTGATAAAAAAAAAATAACTTCTTACATCAATTATTGACTTGTCAGATGTAGAAAGCCATCATTTTCTGCATCAATAAGTTCAAAAGATGTAAAATACAGTCACTTTCTACATCAGTTAAAATACAATCGAGATGTAGAAATTAATAATTTATAACATTGAAAAATATAATAATAAAATAATAAAGTAAATTATACTCGCATCTCCTGTATTTTTTTCGAATTACACCTTATATTCCTTATTTTTTATACATTACTTTTACCCTATTTTGTTAACATTGTTAACTAACGTTAATTAAAATATCTGACCATACGAAATTGTCCGTTAAAGTAAATTACATTAATATCTCTTGTGTTTTTTTCAAATTGCACCCGCTGAATCTCCCTTAAATCTAACTCTGATGGACACGCTAAGGCTATTCATGTGACTGACCCCGACAACACTAGTGTCTAGGGATCCAAACACAACAGGGATGGTGGCCGAAGCTACGGCGAGAGACAAGGAGGTGGTGGAGGTGGATATCGCGACGACGGCGTTGGTGACAACTACGATTATGGCGGTGGCAACGATGGAGGCAAGGACTACAGTGGTGATGGTTACGCTGGTAGGAATGGATATGCCTGGACTTGTGTTGGTGGGCAAAGACGACTATGAGGAGGAAGAGATGATGCTGTCGTGGGAGAGGGAGGAGGAAGAGAAAGAGATGATGGTTGTAAGTGAAGAAGAGTTGTTGAAGAAGAAGAGAGTTTGTAAAATCTAATATGTGATTTTAAGAAAGAATATAAGGATATTTTAGACATAAAATTTCATTAAAAAAAGTTATGTGAACTATTTTTTGTTAAATTATTACATAGTGGTGTGTTTAGGAGAAAGAGAGTCTGGATGTAATGTGAATTAATTAATTAAAAGTTTTTTTTATAGAGTGCAAAAAACGAGAAATAACATGTACAATTTAAAAATAACACATGGATTACAAGTATAATTTACTCAAAATAATATTATAATTCTTAAAGTAAAACTTATAAAATAAATAACCAAAATCAGACATAAAAAAATGAGTAAAAGAGTAATTTATATATTGTCGCATTCATTTCTAAAATTAAGGAACCATACATAAATGCTTGAAATTATTTCGTTGTTTCATCTAAGTCACTAATTTTAAGTACTTATTATTATTTTAATCCATGCTAATATTATCTTTTAAGTAACATAAAAAGTGGCATTTTTGTTTTGTTTTTTTTTAAATTTTGAACTGATTGTGAATGACGTATTATATTTTTAGGTATTTATTTGAATTTTTTGTTTAGAAACTAATACGATAATGTTATTCACTTAAATTTTAGAACTAAAATGATAGTTTAATATAAAAACAACTAGTAAAATTTTATTAAACAAAATTAATAAAGTAATAATATTATAACAAGGTAATACTATATATAAAAATAGGCAAATGCTAACATGATTCTCTCCTACAAATTCTAATAAAAAGTTTCTCCTTTTAATTGCTTAACCTGATTAATAAGATCCGTAAAGATATCCACACTTAAATAGTAAATACTAATACCGGCTAATATTATATCAATAGAAAATTCATATTATAACTGCTAAAATTTTCAGTAAAAAAACAACGGCTAAAATTTCAAAATAATTTATAAATATTAACGTAAAAATATATTATAAAGATACTAAAAAATGAAAATAACTAAATAACACTATAATCGTTAAAAAATACAAAAAGAATTTATAAAAAATAGACAAATAGATTATAAAAAATAAAAACTAACAATAAAAAAATATTATAAAACAATGTGTGAAAAAACTAATATTGCAAAGTTTTGCAATATTAAATATGTTTTTAAATACTTTATTTTTTTACTTTTGAATATTTTATTTCATATATATTAAATATTAAAAAGGTAAAATTAATGTTAAATAAATCTTTAAAAAATTTGATTTTTTATTAATAAGTTACTGCTTCTTCTTTTGTATGTCTACAATGTTACTGCATTATAGTGACTTCACTTTTTTCTTTTATTTTTTGAACTCTTCATTTCTATTTTTCAGTATTTACACAAAAACATACTTATCTATCTTATTTTTCCAAAAGTTTTATAATCACTTGCTAGTATATTATAATTCCCTCGTGTTTTTCTTTTGAGTTTTACCATTTTAATTTGTAATTTATTTTTATATTATTGTTATTTTTTTTACCATTTGCCATATATAATAAATCTTATTATAAAAAAAATTAGGTGATGACAAATCTTATTATAAATCCTACGTTAATATGTTAAAAAAAAATCATGACTTTAAATGTTGTTTGTAAAGATGTTTTCCAAAGTTTAATCTAAGTTGTTATTTTTTTTAGTTAATGTTATTATATAGTTATACACGTATCATGTTTTGCCTATGTTTTTCTTAGGATTTTGAAGTATTATACCTTTTGTGAAATACTGAAACCTATATTCAGATTTCAATTTATTTTTGTTGTAAGTATATAATTATCTTATTTTATATTAAACACAAATTTTTAGAACATAAATTCTCAGTAATTTTTCTATTCAAATAATTATAAAAAACGTCATTCTCAATTTATAAATTATATTGCCTTAACAAAATTCTAAAATAATTTTAAAAATAATATTGCCCCATGCATCACATGGACATTTTTTTTCCCAAATGGTAGGGGGCAAAAGAACCCCTCAATCAGAGAATATATATTAAACTTTATTATCTCTTTTGGATGAATTTCAATTTACTCATAATATATTTTCTCTCATAAATCAAAGATTAAGAAAAAATAATAATTTATAATAATATATGCATTTCACTTAACTAACTGAATTATACTCTTCACAAATCAACCTTATTCAATTGAGCTACTTGGTTTCGAATGAAAAAAATAAATTTCAATAAGTGTAAAGTACAGTCAGTACTTATAAATATAATTATTTGAAAAATTTACATTTGTTTGGATAGTAAATGCGGCTGACAAGTGACAACCGGCCAATTATTCATAAAGTGATAAGTCATGAATTTGGAAAAGAGTGCTGCGATATAGTACAACACTTACTAAACATAATTATTTGAAAAAATTACTTTTTTTTGGATAATCATGCAGGTGAGTAGGTGACAACCAGTTAGTGAAAATTAATTAAAAAAATTTAGGACAATAATTTAATTGCAGTTTTCATATAAATGTGATAAGTTATTTCCTTAAATAATTTTAGGATAAACAATTTTTTTAGTTCCTGAAATTATTAGTATTTTTAAACTCTTTTTCGTTTTTACTTTTTTTTAAGCAAGGAACTAAAAACAAGGACTTAAAAAACTAAAAGTCAAGATGAAAAAAATTAACGAACTAAAAATAGATTAAAAAAGAAATTAAAAAAAACATAAATTTTAAAAAATTTAAGAACTAAAAAAAATAACGAATACTAAGTTTTAACAAAAATTTATGGATCTGAATATAACCTAAAAATAAAAATATATGAGATACAAATAACATTTATACGGGGACATATTAAAATCTCGTTATATTAATATTTTTTACTCTGTGTATATATGTTGCTTTATTACATAAAACATTAAAATTGACATTTACTCGCATTAAATATTATATTTATTCACATTAATTTTGTTGTGTTTCAAAGTTTGGGTACCCAATAGTTATGATTATATTAAATCATAGAAAGCAATAATTACATTAACGGCAACATATCATTTAACTGTATTTATTATAATAATTATATATGATTATAAAGGTACAATAAAATTTTGAAACTCTTTGTGAAACCTCAGTTTTTATTTTTTTTTATCCATCTTACAAACAAAGATTCAATAAAACTATGAAATGCTCTGAGCCCTCAATTTTTATTTTGCTTGACACTTCAATTAATCTCTACACGTAAGTAGAATACGTTATGAATTGAAAATGAATAGTTTAATCACTTAATGGGTATTTGCAGATAAATTAAATAATTTTTTTATACTTGCATATTAACAAGGCATGTAGGCAGTAAGATACCCGAATCCGCCCGTAATTTGGAACTGCTTTAATAATTTTATTTATATGTAAATTAAGTTACTCTAGCTAATTTAGTTTTAGTATAAATATAAATAATTAAAAATTAATTATTTTTAATATAAATATATTTTTCAAAAGTTCTTTTTATAATATGTTCAAATTTATTTGTTTTTAATTTAAATTAAATTTTCAATTGTTTTAAATTCTTTATTTTAATAAATATTCATGAGTATTCGTGAATATATTTAAAATTATTAGTAAAATTCATTGATATTAATTTATATTCATGTAAGTACGAGGTGATCATCACTCACGATTTATATGATTATCCATGCACCTCAGCTTATTATTATCTCTAATAACGATTTATTCAACACAATATCAAATTATATTTATTAAAAATATTAATATTTTATACACTATTCACATTTAAGAATTATTATATGAAATATTTATATATACATATATTAAAAATACAAATACACTAGAATAATAACATAAAAGTAAACATCATCATTGTTTTTATATTAAAGCATAATCCTACTTAATTTCACGAATATTATTAAAATTATAATCCTTTTCCTATAATGATTATTAAAGTAAATACATTTAGAAATTTATGTAATAATAAAATATATATACTTGGAAAAGTTGATTTAAATATATTTGTTGTGTCTGATAAATGATAGAATTTTATTTTTGGTTTTTAATATGTTTTTTGTTTTTGGCCCCTAAAAATTTTATAATTTTATTTTTAGTCCCTAATGAAATATTTAAATCCCATTAATTCACTATTTAAAGTGTTATCTATATAAATATATGAACCGAAAATAAGATTTTAAATTTATCAGGGACCAACTATAGATTTTTTTCTTTTTTTTTAGAAATCAATAATAAAATTTAATCATTTATCAAGAATAAAAAATATATTTAAACCAAAAATTTAATATTACATATTAATTAAAATAATAATAAAATTCTAATTTACATGCTTTGCACATATCTACATACTAGTTATTTGAAAATGAGAAATATTAAGATAAAATAGAAATATAAAATTATTTTTCAAAATTATTCTATTTTTTTCCAATGAAAATATTATTCTAATTTGTTTTTAGGAATGAAAAACATCTTTAAAATGACAAATGCAACCCTAGTCACCTAGTAGTCTTACACATGTGACTTGTTATTCATCATGTCACACAAGTGCCATGTGACTACCACATCACTCAAGGTGCCCGCATGTACAAAGTGTAGTTTCATTACACATGTTTTGTACATAAGTTAATATACTTAAGTTTAAGACCAAAGTTAGGATATTTCATACAAGTGTGAGGAATAAAATACCAACAACTTGTAAGAACAAAAATCAAAATTTGAAATTCTTATAAGAGCCCAAAAATCATTAACCCAAAATGTTACTATAAATTTTATCCAAGAAAAAAAAACAAATAATACATTATTAGATTAGTTTATTTTAAAAAACAATCATTTATACCTTTTTTAGTTTTCCTAAACAAAATTTATTATTAATTTCAAATAGTGATTGGTAGTCATCTCTTCACTCCAATCTCATTGATATCAAGCATTTTCTTCTTGATTATCATATTATCATATCTAGCCACCGTTTTATCTCATTTCTTTCACTAGGTGTCAAATAATTTTTTAGTGTATACCAATCCATTTATTACCGGAAGTAATGATTAATATTAGTTACTATCGGAAGTAACTATTAATATTCCTTGAAGACCGTAAGCGCATATAAGATAAAAACTCTCCTTCTAACATGATTTATTCCATATTTGAAGTCAGAATTTATTCCATATTTAAAGTCAGAATTCAAATTTTATATCACTTGCTTATTAAACACAAATTTATTTTTTACATATATATTTCACTGAAAATAAACATAAAAATGAGACTTAATAATAATTGTTGTCTTTCTATTTTTTGAAATACCAAACCTTTGGTTCATATGTATAGGGGAGAGAATAGTACTAAAAATACTATTAAGCTACACCATATATCAAACAAAAATTATCAATGGAATGATTTTTAAATATAAAAAATCAATAAATTTATCAATATTATAGTTGTGATTTGATAACAATAGGATAAAAGTTTTAGACTTTCATTGCAACAGTATGTAATATGACATATTTACTTTGTACCTTTGTGCCCATTTATTTTTGAATAATAGTAGAAGAGGAAAGGGAAATTCAATATTTACTTCGTCTTTTTTTCCTTTTAGCTGTTCATCATTCTTTCAACTTTGAAAGATTTTTGTCTTCTTTCTAAAAAAATCTCATTGTATTAATACATTAAGAAAAGAAGACAAAGATAAAACAATATTAAATTTAAGATGTGAAAAATTACGACCATTTGAGCCTCTATATAATATTGGTGTCTTGTATGCTCAAACTTGATAAGCCAGTGATAGTAGTGGCTTTCTAATAATTAACTGATAGTTGTATGCAAATATTATTTTGAATTCAAGAATGGCTCAACCAGATACGTTGGTGGCTGAGATTGAGGTGAAAACCTCAGCTGATAACTTTTACGACTCTTGAAATGTAAAAAACAACATCGTGTTCATGATGTTGCACCTCATCATATCCATAAGGTGGAAGTTTATGAAGGTGAGTGGGATAAATCTGGCAATATCAAGGTGCTTACATTTGCTGTTGGTAAGTAATTAAACTTAATAAACACAATTCACAACTATATATCTTCTATTCTATATTATTGTTATTATTGTTGTTGAATATTATGTAGGGGATCGACACTGTTGAGACCTTAAAAGAGAGAGTTGATTTTGATAATGAAAACAAGAAGATAACCTACACCATATTGGAGGGTGTCATGTTGAAGTACTACAAGCTACAAAGTTATCCTTCATCGTGTTTTACCAAAAGGTGATGAGAACATGTTCTTGTACGAGAAGGAGGATCACACTTCTCCTGAGCCAACAAAGTACAAAGATTTGGTGGTTAAACTCACCAAGAACGTCAAGGCACATCTTGTTGAGGCTCGTTAAAATGTTCCTAAGTGGTTCAAGCTAAATAAAGTTGTGATGTGTGTGGTGTGTTGCATGTGGCCCCTTGGTTAATTATCAACCATAATGTTTGCTTTAAATTACCGTGTGTAATTTGTTGTTGGTTAACCTGTTCAAAATATTGGTTATCAACCATAAATTGTGTAATGTGTTGTTGATTTGTTCAAAATATTGGCCGGGGAGCACAGGGAGGGCTACATGCCTTAATTTGTATGTCTGTGATTTGTAATCTTCGACCAACTACTGATTAATTGATGTTAAGGGGGATTTATCCTTGTTTGTCTCAAACATTTTGCCAAATACTTTTGATAACTAGAGGTTTGTGGATAACCGATTTTTCTTCATTGGGAAACACACAGACATGCATTGGCTAAAAACCAGAAGAAATTAAATGTCAAAATGCTTCCACAAAAGTTGTTCAATTTAAATCAAGCACTTGAATATGTTTTAATCCCTGAAAATTTTGCAGTTTTTGCATTTGATATTTAATATTTTTTTTCTTAACTTTTGATTCCTGAAAATATTATTTTATATTTGATTCTTGTCATTACATTAGCTCTATTAACTTGAGAGATTACTATTTGATAGAAAACATATTGACGGTTGTGATAAAAAAAAATTCAATGACCAAAAGAAAGATCTAAAAATGTTGTAGGAACAACTTAACATAACAAACATAATGAAAGAGACGAAATACAAATTAAACAAAAAATTCAGGATCAAAGGCAAAATTAGAAAAAAAAAAAAAATAGGGACCAAATGCAGAATCTATAAAATTTTCAAACACCAAAAATATATTGAAGTCAAATTTAAATTACAATTTTAGTACAACTGTGGAGGTACTTGCTTTGTAATTTTAAATAAATTTCAACTCCCTTTCCATGCATGGAAAAGTTATACTCTGAACGTTACAATTGACATGACAATTTTAATAAAATGGTCTCAAATTTTTTGGTCCAACGTGTAATGGTGCAACTCCAATGTGGATGTACTATAATATAAATGACCTTGGTTGGAAATGAACTGGTAGCACGACTGCAAATAGTTGAACCGATTGAGCCATGTTTATCCTTTCCTTAATTTGTGACCGTGAATTGTTTCTCTCAAAAGCTGAATTAAATGATGCTGTTTGGTAGTTTTCCAGTCAAAGATCATCGTCTAAATAAGTAAATAAATAATTGTACATTACTTTGCAATTTTTTTTTAAAAATAATCAGAAATCAACATTTTATCTTTTTTTAAAACTGGGTAAATGTCAAACTGATCTAATATGTGAGTTACCATAAATCCTTTAATCCTATCTTCGATTCCCATGTAATAAAAAAGAAAAAAAAATGGTTAAATCTATACATGTTAAACCGGTTCTCGTTCATAGACAAGAGTTACTAGACCACAAATCTTGTATTTATCATTTCTGTGTTGTGCTGTGTGTCCTCATTATCCATTATTTGTGTGCGATTTCCCCCCATATATATATATATTTGGCCAAAGTAGACTAGTGACACTTTCTTCCTCTTATGATGCTAATTTTGTCCCCTTACTAAGTAATAGATCATACTAAAATCTTTCAGAGGACAACATAGAGTAGTTACCTGCAATACCAATTGTCTCTGATCCAATTGCGGAGTTTGAACTGATATATGGTATTCAGAAGCTTATAAAAGGAATCAGTAATTACGATTGAAATGTTGCTTTGCTTACCTAACATTGTTATACTTTTTTATTTTTTTTATGGAAACACTGTTATACTTTTTATACTATGTACTCAATTGTAGTTGTATACTTTCTTTTCCTTTTCTTAAAGTTTATGTTACAATAATTCACTTAAACTACTATAATATTGAAATTATATAGACGTTTGAGCTTTGATGAAGACTTCAATCTGCAGACTCCCAGCATTTATATCAAGTATTGCAAATTAGGCTTTGGAGTCATTTTCAGCAAACTTATCAACTTGAGTAATGTCAAGGAATGTATGAACTCCACTTTCTTTGAGGAACCTGCAATGGTTGAATAAGCAAATCAAATCAGCTAACTAAATTAAAACCCTAAAAAATGCTTTTGAAGACATTAATGTGGCAAAATGACATACTCATCTCTAAAAGCTCTTGCCATAGACAAGCAACCTCCCCGAACAGATGATTGCAGGTTCACAGCAATGTTGGGGTTGTGAATACTCTGCCTCATGTGAACCCAACCATGTTGTCCATGCTCATCATTTGATACTTTTGCCCTGAATTTTTCGCAATAAAAACAGTTTTGATGAGCAAAACATGAAGAAATGTAAAATCAGATTTATTGAAGTGCTGCTTGAATTTTCTTTAACTTTATTCCACCTGTACATTTGAGCATCAATGGGAGCTGGGGTGTCATTTGTATCTACAAGACACCCTTCACTCACCCAACAATCACCACATGAGTCTAACTCCCACCCTTTAAGCCTCCCTTCCTGTATAGAAAGAAACACTTTATGTTTTGAATCTTTGATAGCCACAATGTTTTCAAAATATGGAGCAAGGTTTAAAAAAAAACAATTCACAAAGCCAATTTCAAGTTTTTTTTGGAATTATTGTGACTGGAATTACAGCTGCATCTGCTGCATTTGTCTGCAATTTCATGCAACATCAAGGATCACAATGAAACCGTGAACAGGACTGTAATTTAAACCTCAATATGAATTATAAGATTAGAAGTGCACAATACTCTTCAACATACTTTTACTAACAGTCTCTTTTACTAGTAAAAAAAATTATTAGAAATCACAATATTACAAGTGAAAGTTAATCAAGAGTGTGTCTGGTGGAGCGGGAGAGAAGAGAAATAGAGAAAAATTGTGTGGGCCCCATGTGAGTCCCACACTTTTTATACTCCACTATAATTCAAAAAAATTTCTTCTATTTATATTAATCAAACACACTCTAAATAAGAAGTGAAATCCATCCAAATTTGAGATTTTCAAGAAATTTTAGTCAATAATAAAAAAACATATTTAAAGCATTTTCTTATAAGATACAAAGTATACCTCAATGTAATTTCTAAATATTTCAATAGCCTCGGTTCCTTTGGCTTTAGCAAGTCGAGGTTCAGAGATGATATTTATCCTAAGTTCCACTGATTCATACGGTTCTTCAAGATCTTCTATAAGACTACCGATCCCTTCATTTGATCCAGCAAGCTTCATCCTCACCATTTCAATTATAATCTTCACCACCATGTAAGCCCCTTCATTAAAAAGGCAAAAGCATCATCAATAACAACATGGTAAATCAAAACAATGAAACAAAAACATTCATTAATATTAACTTTAACCAACCATCATCAAGGAAATGATTTTCTTTGAGAGCACCATGACCAGATGTTTCCATCATAAGATGTGTTTCAATTCCATCATTGTTAAGATGCATTCCCTTGTCAATGACATTTCTGTATCCGACACGGTAGAGGCAATGGTGACCACCTCTATCAGTTATGAATCTAGTGAGTGCCATGCTAGTACGAGCATCAGTCACTATGGTTGATCCTGGATGTTCCCTCAGCACAATTGCAGACATGAGAGCAATCAGCTTGTCACCATTTATTGGATTCCCTTTACTATCAACCACGCCGCTTCGGTCGACATCGGTGTCAAAAACTATTCCAAGATCAGCTGAGTTTTGTAGCACTGCTTCTCTGGTGAGTGCCATGGCAGTTTTATCCTCAGGGTTGGGAATGTGATTTGGAAACATTCCATCAGGGTTAAGATGTAGGGAGCCAAAGGTATCTGCACCAAGTTTGTCTAACACATCCCATGTGAAGAACCCTCCTGAGCCGTTTCCAGCATTTACTATTATCTGTAGGTTTTGTTTTATTGCAATTGAAGTGTAAAATTTTCAGGACATAATGTCCAATGACAATGAGAATAGAGGATAAAGACTTAAATTAAAGCACAACGTAGGTGATGTTTTAATAGGATGACAGCCTTGTATATGTTATAAACTAAGACAATCAACTATGCTCACATTTCCATTTAATTTGCAGTAATTTATTATTTTGTTAGAAGAATTTTATTAGGGAGTGGATGAATTGCCCTAAATATTTCATCTTTTTAGACTCATCCCTGGTCAGAAGTTAAGGACTAATCTATTTAAGGGGTTAAGTTTTTCAACAGATATTCTTTCATACATAGGATAGGGGTCTGAGAATCCAACTCCTAACTATATGTTCAAAGAACATGATTATCTGTCAAGCATACTATACTATATTGATAAATAGTAGTAAATATTTTAGCTACTAAGAGCCCAATGTAAAGGATAAAATGAGGGTGAATTAGAATATACCCCAGAGAGGCATGTGTAACAAACAAACAATAAATATTTATGTATATTATACTGTATAATTAGTCCAACCTGAAATCCCTGGAGAGGAGTGTCAAAATGCAAAGGATGATTGATTCTTTCCTTGATGATTTCTCGTAGGTGCATTGAGTAAGTGCTCATAAAATCAACTTTTGTTGGAAGAACATTAAGCAAAGTAGACACCTTGGCCATCCTATTTGCATATTTACGAGCAGCTTTTTCACATATTTCCTCCACCTCTGTTGAAGTCAGTCCACCTCTCTTTGTAAAAAATTTCAGACCATTTCTGGTGTAAGGCAAGTGAGAAGCTGTCATCTGCAGCACAAAATGCATAATTCATTTGCAGCATTAATATTAGGCCTAATTATTGTGACACAACCATCACATCTACATTATAAGCCTCCAAATATTCCTATTATAAATTTAGTTACAATTTGAATTTTTTGTTAGTTTATAAATTTCAACATTTTTTTATCCTAGGAATTAAACACGGTTTTAGAAGATTTGCAATACTCACACACCTTACCCAACTAACTGAACTAGACTCCATTGGTTATAAATTTCAACATAAAGTAGCACTAGGTTACTAGCAAGTTATTGCTATTATAAATTTTGGTAACCTACCATCATTGAAGCATCATAGGAAAATGGAGGCAACAAAGTGCTCATGAAACAAGCCGGTGTGGTGGCTAGTCCCATATCATACACCATGCAACCGGCACGAGCCAGACCTGCAAAGACTGCGACGCTCAATTTCGACCCCGTGACTCGAGGGTCGCGCCCGAGAGACACTCTAACATTCTCTACAAGGTATCCTTTTTCCTTCTTTAAACCATTGATAATCCACTCTCCAAAACTCTCTGATATTGCCTCAACAGCAGGAGGAGTAAGGTCAACTGTTCTGCCTTTTTCACCCTCCAATGCCACTCCTCTAACATCCGAACCATTCTGAAGCCTTCTAATCTTGTCCAACTCTTCATCCACCACAACTTCATCATACTTCGCCGTGCCAATGGATTTCACACCTATTGATTTATTGAACGGAAAAGAAAATGAGAAACTAAGTTTAGTGTGCAGACTTTTCTTTCCTGGTGAAGAAGGAAACTTTGTTTTGTGGGAGTTCTTATGCAAAGATGTTGTGAAGTTTGGAGAAGTAGAAGCAGCCATTGCTTGTTTTGTTTGGCGCTCTTGCCTTGTTTGAATAAAAATCAAGCTTTGGGAGATAAGGTAAACACAATAGCATTAAACCATAACCTTACAATCCAATATCTCAGGAACAAAAAAAAATATCTTTTAACAAACTTACAAACTCCCAAGATTTTTGTACATCTTTTTGTCTATATGCCAATTATTTTGTCACTAATTGATTTATTAGTTGCATGTGATATTTTCTGGGTAGAATGAGCACCTGGTATATTCTTGCATATTACTACAAGTGTATGTAAAACGTGTTCAGGATTTTATGTTTATTTGTCATTACGTACTTTGATTATTCAAACACAATTGATGACCAAGTTTGTGGCTTGTGTCAATTGAAATACGAAAATAATTTCTAGCAGTAAGTGGAGCTAAACGCGCCAGAACTGAAGTCTTCTCCTTACAAGTTTTGAAGCAAAGACTCAGGGAATTACTCAAATATTAATGAACAAAATCCTTATCCCTCTATAGAGAGGAAATGCTTGTGTTCTCTGAATCTCTAATACACTAATTAATGACACCCTCTGTAGAAAATATATGTAGCGATATCCAGTGAAGTCATAGAAAGGACCACAAGAAATTTGGATCCTCTCCTGTTTCTGGAGAACCATATAATTAATATCTACTTGGCAGTGGACACGTGTTTTATTTGTTTTTTTAAAATATAAGTTTAGGGTCTTACACACATATTTATCTGTCAAGACAAACCATATAAGAAAAATAGAAAATGCATACTGATAAAAAAAAAATTCCAGAAAAAGTTATAGTAGTCATATTCAGGTGATGGTGAGTTAAGACTAAGGGAGAGATTCTTTTATGTCATGGATGCAATTCATTCATTCTATTTTCCAAAGTCGAATGTATATATATGTGTGTGTGAATATATTATATTGTTGAGTGATAGTAACTTAACGATAAATTATAATAAATGCTTTTAGAATATGTTCTTCTAAAACTTTTATGTAACAAAAGGTAAATATAAGTTTGAATTAATATTAGCACAGGTCTATTAAATTTTAATATTAAATATTTCCTCAGTTATATATATATATATATATATATATATATAGAAACGTTTTAGAAGTTTGTTTTGGTATTTTTTAAGATTCTTTGTAAATTATTCATTTTATTTTACAAAACACCCTTAATTATTATTTCTGTTCAATAAATAATAAATTAATTTCTTGAATTCTCTTTTCATAAGAAGGATATGGAAGAATACTGATCAAAATTATCTGATTCACATTGTTTTTTATACACAATACAAAAGTCATCATCACTTAAGTAGAGGTACATCAATTAATTCATCAGACGGAAAGAGATTGAGATTGATGTATCCTCCTTTGCATCATATTTTAGCATTGTTTTGGGCTATTTTTTTGTTTCATTCTATCATTATTTTCTTAATTTGTTTTGTATTGTATTAGGTTGAGTTTTTTGTGATTTTAGAAAATATTGCTTATCCCTTCAAAAAAAGAAAATATTACTTATCCAATGAACTAGAGCACGAGGAAGTGGAGCAATCATATCTTGAGATCCAATAATGTGATTTAAGTGATCTTGGTGTCTATAGAAAATTTAAAGATCTATAATTTTCATGAAGATACTTTGATCCAATTAAGCATGGATCTTTAACACAATTGAATGTTAAACTCAAGACTACCAATAAAACCAAAAAAATCCTGCATACGTGGTTAAGAGAGCAAATTTCACTATATTGTAAATGTTTCCTATTTGAATTAAGATTGCATTTCTTAAAAAATACATTATACTAGTAGTCTTAACCAAAAAATATTAAAATTTATGTTGCTATTTTTTCATGTATTTAAATCGTGTGTTTGTGTTAAAGTTAGAGATTTTTGTTTATATTATAGTAAGTCCCCAATCGAAGTACTTGATTATGTGAAAGACTGGTCTCGTTAACGCCTTATCAATATAAATCATATTGACCATATTCGTTTTCATTACATTACCTTTACCTTCAATTTGGGTAATCATTTTAGGCTCTGCTTATACTTCTAGTATGTATCATCGCTATTTCCAGCACCGTTCTATTAAGTCACGATGACTTAAGAATAGAAGTTTACAAATAACCACCCCAGATGTTACGGGTAGCAAATGCTGAAATTCAAAGTACATGTATAACTAAAGCAACATGATCTGCTACCATCGTCTCAGTATGGCTCATGATGCACACATCTCAGCATTGCTGGCCACTGGCCAGGCCTTATTCTTTTAATAAAATAAGAAAACCACTCTCCAAGCAACTCAATTGGTCAGAAATGATGATAACTGATTCAGACTTGAAATAAAGTTCAAAGTTTAACTAATTATACTTTCTCAGTAGACTTTATAAGTAAGACGATGAGCTTCTTTAGATAAATTTCTTCAGAAATACTTTCAAGAAAATAAAAAAATGAAATAAACTTCTCCCCATAAAATAAAATTAACTTGTGCATAAACTAGTTTGTAAAAACTCTCATATATTTTTTTAAAATATGATTTTACTTATACATAAGATAATTTTAGTTTATGAAAAGACTCATTTTATTTTTTATTTTCTATAAGTACTTCTGGATAAATTTATCCAAACACGTAGATCTTCAAGGATACGTAGTGTATAACTGGCTATCAAGTGATTGTTACTACTTACTCTGTTATAATTAGTAGGTAACTCTTATTCTGTTATGTTACAGTAGGCAGTTGTTAGTTTCGATGCATCATTCTCTTGTAGACTTCCTTTGTATCTATCGCCAATTTCAATTCAATCAATTCTAGAGCTTGCTACGGATCCTCTCCTTTACATTTACCTCTATGATATGTTTCCATATCAGAAATCTAGCACTAGATTTCTGATAAAGGTGTCTTACTACAACCTGCACATAATAGGGCCAATTTGATTGAAGCTACAAGCTCCTTTACATAATTATTTTTAACTGTTGATGCCTTAATTTTAGATCAAGCTGATGGCAATATGAAATAAAAAAATTATTAGTGCACATCTCCAATCTAAATGACACCTAGTAAGAAACAGAGAAAAATAAATGTACGTATGATGGATGATATAATGTGTTAAGAAGGGAGTGATAGAAATATTAGGCGTTAACGAAATGTTTTAAGTGGAAAAGTGTCCACTAATCTTTACTCATTAAATGCCTATGTTTGTGAGGTATGTCTAGCAGCAATTCTTGAGAAATACTAAATACTTGGTTACCAGCACTAATCATGTCATCGTAATATAAACTAAAGATTAGATTAGATATTTCTGCAACTCACTAAGTTCTAGTTTCCACTCCAAATGTTACATAGTAACATCAACTTATGATATGTTACGTATATCAGCTCAAGTAGAACAGCATAAAGTTAAGGCATGCACACACACCTAAAACTCAATTTCTGATAAACCCTTTGAATCTGGTAGATTAACCCACTCAATTTCCACAGTTATTTCCCCAGACTTAACATTTCTCAATCTTAAATTCATCTCTTGGATGAGTTTTCCATTCTTCCATATGCAGCTGCTCTCTTCAGCAAGGCAGTTAGTCCTATCTGGTTGAACCCTCTTGACTACATGGCCATCAGGAAGATCGCTCAAGTCCATCTTCACACACTGAAGATAGGGCTTTAAGTCTATCTCTGCATCACCCATGCTGTCGTCTACAGAGAAAGTGTCTTTGTCTGAAACTTTCTGGAGAGAACAACACAATTATTCCAAGCAATCATCAATTTAAAATTAGGCTATTCTGGTAATCATATATAGCCTAGCAGGTAGCAACATTACTGATGCATGATATCGACCATTTCATTCAGTACTCACCAGATGTACGGGAATGTTTACATCGCTTACACACAGTGTCAATTCTTCATTCCACTCAGGATTAATGCTATCTTTCACAACACCAGTTTTCAGTTTCTGCATCAATATGAGATCAAGTCTTCAGACCAAGCAATTGAGATTTGAGAGCAACAAATAGTATTGGCAAAAAGTGAATTTAATCATTGATTACCAATGAAAACAAGGTTTTAGATTCAACTTGACATCGTTAACATTTAATCTCTATTTGAATCACTCCTTAAATTTAAAAAATGCAATAGTGATTTATTTAAAAATAAGAGATACAAATAGATCATACAAAAAAAAATTATTATTGACAAATGTTAGTTGTTAATTTGTTAATTTTTGTAAAAAAAAAAAAAGAATTCGCACACAGATCGTAAGACCTAGATGTGAAGAACTTAGGACCTTTGAAGCTCTTTTTCACTGCCTCTAGTCCCAATACAAATCCAATAATTAATGAAGGTGCAGAATAGAAAAATATAATTCATACCCATCAATAAAGAGTAAAATCTCAAGCTTCTAACCTGTTCGGCCATGGTGACAAAGACATATGGGTCACTGGTACGAGTATCACAAGCTTTGAGATTAGTGCCTCTTTTGATACGAAGTTTGATGAGACCCAGAACGTTCTCCATGCCTTGTGATTGCGGAGTGGAAAAGAAATCACGCGAAGAAGAGAGTGGAAAAATAGAAGAGAAGCATCTAATGTCATTCGCGAAAAATAATACACAAGCTTTGACGTGTTTGAACGAAAATCTAAGTTGGACAGGTGGCAACGTTTTTTTAGATGCAAAAAATCCTAGTACCACAGAATTTTGGTCCCCTACTTAAGGAATTTTACTGATTCAAAACGATAAAGGACAAAAAATAAAATAAAAATATACAGTGAAAAATATAATTACAGGGTCAATAATATCTTTGTTGGCAAGCACTAAAATTTGTGAGTTCTTGTATCACGCAATTCTCTAGGAGAAATTATTAGATCGATTATCACATCATTCATAATTTTGATCAATAATCATGTAATTATCTAATAAGGATTAATTGGGTTATCTTTTAATTTAAAGAATTTAAATTAATTTAAAATTTTAAGTTATTTATGTATCACATAATTATTAGTCGGAATTATAATTGTAAAATTCGATTTTGTTATTGATTCGATCGAGATAGTGAATCAATAATTTAATTGGTGGGTTAATAATTAGTCTGATTTGATCCGGTATATATTAAAAATTTAAAATTTTATATGTACCTATTAAATATAAGCATATCACTAATATTATTTGAATAAGAAAAATTCATTCATACTCCAAAATAAAAAATAACAATTAATAATAATTTAAAATCCAAAATTTTAATTAAAAAAACCATTTTTTTTAAAAAAAAATTGAATCTGATTGGATCGAACCGTTCTAACCAAGATTCGGTAACCTAACCAATCGCATTTGACCGGATCATCTTGGGTCAATTACATAATCGATCCAATAGTGAAATCGGTCCGATTAAGCCACTGGGTCCTAATCTAACCAACAAAATTTCACAACATTGACCAAAATCATAAATAACATAATGGTCATGAATCACCTAATAATTTCTAATAGATAATACACCTCTTTTGCCCCTACATGGTCATAGGCTCGTAGCCATCCACAAAATTAAATTTCTATACCATCAATTAGAAGCAGAAATATATGGAAATATAAGACTTTATTTAAAGAGAGAAAAAATTATGTATTGATAATGTACATTTTTTTACATAATATCTAATCACAATCTATTATGTCTGATAAATTTTTTAACTTTTGAAATTATTATCTTAAAATAATTTATAATTGAATGACGATGTAAGTACATAGATATTAAACTCTTATTTAAATGTGTTACTAATTTGACAAATAAAGTATAAGTTATTTTATATTAAGTTTCTCAATGTTTATTCTCATGACGAGAAACAAGTACTATATGTTGTTTTCCAATAACATGAGAATAATAATTATATTCAAAAAATACTTTTAAAATATCAAATATAAATTAAAAATATTTTTAATTTACCAAAAAATATTGCTGAAAAAGGTATTTTTATCTATCAGGAAATAATTATTGACTCAAGAGTTCAAAAATAATTATTGACTTGCAAAGTTATCCGTTATTATCCTCAATTATTTTACTCTCAGAGTGAATCAAACCTAGTTAGCTTGGAAAAAAATGATCTGTTTCACATTTTTGGCCCAATTAAATATTACCCAAATATGACTGGACTCAAATTCAACGAACCTGACATGGACTGGCCCACAATGAGTCAGACCAATGTGTTCACCACATAATTGTTATTCATATCCTCTCTTTTAATAATATACCTCCTTTATTTCTTTTTATTCTTTACACCTCCTGTAAGGGTGTTCATAAATCATCCTCAGCTTTCATCTATATATATTTTTAGACCTAGCTAATGCTTAATGTACCGTAAGGGACCCACCAAGTACTCAACTATGGCCAATCGACAAGACTTGGTAGTTACCAATGATCATTATAAAGAAGATGTCATAGGAAAAATGTAAGTTCTATTCAACACAGAGATATTCATCTAAAAACCTATCGACTTAAACATCAGAGTCCATTTGCAAGTATTTACATCTAGCCAACAATAGAAGGATGATGCCGAGGACATATATCATCCATCAAAAGCCACCACTAACAAGATCGGTCGAAGTAGAACTCGGTAAGAACACCTAATATATGATGATCAAGGCCCTTGGTTATTTTACATTCTCAAGGTCTATTTTCATAATGTACTCACCAAGAGCACCGACTTACACTACTCCTTCAATGGGTTTTAAAGGTTACATCAACTTTGAAACCTGATAATCATATAAAATTTAAGATACTTGAAAAGAAGAATCTCTTTGTGCGAACATATACATGTGCTGTTGAACTTCCTTTTGTACCGCGCGACATGCACCCTCATACTCTTCATCGATGCTTCCTTTTAACAAAAGCAAGTTTTTCTCAAAAATCTCTTTATGAAATTTCTCTCCCAGATTAATATCCCATTGGATACATAAAAGGGAAGAAAATATGGCATTGACTATCTAACAAAAGACTTCTAAAGTGGTCCCAATGATCTATATATATAATTTGTTCATATTCATTTATAGTTTTTTAAATAATAAAGATTACGCAATAAAGTATTACACTATAAAGAGTACTCATATGTTTCCTACATATTATATATAATTTATATATATTGAATATAATTTAAATTTAAATATCTAAAACTTGTCAATGAAGTATCTAACACCAAACTATTTCGATTCAAAGAGCCTTTTGAAACATAATTAATCTTTTCTTCTTTTTTGTTTTAATCTCCTTTTCAGTGAGATCACGTGCAAGGCTGGGGGAGATGCCATTTGGTAATTAGAGTTAAAGTGAAAAACTCTACTGCAACTTAAATATCTTTGTTCCAGATCAAAGATTAAAAAGTGAACCCCATATTGAAGTACATGTGGCTGATTATAAAAGTTGGGAGAAACGTGTACCACACATTAGCACTGTCCCTTTTTTTTTTCCACACCTAGCTAGATGATATCTCTTGGTTATCTATCTACATATATATGGTGTCCAGTGCATTGGCAAGACAAAAACAGCTTGATTCGATTAGATTTGCAACTTACAAAAAGTTATGTATTCATTCTAATCTATCTGTTTTGTCACAATGATTTTAAAAGAAATTACATTTATAGCTAGTCACAATTTGAAGTTTAAATCTCCATCAAAGTCCTTCCTACTACGCGAACAAACATATTATTAGCAAAGTAGCGTTTGAACTTATAACTTCGATCATGAAACATGTTCACAATCACAGTTTCCGGGTTTGACCTTACAGCTGGTTCTATTGCATTGAGGGTGGCATTGTTGCGTGATTCGGAGACAAAAAACTTGCAGCATAATAAGATGGATTGGTCTATGGTTTTCTTTTGCTCCTAGATAAGTTTCCAGACAGTGAAAACTTGACACATTCAAGCAGTTGTATTGAAAGAAAATTTACATGTTCTTTGTCAGATTTTTTAACTTAGTAATTAACCAATCAACATGTTCTTTGTCAGATTTTCGTACCAAATCTTTTAGCACTATTATAAATGCTAAAAAGAAACTACAAGAAATGAAATACTATTTTTTAAAAAATAAAAGTTATTTTGACTTAAATATATTTTTTATTTTTAATAAATATTTAATTTTTTTCTAATAACTTTTTTTTATGATTAGTTCTAATAAAACAACATTTTTATTTTTATCCTTGATATTTTGATTTAATTTCTGATAAATTAATGAATTTTATGTTTATTCCTAATAAATTAGTGAACTTTGATTTAGTACTGACTAATAACAAATGTAAAAAATTTATTAAGAAAAAATCATAAAATTGTTAATTTATCGGGACCTAAAAATAATATACTCAAATGTAAAATAAAAATTTATTAAAGAATAAACATAAAAATTAGATATTTATTAGGGATAAAAAATATAGTTAAGTCTAAAAATAATAATTTTTTTTAAAATTATTAGTTTTTAAAATTATTAGTTCATTTTAAATATCATTTCAAAAACAAAAAATAACTTTTTTTAATAATACGGTCATTTATTCTTATGATATATCCTCTTGCGAGCAGGCTAGACGTACGGGCCGGGCCATGTAATTTTGTGGGCATTAATTAGTCCTAACATGTTTTATTTTTTTCAGTTAAAAAACATGGTTTTTTTCCCGTAAAAAAAATAATATTATGGGAGTTTTATGGTCATGATGGCATTCACGCATGTGTTTACTCTCCGCTTTCATCTTCATCGTTTTTTTGGCCCTAGGTTGCCTGATTTGCACAAATGGTTTACAGTAGATTCTTTTTTTATCAAATGATTTCAAAAATTATATATCAATACAAGTACCCCTCATGCCCTCACCCATGAGAGGCTATTGGGTGGGTATGGTGAACTAATGTTCATACTAAAATAAAAATTAAACATTTTTACCCGTGCTTGATAAAGAAAAATCTTACTCAATTTAAATAATTTTTTGAATACTTATTAAGCATGTAGGTTTAATTATCTATATTTTTAATAGTTTCATAACTGAGATCTTTGATATATGAAATTGGAGTTTTTTCCTAAACATTTTTGGGTTCATGCTTTTATACTTTGTTTGGTTATGAGGAGAGAAATTATATATAGATAAAAATAGAAGAAAGATAATTAATTAGAGAAATAGAGTAAAAATAAAATAGAATTTTAACAAATTAAGTGATTTTGCAAAAGTATCAAAGAAGGTGGTGTCGAGAACTATTTTCAAGACATGAGTTATTTTTACTTTTAACATAAGTTATAATTATAATCGATTCAAAATCACTT
Organism: Glycine latifolia; assembly: GCA_013407115.1. Classification (NCBI taxonomy): domain Eukaryota; kingdom Viridiplantae; phylum Streptophyta; class Magnoliopsida; order Fabales; family Fabaceae; genus Glycine; species Glycine latifolia. Next base: position 8,086,933 of record CM023953.1, read on the forward strand.
ATAATTAATGAAAATCACTCTTCTCTTATAAATAGTTTTTATAACATCTCTTGATTGTCAATTTTTTTATCTTCACTCATACGCTTTTCAAAAAACTTTTCAAAAAATCATTTATCTCATAACTATTTAAAGCCAAACACGCTTAATTATGAAGTTTTTAAATGATGAATTACAAAAAAGTAGATGCATCTTGTTATTATAGATAGTATCAATTAATTATTTTAAGTCATCCTTAACTGCACGGTCTCATATCTATATAACCTCTGAGTCTTTTTCATTTTGGTGTGATTCGATCGGGATATTACAATTTTTGAAACCACCTAGTTTGATATATAATTTTATGAAACCACCTAGTTTGATAAAAACAAGCCAATAGATAAGATGTTGAGTTGTTTGGTTAAAAAATAGATTGAAAATAGAGTAGAAATAAAATGATAAAGTTGTAAAATACTAATATACCTTTACAATATGTATGTCTTTATATGTAAGTTTTTTTTATTTAAAAAAAAAGACAAAATTAAAGAAGGATGCAAATATAAATATGCACTCCTCACATTTATCAAAGTGAAATTTTAGATGCGGGGCCATCTTCACCAAATTAGATCCTTTGCAAATCTACTCCACCAAATCACCTACAAAAACACCATGGTGGTTGTTTCTTCTTAACAAAACAAAGCATCAATCCTTAATCTAAAATTTGATTGGTGAAAATTCTTGATTGTTTTACACCAATTTTGATTCATGTTATTAAATTACAACCTTAACAGACGACATAATAATGAAACTAGTAACTCATTAATTTGTCATGTTATCCAAACATTTAACAAAATATATAGTCATGCGTTTTTTTTTTTTCAATAAACTATGTTTATAATTCCTCAATAGTTAACTAGTCTATCATCACCAATTCGTCTAAACAAACGGGGGATTAAAAATATAATTTACAAAAAAACTTACATATAATTATCCTATTAGACTTTTTGATAATGTGACAAATAACTAAACCATTAAACTATTAACGTCATTATTATGTTATCAATTAAAGTTATTACTTGACCACGAAGACTAAAAATGATAATAAAGAAAAAATTTAAAAACTTTGACTAATCAAAATTTATATTAAAAACTAAAAGAAAAATTCTGAAAAAAATAAATAGTTTTTCAATACATTTTATTTTATTCAAAATAATTATGCCATGACAATGGGATATTATAGGTAAATTAAGGTTTATCTGTTTAAATAAAAATAATTTTATCTAGAATTTATTGCTTTCATGGAGAAAAAATCATACATATTATTTAAGTTTTATTTTTCTAAGAAACTTCCATAATTATTTTAAAAAATTTAGAATATTAATTTTGATTAAAAACATTTTTTAAAAGAAAATCACAAATAAACGGTACTTATAGTGAAGTGGTTTATATTACGTACCTTTTCCATTGTTTTATTTTATCACCAAAGATAAATATGTA
>CM023953.1:8088415-8129924 GCA_013407115.1 Glycine latifolia
ATATATATATATATATATATATATATATATATATATATATATATATATATGAAAGGAGGAGGATCAAATTATTCCAAAAATTTAAAGTTATTTTTTCTCTTAAAATTATTTTTGAAGTACGTAACTTGATTTCTCCTGGTATGAAAGATAGGGTACAAGCAATGCCCAAATAGTACTTACAACTAACAGCACACCACGTTAATTAGTATACTCTCCCACCCAAAGAAAACCCATCTGCTACATTGGTTAACATATATTGTGATCTTGTTACATGTATAGTTTCAGATTAATCATAAAAATAAGAATGATCTAAATACGTAGAAAGAAATAGTGCAATAGGAATGAGTTCTACACGAGTACTCAAATGATTAAATATTCATTTAGCCATTTAGGTAACTCAGATTGGTTCTCGTTAGATTTTCTTTTTGTACGGCAATTCGTTCTCGTTAGATAAAACTCAGAATTGTGTTCATGCACCATAATATTCTACATCTGTTGTACGCAGCGAAAAAAAAAAGATTTGTCTTTAAAGTACTGTGAGTTTCACTATATCTATCTTTTGGTTAATTCACCAATAAAAAAATATCTATCTTTTGGTTTACTTTATTAATTCTTTCATTTTCATGAAATCGACATCCGTTTGAACTTTGAAAAATCAACCATATCCACAACCGCAATATTGGAGACAATTGTAGCTTTTTGTTAGGGTGATTTACGTCGTCCTACTCGAACAATAATATTATTATTCTCGTTGAAGAGAAAATCAATACTACTTGGCTTGGTTCCATTGACTTGGTATATATACTTATTAATTTATTTTAGCCAAAGCTTACCAAACAAACAGGACTCATTCAAAGAAAACCTGAAGCAGGAAGCTCCCTGGCACTAACCAGAAATCAAGCACTTAATTAAAATACAGACAACTGTGGATGAACCCAGAAAAGTTATGACACTGCAAGGAGCCAACCACACAAGAAATTCGTAGTAATGACACGTACGTATCGCACTACTTTTGTGTTGATTTTCAAATCTAATTTAACAAGACATGTCAACCAGAAAATATCCCTTCCAACTCAGACACAGGTAGACACTTCTAATCCTAATTCCATGCTTTTCAGCTAGTTGATCAGGTTTTCGTGTGAAGATATATATTCTTTAAAATGTAAATTATGGTATAATTCAATTCTAAAAAATCGATTTATATAATGAAAGTTGTCTAATATTTATATACATTATTTTGACATCATTGTTGATGGGCGTGAAATCTCCAATATATATATTTATTGGAAAACAATTTCAATTCAGTCGATGTATATGAAAGATACACTACAAAAAGAATTTGTTGTTTACCAACACACAAAATATTGTCTTCAATATGATAGCTTTTGTCTAATGAACCAGTATCCCGAGGTATGGACTGAACTCATGCCACGTGATTAAAAGACAACATTATTTATCCATTATGACAAATCATGTTAATTAATTGATAATATATATCTAATATTAGTAATATTTAGTAGTGATAATATATTATATTGTTTGACAGTATATTATATGTGTTAATATAAACTCACAATGTTTACACTGACAAATTAATTTTCATTAAATAAGTTAATGTCAAATAGTAATATAAAAAATAGGGAAGTTAAGCTCACCTTATTTGATTCTCCTTAATATAACAGAATAGAAGGAAATATATATGTGTATTCAAATATCAAATTCAGTAAATATGAAATTATTTTAGTAGCCTTCATTGATTAATAAAATGTAGGTAAAATGATTAAATAAAAAAATAATGAGAAAAATAGAAAAGTTTCTTTTTTTTGCTGAAAAGAAAAATGGAAAAGTCCCCCTCTTAATTAATTCCTGAAAAATGAGGGTAAAGAATGATGCGAGACCAGAAATAATCCTTTTTCTTTTCAGCTTTAAGTTAATTAAACAGGATCAATCCTGTTTAAACAGGATTATTCTTTTTCTAACCTAAAATGGCATGCCCAACAAAGTCTAGAGATGCAAGTTTGTTTGCCTGACTTGACTGTTATGGGTGTATTGAAAACTTACTGATAACTCGTTTTAAATGGGTCGCTGATATTATTAAAATATTCTTTCAGCAGTTCGTTCTAGACCTTTCACTTTATATATTTTGGAAAATAAAAAATATATGTCAAACTATAATATTGATGTGCCGGGTTCAGGTGCGAAACTATTCTTAGTTAATTAGTTCTTTAGGTTTTGTTTGGGAGGGGAATTTTAGAAGGAAGGAAGGGAAGGGAAAGGTTTGGATAAGAACACCTTCTTGTTTGTGAGTTTTAATTTTTAAGGAAAAGGATTTGAGAATTTTTAAAACTCATCTGAAATCCTCCAAAGTCTAAAAATTATTGTTCCTCCTATTTGTGGAGTTTTTAGAATGTAAAGCAATAAAATTACTATCCTATCCCAGCCAGTGTTAATAAAATTACTATCATATCCTAACCAGTGTTATTTAATTAAATTTAACTTTTTGAAATAAGATCAAAAATGTAAAAATATCATATTAACTCTTCATTTTCCTTTCTTAATATATTTTTAACTCTTAAACAAGGAGGAAAGAACTTCCCTCATTTTCATCTCTTTCCATTCCCTTGAATCTCTTTCATTCCATTAAGCATTTATTTCCAAAAATGATCTACTTTTATTTGTGTTATTCTTTTTTTTAGATTACATGTCGAATCATTATAAATGAATAAAAAAATTTCTCTAAATATTTAATTCAGCTATACTTAAAACACAAATTCAAAATTAAATTATTATTTAAGCTAAAATAAATTTATGTCAATTAATTCACTCATTTGACGGTATATTAAAGTTTAAATGATAAGGATGGTTTGAGGATTTTTCTTAAGAAACAATTCAAAAGAATAAAGGGAAATTTTATCATTGGTTTGTATTTTATAAATTAGCAGTATATATACCAATAACATTTAACTTTAGAGGTGGAATATTTTGATAGTATATACGATGTCATAAGTTATAACTTCAGCGTGTCACCATTATGCACGCACTAAAAGAATATCAATGAGGTTAGATTTAGTAAAAGAGGTTAGTTTATCACAATATGATAAATTAATATTTAAATTCTTATTATAAGAAATACTCATATTTAATGTTGGATTGCATTTTAAATAAATTATATACGAAGCAAGATATATGTGAGAAATTAAAAAATAAATAAATGAACAGTATATAAATTTCTTTTCAGTTCTGACGTATAATTCTGTCCAGTTAAAAAAAATCATTATTTATTAATAGATAAAAAAATTGTCAAGTGTTAGATTGCTTGTGCTAATTATGTACGTAATACTAATATATTATTCTTATATATATATATATATATATATATATATATATATATATATATATTATACTAGCAAAATGTATTTCTCAGTATGATATATTTATTTTTAATGTAACTCGATATATATCTATACTAGTAATTTAATTCTTGTTAGAGAAAAACTACGCAAATTAATGAAAGTTAATCCAATGTTAAACAGTTATTATTTTTTTGTGACATATAAATTTTTCTGTATGATCTGATTTGCTTTTTTTCTTTTGAAAAAAAAATCAATAGTTAAGCTCAAAGGCAGAGGAAATCCTACGACGATCAAGTCTTAAATGAAAGTTTAATTCTTTTATTTTTATTGCCAGACACAATGTCTAAGTCTAACAAGATTCTATTGTGTTCAACCTTTCCAGTTTGTGTACAACATAAAGTTTATTAACAAAATTAAAGCAGAAGATATAAGATAAGAACACGCACATCTCATCACCATTACTTAATATATTTCTATTCCTTATCCATTCATCAAAAACAGCTTTTGGTGCCTGTCTATGGCCATATTACATAAGCATTATCTTTGAATAGTTAGACACCAATATTGCAAATGTAGCACATTTTGCTTGTCTTTTTCTCAAAAGTCCTCTAATAACTTTATTCTACTGGAGCTTATATTAATGGCTCATTTTCTTTAATTTGCCACCCCTTTTCTTTCTGAAAAAAAAAGTAGCTATCATTATGATGGCAATTTACAAATACACCAACCTTGTGTGTTTCTGCCTTCTCTAAGAAATAAATTAGAAAAATATAGTCCTTAAAAAAAAGCTAAAAGTTTATTTTATACCATATATAATCCCAAAAAATTAGCATTTGTTTTGAAGGAAAAATTCAAGTTGATTAAGCAGATACTCATGCTGAAGTAAAGTACATGTCAAAAAAAGTATGACTGATGGAATATATTTCGTCGCAAATAATTGTATTTCCGACGGATTTTTTGGACAAAAAATATTTCGTAAAAAATGATTGCATTTTCAATGGATTTTACTGACGAAAAATATTTTGTAAGAAATTCTTGAATTATAAGACTGATTTTACCAATAGAAAGTATTCCATCAGAAACTTTTTTTGTTAGCAATGAATTTTAACGTCAAAAATGTTTAAATATGTACATTAAGACAGAGATTGTCGGCTTGGTAATGAAAATAAATTTAAATTATATTTATCTTTTATTAAGTTTAATATGTAGAAATTGCTTAAATATATATTTAGATTATTTTTAAATATAACCTTTTTATTCCACTAACTTTTTATTAATAGAAAATATTTCTTTTAAAAATTTAAGTAAAATATACATAAATCATACTTTCTCAACCAAATGAGTCTCACTTAATTAATTGAGCTTGGTGTTAGAGTACAATAAATTCTCAATACCATGTTTAATTCATACGTATAAAAAAATTCATACTTTTCACTTTTTTAAGAGATTGATCTTCTTTATCTTCTCACGAATTTTAATATGTTACTAGCTAGTGGCCAATGGATTACATACCATGTGGCCATTGACATATTTAGATTGGATTAAAAAATATATGTTCTAATAATATTAAAAAAATTGTTTGATTCACTCCATTAAACTCACAATGGATTAGTTTTCTCACGACTTGTCTACGAACTAAAATAATGATTAGGTTCTAAGACAATTTCTTTTGTTGAGTTCTAAGACAATTATTCATACCTTATAATTGTTGTTTATTAAAATTAAAAGATTTGAAATTGATCGTAATTAATAATATTTGATGTTGCAATTATATTTTTCTTATAAAATTTTGAATTTGAAGTATTATAGAAGTTGAAATTTTTTTCTTTAAGAAGAAAAAATATTTTTTTCATTTTTTTACATTAGATAGGCCAATTATTTTTTATGAAATCACTTTAAATGAATTATTTCACACTAGGGATGAATCCAAAAATAGGTAAGTGAATGACTCACAAGTAAATAAAGATTTTTTTCCCATCATCATGTGTCAAGAAGTAAAAAATAAAAAAAATATTAGAAAAAAGTGTTTGATATATAAAAAATAGAAAAGTTATATATACGGTAAAGCTACTTTTAATTACTTTACATTTTTTTATTAATGTTTGTTTGTCATGAAATTCTTATTTTTAATTCTTTTAAAATATTATTAAATAAAATATAGAATAAATAAATCACTTTATATTTTTAATCTCTCTCTCTATATATATATATAATTTGCATATCACCACTTGAATAACATATTATTAATTATTTTACATTTTTAAAATTAAAATTTACAATATATAATTTCAATATATATTTATTTTGCTTAATATTAAAATAATTTTATGTAACTTAATTAATTTGACTAATATCTTGTATTTTCATAAATATTCTTAGAATGTGTAGTTTGGACCTAATTCAATCCAAAACTAGTTCATAGGGTGATAGTTGTCCAAGATTGCCCCCTACTTATATATTTTGCCTTGACACTATCTCTAGTCGATATGAGACTTGAATTTTTCTCAATAAATATATTTTTTATTGAACAAAGCAACTACTATTTTAAAACCAAAATAATAACTCTTGAAAAAATACCAATGAAATTTTATTTTAAAATTACTTTAACAAAAAAAATGTAAATGAACAACTTTTATTTTTTAAGTTGTTAGCTTTAACTTAAGAGTAACTTTTAAGTAAAACAAAAAGCTATACTAAAATACCCTAAAACAATAACTTAAAATATGACTGAAATATAATCCAAAATTACATTAAAATACCTTCATTCCTAATTAAAGCTCACATTTATCAAGTGAGATTTGAAATTTGTGGGGTTATGCTAAGTTCTTAGGAAGTGATCTCAAGAAGATTGCTTAGCACAATTTTTCAATTTATCAAGTATGAGATACAACTTTATTAGATAAAGGTCTAGACAGATTTGGTTGAAAAAGTGGGATGCAAATTTTAAGTTCTTTCATCGATATATTCAGAATAGGAGGCAAGCGAATCAAATATTAAGCTTGGATATTCAAGGTGCTAGGGTGCAGCAACTAAAAAATGGGGTAGTATATCATTTTATGGAACACTTATAGAAAGACAATGAACACGAATTTTTTTTAGGATTTAGTTTTTAAAATGATTGCTTCCGAAGATAGTAAAGCTTAATTATTCTTTTTATGGATGTGGAGATTACGGAGGTGGTTTGGGATAGTGAATGTGAGAAAAGTCTTCGATTATGATTTTTTTAGTATATATGTTGTGAATAGTTATTTTAATTAGTACAATTTACAAATTATAATGCCTTTAATTCAATTAGTTGAATAGTGTACATGAGTTGTTATAAATTTTTTAATACCTAAGTTCAATTTTTACAGATAAAAAATAAGTTACAAAAAGGTTGTCCTTCCAAAATAAAATTGGCCAATTTCACAAATTTGGATTTTTTTTCTTCCATTTAGACAACATGTACCTTCCACTAATTAAAGACAATCATATTTGAATTGGGTAGAAATTTTATGACAACAAATTTTTTTCCTCTTGAGAATTTAACACAACTTAATATACCTGACTCGAATTTGAGACCTCAGTAAGAATAATTTCATATAAGTTGATTCATGTCTTTAATGGTTCAAACTTAGATATGTGAATTTTTTGGAAATGTTTATCAAAAAAATTGCATGACTTATATAGACAATTGGTTTGTTTATTTATTTATTTTATTGTTTGTAATTGTATTTTTTTTACCTTTGTTTATTTTACATTATTTATTATTATTATTTTATTTTAGGTAAGTCAACCCATTTAATCTACAACTCACCAAAAAGTGAGTCAAGTGATTTGAGTTGCATTAACTGTTTTTTTTGAACCTCATGACTCTAAAATGACATATTATATATATATATATATATATATATATATATATATATATATAAAGAAGTATGAAAAATAAAGGACTACTTGGTCTTTAAAAATAAACAAAACAAACCACTCACCGGTGAACATGTTTTTATAACAAAAACGTTCAAACACATAAATCACATTTTTTAAAATTATTTTTAATCAAAATTAATTTTGTTAATGATGATCCAAACGCATATTTCTCTTCAATAATCCTTTCTTCCATAATCCATCTAACCAAATAAAATTATCGTTCGGATTCTTCTTAAGCGCCCATATTCTGTAACATTTTTTTTTATGTATTATTACTTGTTGAAGAAGATTTTCCTCTTTGAGGGTTCTAACTTTTTTCATTTGCCATCTAACTCAACTATTGATGTGTCCCCCAACTTTGCAATCCTGTTGCGTCTGGTTGATTGATGAATCATTAAAGTAAAAACGACAACAAAACGATTCACGAATATTCTGATACCTAGACTTGGAATCTAATCGTATCCACTATTGCTGGGCACAATGTCGGGGATGATTGAATTCTGTTTTTATATTATTATTATTATTATTTCTAAGATATTGTTTTCTTACTCCTTAACAAATGTGGTTATATGCTCGTTGCATTAATTTAATTGAAAAGGAATTTATTCTTGAAATTTGAAAACCACGTCAGGAGGGGAAGAATTGGAGGAAGAAAAAAAAAAAGGTGAAAATTACAAAACTAGTGTTGATTTCTGATTGCGTGACTTATTTGTTTAGGCCTTTGCTCAAAATGACAAGGCATTTGACCAAAAGAAATAAGCATGTGTTTTGACATTAGTGCACATCTCAACACTTTCAAACGGAACTCGAGAATGGTAAAAAGAATTTAACATAAGTTTCGTTAAAAAGTAACTAATTATTACATTTTCATTTATATGTTTTGTTCAACAATAGCTTGAAGAATAAGGTGTTTTTTGTTGTCTCTTCATACATTTTTTGTTATGATATGCAAGGATTCTAATACCCAGACAATGTTTATTTTACAGAATCTTACTTATTCTCAAGAATGTAAAAATAAAATATATATATTCTCATATTTATTAAAAGATAATAAAAATATATTCATAGACATAATTTATTTTCACAAATTCATATTACACGTTTTTACATCATCTTATTTTCATGTAAATATGTAAGAATCTTATATATTTTCACGTGAATGTTTAAAATAATTTATCATTTACCTCTTATTCTATCTCATTTATTTAATATTTTTATTTTTAATTAAAATAAATTTAAAGACATTTCTTAGGGTAGGAATTGAATTTAACAAACAACTTAGATGAGAATAATATTTAAGTAATAGCATTCCCATGAATATTATTCCCGAGAATATAATCAAATGTTTCCATCAACTTAATACAGCTTAGGTTAATAACAACAACAAAAGCCTTATTGCTTTATTTCAATAGATGAAAAAAAAAATTGAAAAAACATATTTAATAATTAGTAGCATCACTTGCTTTTGTATTAATTGTGTGCTCAATTGTTAAATGGTCGTGTCATCCGGAACCTTACAACAACAAAAAACTACTTCATTGGCGAACTTCTTAATTTTCAAAATCATTATTTGATATTTTATGGGGTTTTTTTTGTTTTGACTGACTTTTATGATTTTGTTATCATGGTTCATTATTGTTTTAGAATAAAATAAATAAATAAATTCAATTCAATTCCTACTTCATTCTCTCAATATATTTATAAATTAATTTATTTTTACTTTTGGCGTAGGAAAAAGAAAACAAAATTATTCTTATATAAACATTATAGTTACCATGATTTGAGTTTTGGAAGTACAAATTAATTATACTCATGAGTCTTTATTGTATCCTAAAAGAAATTCACCACCAACCTAAGTAATTACACTCAAATTATGATATTGATATAAGTGAACTAATTTTAAAAAAAAAGTTTATCATGAAAATATTATTCATGTTTTCCTTCTTATCTCTTCTTTTTTCTACTCTCCCAATATCCATTAATACCAACAAGATAAAACTCCAAAGTGAGATAAAATAGATTGTCTATGAAAATAATATATAAAAAAAGGTGTTTACTTGTTATGGTTCAAAACAAGAAGAGCACCGACATCCACATCTATTCTGCAAAGCATTTTTTTTAAAAGAGGATAATTATATTATATCATGAAGGATCAAAGAGTTAATACATGTAGTACTGTGATCAAAGAATTGTGGCCAAGCAAAGTATTTTTTATGATGCTTAAAAAATATTTCAATCTTCTTGGGAAAAAGAAATTCAATATATTCAATTATTTATAAATTAATAAATCACATGTAGTAGTAATTTAAGTCTCGATCGTTTCATCCAAAAAACTAAATGAGTGTCTGAATTCAAGCACATGCATGATCCATGACGCTAGCTAGCTTTCCTAAAAATAATAGAAATCCTAAAAGTTGTTTCTAATAAACTTAATGATGGATACTTTTATTATTATTATTATTATTATTATTATATATAACTGAAAAAATAAGTTAGATTAATCTTTTGTAAGAATTGATATATAACATTTTTTAAAAATAATATGATCTTAATTTTTATATAATGGACTAAATTTTCACATCGTAAAAAAATAATATAGTCAAAATTTGAAAAAACTAAATATAAGAGTTTTCTGCAAGATGATAATATATAGTAGTACGTTTTACACGTATATATGAGTTAGTGCTGCGAAGAAAAGCCCCCATTACACGTCACGGCTGAAAATTTTCTTAAGAAAATGATCGCCAAGTCAAAAAGGGTCAGTTCCGAAGGCCCTACCAGTCTACTCCACAAAAGCACTACGTCTCACACGGCTCTTCAGTGTATTTATGTAGTCGAATAAAAATATACTACGTACATAAATGAAGATATATTTTACTCCAATCAAAGAATAATCTATATGTAATTTTAGTTATTTGTTCTTGAAAAAAAAATTGATAGTGTTTGAATATAACTTTGATATGTGAAGAGATTATGTATGTGTACGAAATATTATTGATATTTTTTCTCTCATTAATGGTTGATTAAAGTAAATGTTTACCTGTTTTTTGTTATCATATAGCTGGATACAGTAGTATTTATGATTTTGTAATATTATTGATAGTTTTTCTATCATTGATGGTTGATTAAAGTAAATGTTTACCTGTTTTTTTTGTTATCATATAGCAGCATCGTATTTACGATTTTGTGAATGACCATTTGATTTTAGAAAACTTAGCTGGACTATGTTTAAGTGAGATCTCCTTTTTTATGTATTTTTTTTTTATATTCATAAAATTCAAACTCAAAATTTGGAGTGGTGAACCGATGATGTACATAGTTTTCAGAAAAATTTGTTTCTAGGACAATAAGTCTACCAGATAGGTACAGTACTTAAGATAGATCTGCCTGTCTCTGAATGTCATATCAAACGAGAAAAAAAATCTTAAAAGTATTTTGTGTTTGAAACTGTGCGTCTAAATACAGAATGGATGAGTTTATATTGAGTTACTGAATTAATTAGACATAAATAAAAGATATTCAATTTTCTCTGAATCAAATATTATATGCATAGTAAATTACATTTATTACAATAAATTCTGAATATCATATTTCTATATTTATTTTTTTTATGAAATCTTAATTCAATTCTTTTCGGGTTAACATAATGTTAGGTTGTTCACTCTATCATGGCGAGATGCTAAACACAAATTATTTTGTAAATGTATATTTTTAATGATTTGATTATAATTAGTTGACATGTACATAGACACCTGTTTAATATTTATACTAATTGATTCAAGACAAGCATTCGTTAAATTTAAGGTGATGTATTTCAGGAAGATGCACGGAAGCATGATTAGTGATACGGAATCACAATAATGGTCAACTAAATTTCACCTAACCTCAATTTTTTTTGATCTTGTGGCGATGGCTAGTTAGCTAGCCTCTAGTATTTTACCAAGTTGTGGAATTCCTCTTTGCTTTTGAAGGGTATTTAGGGAATGCGTATCTTTGGAAGTTGGCGTGGGTTGGAAAGAGACAACCTATCCAAAACAATATAAATATAAGGACAAACGTTGCCAATTAAAAAGCCCTTACCACTAAGGAACCTTACATAAATCCTCTCATTTTTTTCCTTGTGTTCTGCCTCCAAAAATTTTCAAACGACGAAATAGAGGAATTCCCTTGCTGAAGATAGCTCTATAAGACTATAATCTATATATTATCTCTATCATATCTGAGTAATTTTGAAACTCTTCAATCTCATTGTGTCACCCTCAGTCACAGTCACAATGGCAACATTTATCCGAAGAATATCAATCAGTTATATTCTCATGACATTGTTTTTCTCTTCAGGTGTCTTGCTTGTTTTGTTTTGTTTCTTTTTTTCTGTTCACTGTGCATGTTTTTGCTGTTGCATTTTTGTTTTACTTTTTTTTGGTCTAGACCACAGATACCTTCCACCGGAGGCAATCTTGTTTGAGCCAACATTTTTGTTTTACTAACTTGCTTGAAACTTTTTTAGGTACTAACGAATTTTCACTGATTTTGCAAACCACAGATATTGGATTTTTTGGACGTGTTGCATCATTTGGAATCAACTATGGCCAAGTAGCTAACAATTTGCCCCCTCCAGACAAAGTCCTTAAACTCTTCAGCAACTTAAAGGTCACAAAAACAAGAATTTATGACACCAACCCTCAGATTTTGACCGCTTTTGCTAAATCAAACGTTGAGGTCATTGTGACGGTTGAAAACAACATGTTAAGCCAGTTAAATGATCCACAACAAGCCCTTCAATGGGTGAGTGGCCATATCAAACCATACCTCCCAGACACAAAGATCACAGGAATTCAAGTAGGGAATGAGTTATACACAAATGGTGACAAAACTCTAATTCAGTATCTTGTTCCAGCAGTGGTGAACATCCACAATGCTCTAGTTCAGCTAGGCCTAGACTCCAACATCCACGTTTCGACGCCGAGTTCCTTAGAAGTGCTTCAGGAATCATACCCTCCTTCAGCTGGTAGTTTCAAGAGTGAGATCTCAGGGATCATGTCCCAGTTTTTGAACTTCTTGGCCACCACTAAGGCACCCTTTTGGATCAATGCATACCCTTACTTTGCATACAAGGATGACCCTAATAGGATTCCCTTGAACTATGTTTTATTCAATCCTAATGAAGGAATGGTTGACCCTTACACCAACCTACACTATGATAACATGCTCTATGCTCAGGTGGATGCAGTCTCATTTGCCATTGCTAAATTGGGTTTTAGTGGGATTGAGGTTAGGGTATCTGAGACTGGTTGGCCATCCCAAGGAGACCCTAATGAGATTGGTGCATCGGTGCAGAATGCTCAAACTTATAACAGGAATTTGCTGAGAATGCAAATGGCTAATGAAGGGACACCTCTGAGTCCTAGAATGAGGTTGGAAGCATACTTTTTTGCATTGTTCAATGAGGACATGAAGAGTGGAGCAACCTCGGAAAGGAACTATGGTCTCTTTCAACCTGATGAAACTATGGCTTACAATGTAGGGTTGGCTGCTTTTGCAGACTCATCCACTTCATCCACTTCAATTTCTCTTACCTCCTCTGCTACTAAAACAAAGGTAAAAATAAAAACCAGTCTTATATTTCGCACCCCAACTCTACAAAAGTTATTTAGCTTATAGCAAAACTTATATGCCAGAAACAACATGATGTGGTAGATAACCTTGTCATTTAAGCATGTGTCATGGGTTTAATCCCTGCCTCGAGCGTATGGAAAAACATCTGCTGGGAGATGTTAACCTCTTAAATGAATCTCAGTATCTCGGGGAGATTAGTCATTGAGTTTTGGCCGAGAGATACCTTGATTCACACAAAAGATAAACTTGTATGACAGAAAAAAAATAAATAAATAATTTAAACAATTGGGAGAAGAAGTGTATCAATTTAAAATGGGTTTGTATTTGTATGTAATGTAATTTGCAAATAGTCAAATTCATAATTATATATTTTAGCAAAATACTTTCAAGTTTCAAGTATGCTATCTTGGTATTTTTAAGTAGGTAGTTAGTAGTTGGTGCACTCTCAGCAGTGTCAATCTAATTATCTTCTTTTATCTTTCTTTTTTTTTCTTCTTATTTTTAAATCAAATTTTACTTTGAAGCAGGCAGCATCAAATGGATTTCAAAGCTTGTTCTTCTTCTGGATGTTTGTGTGTTTGCTGACTTCAGCCCTTTGTGGCTTTGTTTGAGAAGAATATTTTTATATTCTTGTGGAGTGAATCATGTGTATATATATATCAAAATAACGAAAAGTTGGGATAATACATCCTTCAAGTTGCAAAATGGAGTATCTCTAGTATGATCTATATTAAAGGTACCTATTTTGCAGAAATCAGGACCAACACACACTTTCTAAATGATGGGAGCAACAAACAAAATCTGCAATACGACGAAGAGGCAAGGCAATTCAATTCAATTCATTTGGAAGATCAACTTTCACAGAGTGGCTACACTTTCATTCACTTACCCCACCATTAGTCACATTCCAGCATCAACCATGTGGCAATGACGTTAGATTGAGCTTATTTTAGGAAGATAAGATCCAAAAAGCCACCTTATTCTTTATTAGCTGAATTGTCAAATAGGAAATATGTTTGTATATTGCTGATTTTTGTAGAATTGATTTCATTTATCAGAAGAAGAGAAAAATATATGTTTCTGATTGGGGAAAAGGTTGTAAGGCTAGGCTTGTCTTCCTTATGCCTCACCTTATTGGATGCTAAGAAAAGCCCCTTATTATGGGACGTGGAATCCACAACTGTTCTCTTTGTATATAAATAAATATAAAAGTAAAATTCTGGTATTAGTATTACCATTCTTTGATCTGTCATTTGCCCCTTTTATCAACTTGTGTATTTTTTTTTTCTTTTACAATAACTTTAAAACTGTGGAGGGAAACTTCACAGTCCTGAAGGATGGAGCGATATGAATATTTTCCCTATTGAAGGGGATATTTTTGCAGGATTCAAGCTATAGACTTCCTTGTGGAGTATTCCTGGACACATTCTCAAGCCTTGTGGACCTAACACGCTTCCACTGGGTCAAAACACTTTGGGTATCAACTTGTGTATTTTATCATAGTACAAAGTTCAAAAAAATATGATATTAATGAAAATCTAATTAAAGTGCTCAAAATTAAGGCTTTGTTTGCCTCTTTTATTATCCTCAAGCGGACAATAGGACGGTTCTGCTTTATTCCCTGGCCAAATAACCGTCAGCATAGGGTAATTGCCGACCCCTTTTGCAAAGGTGCCTTTTTCAAAAAACAAATCTATTTTACTTCTATTTTGAAGGGGACAATCAAATTTCAGCCTTATCAGAAGATGATGGGGATTGGTCTAGCTCTTTGACATCAGTGAAGGTGGTTGTGGTTGTGCACATGTACTCCTCAAATTCTTAAGCTGACCCACCCTGAAAAATAAAAGAGAAAAAAAAACAATTCTTTTTCTTTAGGGGGCATAATATAATACAATGGCAATTTGCAAATAAATCCCACTAAGTGTTTTTGCATCGTCATCATCTTGAGGAACTGAACATTCTGATTTAAAATTGCTTCCTGCATACAGCTGTTAATATGACAACGTTTTGGCCTTTTCAAAACTTTGATTACAAGTTTAACGTGACACATTCCCAAGTAGGGGTGGTCCCATCCCATAATAATCTCAGCAAGCGCTTGACTAAGATAGAATTCGAAAAATTGTTGTCCTTGTATCCTATGATGTCATTGCACATTCTTTTATGTCATTTACTATGTTCAATTATAATGTTGTGTCCCAAGTAAAATTGTCAAATTTCTTGTTGTTTGTGTTGTCTCTCTTGAATTGTAGTAAGAGCATTAAGTCAGAATCTATCGCTCTGCACCAACTTCTACATGGCCCTGCTGAATTTTAGGGGGCAATGGCGAAAAAAATGCCATGATAATTAAAAAGTTGCGCATAGAATTACCTTTAAAACTAGTATGATTCAACTGCTGCATAAGTTATCAGGCATTTTCCTCTCTTTTTCTTATCTTGGAATGCAAACATGTTTTCAATATTTCAATACGTTGCTCTTAGGTGGCTCACTAGGGCGTCTCAACGTGTCAAATTTGCCTTAACGTGGCATTATCATCTGAAACCTTAGATAAACACCAAAAGCCTCGAATGTAGTTTGGAACAAGACAACCCCAAGTAGCGGCTTATTGTTCCTACACCATATGTAGAGCTATATAGCTACACCACTTCTTTTATTCCTTCATCATATTCATACTTTTTATATGCTATACTATAGTTCACATTCCCTAGAACCATAATAATACATCAAAATACTACTAAAAGAAAATCACGTAGCGGCTGATTGTCTCCTCTTTTTGGTTGGTGATGAAGAAGTAGCCACCGAAGAAAATACATGAAAATGAAAATCTCGCAATCACTCACAATATGCTCAATAATGCTTAAAACAATAGTGACAAATAGCTAAGGAGCACTACAACCATCGATATTAGGAGAGCACAATCTCAATTGTTTCTCCTATATTAAAAAAAATGTTCACTAGCTCTGGCTAATCACTGTGCAATTCTACCTGTCGAAATGGCAATTAAAATAGTCAAAAGAAACACTAGTCTAATAACTTATCGAATACCTTTTGAAACAAATTACAATCCCATAATGACCTCCTGAAGATTTAAAGAGAAATGAAGCTTGAAGAGAATGCCAAAACTTTAGCACTGACCTCCATGATCTTTATAATTAAAATCTGAATTGCAGCAAAAAAATTGAGGAAACAATTACCTTACAGATTACTTACACATAGAATCGCTTGATGCATATATATTCATATTTTGGAGATAAGCAAAGAGCAGATGGGAGTACATATTTTGACTTCAGTAGCCTCACCCATGAACATAAAAAGAAAAAACAGAAATGAGGCACCGATTTAAGGTGACACTGTTCTGGGAAACCTCTTTTGGAGGACGTTCTTTACTTCGAATGTGTACATAGATGGCTCTGGACTTGATTATATGTACTTGAATTTAATTCCCTTAATGTGAAAACCGCATTTTTTGTTCATTTTAAATTTAATAAAATCTCATTTGTATGTATATACAAAAAGATCATTTTCATTTGATAAAATACTCCTATTATATCTTCCCTAAAGTTGTACATCCCAATGTATTTTGCATCAGCACTATCTAAACATTTACCATGCAAAAAATCACTTGCCTCCAATTATTTCCAAACATAAACCAATTCACTCAAATTCATTTTTACTAAAATCAAATTTATCCAAATTAAGTATGAAAACTCTAATCCAAAGTGACAGTTAACAAACACGTACTTCTGAATAAGTCGTGATAGGAAATGAGAAGATAACCAAAAAACCAATGAGGAAACAGTACGAATCTTATGTGAAACTTAGTTTTTAAAACAGAATTCCTGATTAGTCAAAAAAAATTACTCGTATTTTTTTCTTATGAATATTCAAACAGAATAAGTATGTTGTCTCGATTGTCCTAGCGGTGGAACAATATGAAAATGCCAACTCTTATGACCTCTCTCAACCATTGGTTCCAGACTAATGAACAACAGTACAATAATACAGAGAGAAAAAATGGCACAAGTCACCATTTGCTTTGCGATGATGCATTAGTTTTAAAACATAACCTAATTCAAAACAACATACTTATTCACTGAGCATAAGTCGCACTGCCAACACCAAAAATTATTCTTCATTTTTCAGAAACGATAACAAACGTAGCATTAATTCCCATAAGCCAACAGTTTTAATACCCTCCAGTCTTCTTACTCCACCAGTCCAGAAACGTGGCCTCAGCAGCCAATGTGTCTACCCTGTAAAGTTGAAGTGTGTGATTTGCGATTTCATGCCCAAAAGTCCACCCAAATATACCTCCAGCTAAAAAATGACAGTCCAGCGCCTGTTCAATATGGTAGGCAAAAGTAAAAGATTAACAATGTAGATGAATCAGTTTTTCATACTACTTTTATGACAACACTATATACAAAATATTATAAAACCAATTTAGAGTCTAAAACATCTTCAAGAGTCAAAAAGAGCAAGAATGATGCCTGTTTTTGCTTACTATATGATAATCAACTTAAGAGCTATCAAAAAGCACAGTGCTGTAGAAAAAAATTTCAGTAGTATGAGAAGTGGTAGATTACCATGTAAACTCTTTGAATATTTCCAGGCATAGCCTGCAGTAAATAATGCTCCCAAAGCACTTCCTGTGAGGCCAAATTGCACTGCTTCTCTAGCACTTTTCAGCTGAAATGGGAAAAGGGAAATTACCCACACAACACTTCAAATCATAGTTATTTTGATGGAAAACTTCAATATAAACTTAATATTC
Source organism: Glycine latifolia (assembly GCA_013407115.1). Lineage (NCBI taxonomy): Eukaryota > Viridiplantae > Streptophyta > Magnoliopsida > Fabales > Fabaceae > Glycine > Glycine latifolia. Next base: position 8,106,065 of record CM023953.1, read on the forward strand.
CAGCAGGTGAAATACAGAAATTGATAACAGCCACAAACAGTTAGTGATATAGGATGCAGTTGGCAACATAGATTTTCTGTCATTTGCCACTTATTAAGAGGATGAGATAAAACACGAACAATAGCATATGAAACAGAAAAATATAATTTGTCCATTATATTTTTGTTTCATACAATATCTATTTTTCCTCTTTTGGGGGAAGTCACGGGATGTTTCAAGGTAATCACCTTTGAATCCTTTGGATTATAAACATCACAACCACCAAATTGTAGATAAAATGCTGTCATGTCTAGTGAGTGATGACATTATGACAACAATGCATATTAGCAAAATCATGAATGATGAAAAGTGATGACCACCATAATGATGTTGAAAGGGCATTCACTTGATGGAGAAACTGTATTATGTTGAAAGGACAAAACTTTTGAAAAAGACACAGTTAATACCCAGCTCAAGATTGAAAAGACTAGAATGGAGCATCCTAATAACTTCAAGGGAAATAAGATTTCCTTAACTTTGCTCCATACATTAGAAACGATTAAATCTGTGTATGCCTAAAAGTGCCACTGCCACTGATTGTGAGTGATTCCACTTAACAAGTCATCAAAGATTATTTGTCTAAGCTGGTGACTTTAAGCGATTAGATAGTTGTGCAAAAAACTACTGAAGATTGCAAAGTGAATTATGCAGCGGCGGAAGAGCCAACCTGACATAGCATGGCTGAGAATGCAAAATAGACAGGTATTGGTGCAATAGTACCTTGTCTTAGTTTGTTTCAAGGAGATCATCTCACCAGTGGTGTTGGAAACATGCTCAGTTCTTTTATCTCTTCAGACTATAAGAATCACAACCACTCATATAGAGACAAATTTTATGTCTAGTGAGTAATTAGCAAAACCAATGAATGATGGAAAGAGTTCAAAGAGATGAGCACCATAGTTCAAAGAAAAAGAGTCCCAAGGATGTTCTATTGATAACTCTATTATGTTGAAAGGACAAAACTTTTGAAAACACATGGTTAATGCCTAACTCAAGATTGAGTATATTACAAATGGAGTACCCTAATAACTTGAAGGAAATGAAAAAATTATTTTTTCAGTTTCCAAAGAAAGTGATTATTTCCTCAAAGTAAGTCGAACCAAACAGGCAAACACACTAACTTAGCTTCATACAGTATAACAGTAGTAACTATTAAATCTGTCGATGCCTAACAGTCAGTGCTACTATCATTGATTGTGAGCTGGGTTTTGAATTACTCCACAACAGCAATTGCAGCCACATTATTACTGTATGGTGTCTGCAACCACATCACAACCACAAATTTAATATCTACAGATGCAATTTAAAACCATGACTGTGAGGGATTCCACGAAACAAGTTATCTAAGGTTATTTGTCTAAATCAGTGACTTTAAATGCTTAAAATTCACATAAAAGTACTAGAGATTACAGAGTGATTAATGCAAGACCAACAGAAGAGGTATGCAGACATGCAGTGAGGCCAACCTGGCATAACAGGGCCAGGAATGCAAAATATACAGATATATGGTTCCACATTTGAGTTACTTGCACAATAGCACCTTGTTTTAGGTGAGTCCAATGGTCTATTCCATCTGGATCAGGTGGAACACTGCACAAGAAACAATGCTTTCCATTTCTTAATGTGGCTGCAATCTTAGTGTAAACAAACTAAAAAAAATGCACCAACATTTGGAATGAACCAGGAATAATGAATGGAAAACAATGCAGAAATTTCCAGCTAATTGTGCAAAGTGCAAACATGTATCTTAAACTACTTAATGCTTTTGTGCCTTAATAGGTCTCACTAATTTTTTTGTCAAAGTCTTATGCCATGTTTATACTAGATAAATAGATTATAAACTTTTATATTTAACAAGTTTTCTTTATCAATGAAAGGCCTAGTACTGCAAAATCTACACCACCTTCTCATGGACTTTCATATACAAGTAAAGGACAACTTGTGTCTTCTACTTCTGACTTAGTGAGCAAAGAAGGAGTCTATCGGCAAATGTAATCTCACAAACAGTTTGTAAAATAACAGTCCTCGTAGTCCAAATAAATTTCCGTAGAGGAAATACCAACTACCTCCTCAGTACCATTTTACTGAAACAAACGATACCCAACCCAACATCAAGAAATATAACATAAGGAACCAGATTTAAACATGCAGAGAACCGGATAGTAAAATTCCATAATAAAACTAACGAAGCACATTTGAGAGAAAACACACACACACACACAAACAACAATAATAATAACAATAGCAAAGAATACCCAAATGAACACCCCAGACTAAAATATAAATAAATATCATAGAAAGCTTAGGCTATGCACTATGTAGCAGTTCAGGATACAATGTAATCATTCAAAATAACAAGGCAAAGAAAATCAATAAATAAGCTTAAACAACATCACCAAAGGCATAAATGTAGATAAAGTGAGAGAATTATTACGACGGGTCCATGAACAGGATCAGAAGCAATGAACTCCTCGACATCAGAGCTTGACCAGGAAGGGATGGGTTTATCACGGTTGATGAACCTCGAATAGTTGCCCAAAAAGGAAAACCTCTCTGACCAAAACGCTTTGTAGCCTTTCCAGTAAGATTGTGTGTTGTCTGCCATCACTCCCTTTCCCTCTCAATTGAATCCCTCTGCAGTAACCAGCCAAATTCAATCACCCACAAAGATTAATCACTGAATCAAGTAAATTTCAGTGCATGTTTGAATTAAAGCTGGGAAAGCCTAAAAACTAAAGCAACAATTTCGTCCTTCTTCATTTGGTGCATTATAATTCATTATTATGCATTGAAATCCGTAAAAGTACTCTCCAAACTTTAATCATTAATCATTCAATCTAAAACGCTGGATTTCTTCATAAAAACTCATTCGCGTCAAAGTCAAAGTCCTGATCGAAATCGAAATAAATATATCCATTTTCATATTTGTAAAAAAAAAAATGGAATCTGAATCATTCAGCTAATATATAGAAAAAATATCTTCCTTCAAATTAAAGAAACAAATGGTAATGATTTTGATGAAATCGTTCAGATTGATGGATCAGAGGTTCAATTAAGCAAACACAGAATACTAGTACCAATTTGAAGAAGAAGAAGAAGAAGAAGAAGAAGCGTGTGTTACCGTACGAGGTGGAAAAGTAACGCTGACGATGATTAAAGGGTCGCTAGAAGCTAGGCTCAGTCGTTTTCTGAAGGCAGTGATGTATTTATTAGGTTTTACGAATTGAAAATTCTCGACACTCAGACAACAATGCCCATTTAATTTATGCTTTCAGATCTATCATTTGGGTCATGGATTTTCTTTTTGGCATGTATATACTATGAATTAACCCGCTATTTTGTAGTTTTACTTTTACTGTTTAATTATTTTATTTTTTAAAAAGACATTTAATTATGACAGAAAAAAAAAGACATTTAATTATAAATTTAATTTCACTATAATATTTCAAGTAGTAATTTAGCCACCGCTATGTAAATGTCTAAATTTTCTTTGAAAAAAACAATCTGAAGTTTGAGTTATATATGTTCCTAAATTTTATTTGGATATCTAGTAGTAATGAAGCGGAGCAAAATAATATAAAGTGAAACAGAATATATTAATATGAAATATAATAAAAATATCATTTTCTTACTTAGATATTTTAGTTAATAGTAATAAATGTTTTTTTAAAACTAACATTATATTTAATATTTATTTCTTTCTTTCTTGTAACTATTTGTCATTATAATTTCTTATTTAATTAGAAATATTTTAGCCTAAAAATAGAAAAATTATGCATTTGAATCATATAAAAGGATCAAGCATCACTTTAAATTTAGACCTTATAAACAAGACCAACAAGAATAATTTTGTATGCTTATTTTACCCCCATTACGTTATGTGGGTAAATAATACTCATTAACTTAAGCTTTTTTAACATAAGTACACCTTCTTTTAAAATAGAATACCTACACCTAAGAGATGGTGGAATTCAGCTGCATGAATAGCAAGAGTTCTAAAGTACTTGTTAGACAACTTAACTCTAACGCAGATGCTTATGTAAAGTATATGGGTTATTACAAATTTTTTAATATTTATTTTTAGTTCTTATAAATAAAAAAAGATAAATTAATTATATTGCTCCTTCAATTCCAAAATTATTGATTTTTATTTTTTATTTAAAAAATAATGATGTTTTATCTTAAGTATTAATAATAATTTTGTGCACATATATTCTTATTTAAAATAATTATATTTAACTTTCATATGAACGTTATACTTATAGTTAGGCATGACAACAGGGTGGGGCGGGTATTACATTCCCCGCCCCCAACTCAAAACTCGCTCCCCGACCCCGCCCCCAATCCCCGTCGGGTTTTAAAATTTATCATCATCCTCCGCTATTTGATTAAAATTAAAAAAATTAAAAATAATATATTTTTTTTATTGAAAAAATCAAATGAAAATGCTAATTACGTAACAAAATAATAATAATAAATCCACATTTAAAATATGATATCATAATTTAAAAATTATAAAACAAAATTAATCAATTCAATTAAAAAATACAAAATAATATTTATTTTTTTAATATTATTTATTACGGGGCGGGGACGGGTATCTGTAATCCCATACCCGGCCCCGCTCCCGTTTTTGGCTTTCGGAGAAAACCCAAACCCGAACTCAAACCTGATAAACTCGATTTTTTTAGGAGAAAAAAGACAAACAAAATCAAGCAAAAGGGTTGCTGAAAATGTGCGAGAATGACAAGTGAAAAGGGGTAAGGAATTAGCAAACCTGATATATAATTGGTGTAGAAACAGAAGCACGGGCAGTGGGAAATCAATGGACTTTAGATATGCAGCAACTGCAAAGGATGATGCAAAAATATCCTATTGAAATAACACAGGAGTTAACGAGTAGGAATTCATCAATATTCACTAAACGAATTTGGTGCAAACAAATGAAGTGAGGAACAACAACTGTGGACTAACCTCGTTTGAACAACACTTGTGAACAAGAACAACAACTGGCAAAAACGTAGCTTGAGCCTCACTGCCTCGGAGTCAGAGTCAGAGCCTCGAAGTCCAGAACCACAGAAATGAAAGCGCAGAGTTTGTTGGTGTATTGCGACTTACGTGAGGAGGCTCTGGAGGTGGGCGATCGCTAAGTGGTCAACGGTGGCAGTTCTGGCGAAGGAGGAGCAGAACGCGTGGACAACATGGTCTAGGGTGAGACTCAAGAGGAAGGAGAGCAGAACACTTGCCCTGAGCAGAACGCGTGATCTCTCACTCTCTTGATTGAGTATTTTGTGAAATTTTTTGAAAATAAAGGTATATTAGTAATTTAATGTGAAAATTTAAGAGGGGACACTTGCCCCCCATCTTATACGTAGGTCCGCCCCTGTGTAGTGCAACTTTGTGTGACTATTTAGCATACATCAAGAAAAAAAAACTTCCAACATTGCATTATAAGATAGTGATCAATCACCATCGATGGCCCTTCAAACAATAATGCAAACTTGTCATCCTCTTCACTACTAAACACCACTTGATAATAGTTGTCTTGCAAATCAATGATTTGAATCTTGCCATTCAGTCCAACTTCTTGGAGTTTCGCCTTCAAGATTCTAAAATCAACCTTCTTCATTCCTTAATACATTAACACATTTTTTAGGAACCACTGGCCCATCAAGATTCTTTAAACCTCAATCAACACATTTTTTAGGAATGTCATCAAGCAGACCATAATCCACATCCATCATCAAATCTCTAGACACAACCCTACCGCCCCAACAGGTTTCAAAAGCTTCTCCTTATACAGACTCGTGACACCCACTTAAATATCCACCACATATTGCAAAGACCCTCCTTCAACCTCCTAAACTTATTTTTTGTGCTACGATGAAGCATATCTTTTTCTTGAATAGAAAAAACCCTACTTGCCTCCTGCCTCTTCTCTAAAACCCTACTTGCCAACCTATTTTTATGTTAGTCTTATCAAATTTTAGGATAACACACTTTAAAGAATAACTCGTAAGTAGCTATCAGTCAAAGGAATTATTAAACATTGTTACACAAGTAACAAATTATGTAATAATTAGTATTTCTATAATTTCCTGGATTTAAATTTTCTAAAATTACGGTTCATATATTGAGAATCAACTATTCGACTCCTTTGAAATAAAAATCTATGCAAAAGTTAGAATCTGTCATTCAAGCAGTCCTAAATACTTTATTCTTAGTGGATACAGAAATGTAAGTAGGTGAATTTTTTAATGTTGTTGCTTCCTGACTTTGCAATTGTTTCTTGCACTCTTTTCCGAAATATTTTTCTTACCTTCGGGAAAGTAAAAAAAGAGAGTGCAGAAAGCAACTACAAAGTGCAGGAAGCAATAGTTATTTTCAATATATGAAACAAGCCCAATGCAAAATGAGGCCCAGCGTATATCTCTCGAAAACTAAAACCAGGTCTCCTAGACAGGATCCTAGTTTTCTCCAGAATCTTCCATGCTAAGTGGGAAAGTAATAAACCTAATAAAAACAATTTAAGATAACCCGAAATTGCCCCTAATACAATGTCTTTTCTAGTATTCTAGTATTTTCCAGACCGCCATATAAAACAACAAACTTGTAAGAAACTTAGAATAGTTTATTTATTATCTGAAGTTGCAATTTCAATTTCTGATTCTGTGAAGAGTGAAGAAATGGCACAAGACTTGGCATTGGATTTGGAGGAGCTTCGCCAGATCCACAGTATCGCCAAAAGACCTCGAACCCTCTCTCTACTCTCCTCCGAAATTCGCAACCTCGAAAAGGTTCTCATTTATAGCAAATTTACAAATTTCTTCGCATTTTTTTTATAATTATTTCCGTTTATCACTCTCTGATTCCTTCGTGTAAAAAAATTGTGAGATGATTTTGCAGTTATCGTCAGAGGCAGCTTCTGCGCAGATTCCGGCGCCGATTTCGACCGGAACTAAGGTGGCACCTTCACCTGCGCTGAAATATGCGGCACTCGCGTCGTTCAGTTGGGATCAGGATAGTGACAAAGTTAAGGTAAAGAGTCTTATAATTTGTGGATAGAATTGGCATCATAGTTTGAAAGTATACATCTGAATGTTAATCAATTGAATTGAACTGTAATTTTTATTTTTTTTACCAGTGTTCAAATTTTGGTTGTTCTGTTTTAACCAATAAGCTTGCATGATGTTTTTGTGTCATGAGTTAATTGCCACCTTGTGTCGTCGTGGTTAATTAGAAATTATTACATGGTCGGAGACTACCATGTTTTTAAGAATGTTGTTAAATAACCTGTTATTGCGCCACCATAACTTCTGCCATAGGCAATTTGTGAAGGAAGGCCTGCTATGACAGTGCCATAGGCCACAATGGCGTGTTTATATGGCAGAATTTTGGCCTTCTACCATCCGCCGTTGATAATCTTGTCTTAGTTAATCCTACATGACACCTAGTTGAGTTGTGTTAATTCTTTTTCATAAAGTGAAAATTTTGATTGCATAAGGATCATGGATACATGGTGGTTTGAGATTGCCTAATAATTTCTTGTTAATGAATAGGGATGCATTTTCCGTTGAATAATTATCAAACTGAATTGCTTGTTTATTTACTTACAAATAATCACAAGTTTAACTTTTCTTTTGTCAATATGATTAATGATGCAATTAATCACCTGTAGAATGAACTAATTCCGCATATTACGTCGTTTAGGGGTGTTCTGTGATGGTATGATAGAGTTTCCCTTGTGGCTTTGTTTGAAACAAATGGAATGCAGTAGAATTGAGAAGTTGAATGAAATAAAATTAACAGACAATTTGGAATTTTTCCATGGACAAGATTTTATTTTTATTGTTTGAGAAGTGAAAGGAATGGGAAATATATTAGGAGATAAGTAAAATATAAGTTCATTTTATTCTCTAATTCCAAAAATTAGAGAGAGAAGAATAGAGCTGTTGAACAAAATTGGATGTAGTATATTTATCAAGTTCCATTTTATTGTCATTCCATTTTAGTCTAAAAGAATAGCTTAATAGCATGTCTGGATACACATCTTCTCCCCTTGTACACGTGTAAGATAGAGGCAAGAACCCACAGCTTCTGCGTCTTTTTATGAAACTGACGTGAGTTTACACATTAATAACGTACGCCCAAACACACTGTAAATTAATAGTAACATCATTGGTCGACTGTATCAAATTCCTCCTGATGTTTATGCTTCTTTTGTTCGTTCTTTGACAGATATATGTGTTAATGGAGGGAATCGATGAGAATAAGGTTGAATCTGAGTTTAAGTCAATGTCATTCGATGTTAAGTTCCATGATGTTCAAGGAAAGAACTACCGATGTGCAATATCAAAATTGCACAATGAGATAATACCGGAGAAATGTAAGGTTGTGGTCAAGCCTAAAAGGGCAATCATCACATTGGTGAAGGCTTCCAAAGGAAACTGGCTAGATTTGCACTTCAAAGAAGACAAGGTAGTACTATGCGAAGATTAAAAAAATGACATCCCCCTCCCCCTTCTGTTAATCAGCGTGATAAAGTAGTAACTTTTGTGTTGATGTTACAGCTTAAGCCAAATCTGGACAAAGAGAAAGACCCAATGGCGGGAATTATGGACATGATGAAGGTCAGATTCTTTTGTTTTCTTTAGTTGGCTGAAGCTACTTTGTTTTAATTTTATGCATGTAACCATGTACTCTTGGGAACATTCAAATTGACTTTTACTATGCATGTAATATTGCAGAATATGTATGAGGATGGGGACGATGAGATGAAGAAAACCATTGCAAAAGCATGGACTGATGCTAGAACTGGGAAAGCAGCTGACCCTTTAAGTAGCTACCGTTGAGCAACCAAAAGAGGTTCAGATGCTTAGTTCCTGTTTCTAGAGAATGATTTGCTCTATTTAATTACATTATCTTGTTATAAAATGAATGTTTGGCCTGTGTTCATGGCACTTGTAGAAGATTAGATGTGCAGTTATTGTTACCAAAGTTATACTTTGATTTAGTGACGCGATTTTCGTCTGTGGTTGCTCGAATATTTGCCTTGTGTGACTCGCTCTTGTTGCATGGTTTTTCATTGTTGCTTTGAATTTATGTAGCAGATCCGCACAAGGTTAAATAAGTCAGGACATTACAAATAATTATTAAAACAGAAATATGAGGACTATGCTAACATTCCCATAATGTGAACCGACTAATTTGTTAAATTTCCTGTATAATGTTTTGGTAAGAAATCTAACACCCAAAAAGTGAATGTCTCTGTTCTGATGCACCAAAGATTTGGACTCATCTTACATCTTAGATAGACTTTAAATTCATGAAGATTTATTTCTCTCCCTCGTGTTAGATCTGTAAATTATCTCAAACAGTTGAAAAAAAAAACAACCTCTCTCGCCTTTTAGACCTTCTCTGTCTTAGGAGAAGTCTCCATCAGATTAAAATCCTCCAAAAAGCCTTGATTGTAATATGTAAATCATGAACGAAGAAAGAAGCATTAAGTGCGTATCATTTAAGTGATTCACAAAAGATAATCATATGCGGGTGTGTTTGGATTTCTGTTGGAAAGATTTAAAAGTATGTTTGCGAGTAAAATTAGTTTGAGAACATGTTTGGAAAGTTTTCACAAGAATGTAAAAAGTGTAAGATTTTGTTCAAAAATTAAGTTTTGGAGAAATAAGACTTGAGATTTTCATGAATTGTGAGTTTATGTAATTTTAATTATTATGTATTTAACGTATTAAATAATTGAGCTTAAAGTACCTGGACTTATTTATTTGAGTACGTAACAAATAGGGTTTTGTTTGGATTATTATGATGTTAATGTGAAATATGTATTATTTTTGTTGATAATTAATTTTGGTTAAGAAATTTGATAAGTTATCTTTTATAGAAATTATTTTTTCAATTACATTTTCATTTAGAATGTTTGAATCCTATATCTTACTTAGAAGAATTGAGCTTAACTCAAATTAATAACTTATTTGTTGAGTATATAACAAATAAGATTTGAATAAATTTACATATGGCTCAATTTGTTTAAGCCTTTAACTGATTATTAGTGGTTAAAGTCAAAGTTAGTAAACCTCACATACAAACTAGCCTTTTTTAATATGGTACCTTAGTTACTTATCTTAATGGTTATTTAGACTTGGTCAAATTAACTTATTAAATTGCAATAGTCTACTTAGTATCAAATATGTTGCCCCTCTCATAAAGCAATTGGTGCCAAACAAAGTCATCGTATTGGCACTTTACAGTCTGATTCAAATTCCAGATGGGTCAAACCACAATCCATCAACCACTTACGAGCTAGGACACCTGAAGCTTCCCCTTTTAACACTGGCAGACAATGCTGATCCCAATCTGACACAGCCAACACAAAAGCTCCATTCTCGTCTCTGAATCCTAACTCGTGGCATTTTGGGGGGCCATGAAATACAATTGGATTAGTCCAATGGGTGAATGAGGTCTAAAACAAATTTAAAGAGTATTTTTTTTTACTTTAAATAAAAAAAATATGACATTTTTGTTAATATATGTGGTTTCTTTTGTTTTATAAAAATAAATAAAAAATGTACTTTTTTAAGTCTAAAACTTAGGTTTTACTTATTTTATCTTGTGGATCAGTTTTGACGCAACATCTAAGCATGGATGCACACGTAAGATACATTTTTATATTTAGATATGTTTAAGAATTATGTATTGAACATTAGTGTCGCTTCTATAAAATATTTTTTTAAAATGAACTGTTGTAAAAAAGTTCTAAGAGATAAAACAAAAAATAAATAAATTCTAATTTTATCACTTATGTTTTTATTTTTTTATAGTCTTAACAATGAAAAATTATATAACATTTTTAAAATAAAAAATACAGAGAAGTCAATTGCAACAAGTAGAAGGTTAAGTATTATTAATTTTTAATTATAATATTATGTATTTTGTAAAAATTTATGATATTTTTTATAAATGTTTTTTTATCTCATTAAAAAAAAGATTCTGGATGCGTTGCTCCATGTAATTAACATTTCACATAGGCGCTCTGCACAAAATATTGATCATGCTTATAAAAAAACCAGTACAGAGAATCAGTGGTGATAAATTGTAGAGAGGAGTTTTTAGAATCTCATTGGCTAATTGATCCTCCATAAGCATTTGAATCAGATTTCTGTTCCACGCCTTTTCTCCTGCGTGTATAAGATCTTTCATAGTGAGATGCTTGGTGCCAGCAATTATATTAGTTAAGGTGTGAGGCTCATTATCCAACTACAAGCATATATCTTTATAAGACAGTTCCTAAAAATATTATTGGCTGAGTTGGTTCGATTGGTCGAACCAATTAGTCCAGTCAAAATTTTAAAACTGTGGTTTTAAAACAACTATATTATAGTAAACAAGTTGAAGTTTCAACAATATACATTAATATTTACTAATGATATCAAGTCTAGATTTATAATGAAGGAGGATTGTGGGATAAAAGATGTAAATTACTAATACTTGTAATTTCAAATACAATAATTCTTTAGAGAAATAAAAGTTAGGCAGATTACATCATTAAAAAGGAGGATAATAATGCAAATATTACGATGGATAATTTTGTAGTTTTCATAAAGTAAACTTACATTAATAAAGGCACTATGCTTGGATAGTATAGTTGTTCATTCTCTCTCTCAATATGTATATAGGGAACTATCAACTTACTCTACCTCATAATTCATTTTGTTTGTAGATGATAAGTGGGATAATGATTGACGTTAACTGTAGAAAGAGTTGAACAAAAATGCTATTGATCTGAATGAATGCCAATAAGATTTTTTTTTTAATATGGGATACTATCATTTAATCACAAATCATTCTAATTTTGATACAAATTTTAAGATATTTACTATATAAGTCAACAAAATTATCATATATAATATATAATATATTGTGATAGAATAATAGTGCATAATTTTTTTTTCTCATTAAAAAATGACCATTACTACTTAGACTTTCAAATGGGAGAATTGTTTTAGTGGAAGAAAAGTTAGGCGGATTACATTAATAACAATAAACAAACAAGATAGAAAGTCAAACATTACATGCAATGGATAATTTTTTTTATTTGGATGAAGTAAAATTAAATTAATAACAAGTTAACAATTCTTTCTGAAATTTATTGTATGTTCCTTATTGGTAAGCAAGAAACTGTTTTAGAATTCGGTTATTTTTATTAAAATTAAGTTAGTTTAAATCAATTCTTCAAAATTGACTTGTAAGGTGAGAAATATTATTCACTTATATAATTTATTTTTACATTATCTTTTAGTCAATGTAAAACTTGAACATATCTCTCTTTTATCCATGATTACTATTATGTGAACTTTCAACACATCTCTTTGTCAAGGGATATAATTTATGTTACTTTTTTTAACAATATAATTTTTATAGTGACATATAATTAGATATATTTGTATGATTTTTTAAGGTAGTTATTGTAAATGTCATTCAATTTGTTATATATGGTGATTTGTAATTGAATGACGGTGAAAATTATTTTACATTTATGTATGTTTGACAAAACTAGCTGAAAAATTAGTTGAAATTTAGAAAGTTAGTTAGAAGTTAAAAAATTAGCTAGAAGCCGAAAACTAGTAGCTGATTGCTGAAAAGCTATCGTATTAAATTATAAATATTAGATTAAACTAATTGTTGAAATAACTAAAAAATGTAAAATGACTGAAATAAAAAAAAAATATGTATAAAAGTTAGAAGATAGAAATGAGAGTTTTTTTAACATTATTTCAATTAGCGTTTCAAAGAAAAAAAACTAGAAGTTATTGAAAAATTATTTACAAAATTGGTTACTAAACACAATGAAATTTTCAACTAGCTAAAATGCTTTGTCGAACATAACTTTAATTTTTCTTTATATGTTCCAATCCAAGATCATTTGTCTATGCATTGTTTCAAGTTAGCAGCTATAAACATCAGAGTCTCACTTTTGTCGAAAGGGTGAAAGCAAAGGCAAACATGGAAGCATTCATCATCATCCTAGTCTCGCTCTGCGTCTGCATGTTAATAAGAGTCATATTCTCCCTTCATAACAAAAAATCACCACCCTCCAAGCCCTTCACACACCCCAATCATATCAAGTATCCTATGAATACTACTTCAACGACGTTAATGGCAAATTTTGTAAAGTAGCCTTGTAACATCATTGATTTTCAACTTCTCGACGACTTTCATATCACAGCACCTCACTCAACATCCTAAGGTGTGGAAGGATCCAATGGCGTTTAAGCCAGAGAGGATTATGAATGATGAAGGGTTTGATATAACTGGAACTAAAGAGATTAAGATGATGTCGTTTGGTGCTGGGAGAATAATATGCCCTGGATAGTTCAAATTGGAATAGTTCAAAAATGAAGAATTTCAGATTTAGGTGTTAGCGATTCCTTGGTTGTGGTAAAGGATAGTTCAAATTCATTTATATAAATGCATTACGAGATTCATGTCCAGGAACATACAATTATGTTTAGATATTACACATATTGATATGTACGATGCCTTAGAATCTATACATAATATATGCTATAATGCATTTATGTGTATGCATGTATATGTTTGTATTATTAATCGAAAATTATGACCAGTGTAGTTATGACTTTGAGGATTTGTATGTATTGTATGAAATTATAGAATTTACTTGATGATTACTCTGAATGGTATTTTCTTGGAAGCAATGATGGTAAATATTTTATTTTAAGAGTAGAATGATAAATACTTTCATTTAGGATGATGATTAGATTTATATTATATACCTCCATTTGGATCATGATTAGATTTATAATAGATACCTCCATTTGGAATGAGAAAGGGATTTTGGATACTTCCATTTATGATGGGAATGATAGTGGGATGTTATTGTTGGTACCAAATAATAACATAACAATCGAGAAAACAGAAAGAGAGAAGGAAAAGAAAAATAACATACAGTGTTTACCCTGGTTCATCCAATGTGGGCTACCTCTAGTTTTTCTTTATATTCTTCTTACACACTCGCTACAATGCACTCAAATTACAAAGAAATATATAGGCTTAGAAACCCTAAGCATCATAACTATTCATGGGCCCAAGTCCAAATTACAAATAATAAACCCCAGGCCCACCACAATATCAGGGACCATGACTGCGAGTGACTTATCTTCTCAAGGTGAAGTATGAGTCATACCCAACATTCTCTCGGAATATGCATTACATTCGGTAGATTCTTGATTGTTCCATCCTTCATTTTTAGCCCTACCTTCCATGTCCCACAATTTCTATGGTTGTGTCATCTCTCATTCTCACTATACCACCAGAACATGGTTGATAAGTGTAGAACCACTCCCTGTGAGGTGTCATATGGAACAATGCTTTAGTATTAATTATCTACTCGCTGCAGTTGCTATGAGGATTTGACACTACATACAGATCTCCCACGGTATCATCATCATCCTTCTTTGTACTAGAAGATGATGACTCATCCTGTTTCTCAGGGCCCACACTTTTATTTCTGCAATTCTTTTTTATGTGTTCAACCTAGTTGCACTTCCAGTACCTTGCTTCGAATTTATCACGAGACTTTGACCTTCCTCGAGATTTGCCTTTGAAACCTTATTTTGATCTATCAGTATTCCTCCCTCTAGCAAATAAAGCCTCATTAGCAGTACCTTCAAAACCTACCCTTCTCATCTCTTCAGATAACAGGACAACAACAATGGTCTCTAAGGACAATTTGTTAACACCAATACCAATAGAGATAATGATATGCTCCCAAGAGTTTGGCAATGAACACAACAAGGTACACACTTTATCTTCCTCATCCAGGTTGACATCTACATATGTGAGTTATACGCAGACAATATTAAATTCATTTAAATGTACAGAAAAAGAATCACCTTCAGATATCCGTAGATTATACAGTCGTCTTCGCAGGAACAACCTATTCACGAGTGACTTGCGCTGATAGAGACTGTCCAGCTTCGTCCAGAGATCCTTCGCGGTCTTATCGGAGATCACATTCACCATAACGTTGTCAACAAGGCATAACCAAATTAGGCTTTGCACCTTTCAATCATTTTTGGTCCAAGTCTGCATCTCATTTGATCTTCAGACTCAGATGGTTTTGCATCTTCGATCACCTACCACAGGTCCCTGTCAACGAGCAAAGCTTCCATCTTCAGTTTCCATAACTTGAAACCATTTCCTCCAAACTTTTCAACCTCGATTCGTGATTGACCAGTCGACATCCCTCACAGATTAATTTCGCAAGTTTCTTAATGTCATGAAAACCCTAAAACAGCAAAACTCAATCGCAGAACCTTAGCTGTGATACCAATTGTTGGATCGAGTGCTTACCACTAAGTCAAAAGTTATAGCTTATAGTCAGGGCACAACTCTTTCTAGTTAAGAGTGTAATAGCCCAAGCGTAATGAGTCGATTGTGAGTTGACCCACCTAGGCCTCCTTCACAGGACAATTAATGCCACAACTCAACAAACAATCTTGCCCTCAACAATTGTTTTGATATTTAGTAAAAAATTTAAATTGTTTTGATATTCAATAATAAATTTAAATTATATATATATATATATATATATATATCTATTTAGTTTCTATTTAATTAAAATAATATTTTTCTTTTAAATGAACGTTTTAGAGTCACAAAATCAAATCTAAGTTTACCATGAGATTAGGTCGACTTTAACTTACGTCTCCTTTGACAAGAAGTTGGCTTTTAACCCATGATGAGTTCTTATTGACAATCAGCAGCACAATCCTGCCAAAAGTGTCAAACATTATTATATTTAGATGCTTAAGATGAGTTTGTTCCTTTATTCATGGTGTAGGCTTTCTTAGATCATAAATCCTTTGAATGTCTTTCTCAAAAGAACTGACCCTAACTCTGTTGCAGGTAACTAGATAATCGTTTTTACAGTGGCAGTTGGAAGTGCTCGAGGCACTTGATATATTCTGTTGTGATTTCTGGATCAGTTGTGCAATTTTCTTTTTGAACAAAAACGAAACAGAGCAGTACAAGATTGTATTGTGCAGATCAACTAGTTTAATAAGTTAGTGTTGGGCTTCAAGACAATTTTTTATATTCGAATTGTGAAAGGAATTTACTGACACATTTCTGGGGCTAATAATTTGGATTTTCGCGCTTTGGAGTATATAATCATGATGAAATGATTCTAAATATCACATATGTATGTCATTAAAACATACCAACTAATCGTGTCAATATATTTGCTACTTATATCAACCAACGATTATCTTCAAGTTCTTATTTTAACTCCCATTTCATTTCGTTTCCCCCACAATTCATAAGTACTAATCCCAAAACCATGGGTTTACCACGTGAGTGTGTACCTCAGTAATACTCTTTTCCACTCAAGCAGGGGCGGAACTAGGGGGGGCTAGGGTGGGCCACCGCCCCCCCTAAAAAAATTAATAAAAAAAATAAAAATGAAAGAAAAAAAAAAGGAAAGAAAAAATATTAAAAAAAGGTAAAAGGAGAACAAAAAATATAAAGAAAACTTAGTAAAAAAAGAAAAAAAATATGAAAACAATAAAAAAGAAAGAAAACATAAAAGAGAAAAAATATATAAAAAGGAAAGAAAACATAATAAAAATAAAATGGGATAGAAAGATAATAGAAAAAGGAAAGAAAGATGATAAAACGGAAAAAAATAATAATAAAAAGGAAAAGAATAAAGAGGAAGAGGGAAAAAGAACACTATAAAATGGAGAGGTCTGAATACAAAGAAAACACAAATCCCAAGAGAACAGAAGGAATCAACAAAATTGTTTCATTTGGTAAACCAGTGAAAGAGAAGAGTTTCAGGTATTCCTTCATTCATTTCTTTTTCCCTATTTTTCCCTTTCTTCTTGTTGTTGTTATTCTTCTAAAATAAAATAAACTACTATTTGCACCCCTTATTTTTACACATGTACCTCCTACCATGTTGGGATGAACCCGTTTTTATTAAATTTGAAACGAAATAAAAAAAATATAAACGACTGTTTCGATTGTTAATGTTGTACAATGTGTTGTGTGCATCTCATTCAAAATGTAACAGTGATTTACTTTACGCGATTGCTATTGATATTTGATATTGTTTGTGATTGCTGCGCAGAAAAATTATGGGGAAGGGTGCTACTACCATTGGTGCTTATTTTAAGAGAAAAAATGTTGTTGAATTTTATAGGGTAAATATCTTTTGTGCTACAATTGATTATCAATTACAAGAATTAAATAATAGGTTCAATGATAATACTGTTGAATTACTTGGTTTGAGCATGGCTTTAGATCCAAGAAACAAGTACAAGTCATTTAACAGTGATGATATTTGCAAACTTGTTGATAAATTTTATTTTAGAGATTTCACATAACAGGAAAAATTACATTTGAAAATGGAGTTACAACATTTTGAGCTTGACATTCCTAAACATCCAGATTTGATTAATTTATCAATTACATTTGAATTATGTCAAGGACTAGCAAGAACTGGAAAGTCCATCATTTACCCTCTTATTGATAGAGTGATTAGACTTGTACTCACTCTTTCAGTTTCTACAGCAACTACTGAAAAATCTTTCTCAGCTATGAAGATAATCAAGACCAGATTTCGAAATAGAACGGAAGACCAATTTCTTAATGATTCTTTGATTACATACATTGAAAAAGAAATTGTTTTGAGTTTTAGCACAGATTCAATTATAGATGATTTTAACAATATGAAAACACGTAGAGTAATAGTCAAGTCATGAAGTGATTTAATTTCTGTAATAATTTTTTTTTATATTAGATTTGTATTGTCTTCAGAATACTTTTATTTATGATATAATTTTGTTTATATTCGCCCCCTCTTAATAAAATTCCTGGCTCCGCCACTGCACTCAAGGTTAAAACAACTAAAGTTTATATTTTAGGTCCATCAACAAAAAAATTCTATTGTTTTTTTAAAGTAAAGAAGTTCACTTATTTTTAAAAAAATTACATAAGTTGGCAAAAAATCCAATATATAATTCTTTTTTAAAAGTAATTTTTAAAATTTTATTTTAAGTATCTTTTATCGTTGAATTGATCCTGTAACTTAGGTGCTGTGAAGATGAACATATGAGCTCTGATTTTGGCATATATATCCATGCCATACAGGATTCGAGGTGTGCCAAAGTTGATCAACACGATCACGACTTCTCATGAATGCAGTGCCATCTTTTATTTGCCTTGCAACTGTGAACTTCCCTTAGTTGGTGAGTTTGGCTTTGTTAGTAAGTTTGGTCATTGTGCGGCGTCTGGTGAGTCTAAAGACTCGATGTTTGTTCGCGCTGATTATCATCTCAGCTTCAAGCTATGTTAGTAGCTTCCTTGTCATACTCTCACCCCACCAACAAGTATGCTGCATCTACATTAATCACACCAGTTTATGAATCAATTAACAAAAATACAAACTAAACAGTCAGTGAAAGAACGAATCGGCTACATAACCTTGCAAGTATGAGTGTTTACGAATATAATTTCTTGTATTTAGGACAAATCTAATCCAACCCATTTAAATCCATTGATCTTGGGTTGAAAAGTGAGTTTTAATATTTGCATTTATTGATCCATTAATTTGTATAAAATTATTATTATTATTTATTTTATATATAATATATATTTTAAATTTTAAAAAATTAATTAATATTATTATCAGACTTAATAATTAAGAGTAAAACTATTTATTCTTTTCTTAGTTCTCGCGATTTCAACTCAGTCACTTTCACAAAATTAGGGTTTCAACTCCAAATTGATTGTAGAATATCTATTTTACTTTTTAATTTGTTTCAAATTATTTTAAATTCAGTTGAAGTTTCAATATCAATATTCATTTGACTATTTGAAATTGAAAATTTTAAACTGTACACTAATAGTTTAGTTTTAGGATTTTAGAGTGTGTGTTTGGTGCTTGAACATATTTATTATATTTCAATTTTTAACACATTATATTAGTCAATATAAATATGATGATGATGACAACAATACCATTCTTCCCCTAATCTTTTGTTATCATTATTTGACTACACATGTATTTAGTATTAAATTTAATAAAAAATTAGTTTATAAAAAAAATTGGATTTTAAAAAATAACAAACAAATTTAAATGTTTTAACCCATTAACCCAAATCATTAATTGGATTAGTTCGGGTTGGATTTTATTTATAAAAAAAACCAAAATTAACTCATTCAAATTTAGTTAAATTATATTACAAATTTCATCAAACTCAACCCAACTCGATCCACTTATAATATAACCCTAATTCCAATCTTGAAATGACCCACAACATATATATGGTTCGTGTAGCTTTGGAGACCCCAACATCGTCTATCTTGTTCAAGTAGCTATTATGAAAAAAGAAAAAGAGAAAGATAACGTGCACCCTTTAAATACAATTCCTCCGTTATTTTAGTGTACGTTGCACGTAACTCAGATTCCAGATACATATTACAAATTCTGATAAACTTTCCAAAATACTAGGCAAGTGCATCTTGCGAGGTATATGCTAGTTGGAGGAAATTTTTGACAAATCATAATCGAAAAAGCTGGAGCATTTTGTTGGTAGTGTTGAGTATATTTTCATTAAGTGTGATTTCGTGAAAATCGACGATAATTATATGGAGTGAAATTGTTACGATTCTAAATGAGGGATTGGTGATGGACAAATAGAAGTCCTAAAAATCCGTACACAGATATAGTTTGAACTTGAAGATTGCAAAATCGACCGATTGTTCCAATATCTTGGGGGAGATATTTTAAAAAGATTGATGCGTAGATATTTTGTGGATATCAATCAAAAGGAGACCATATAATATACTTACATTCACTTGAGCTATCTTCACACTTTTCTCTACTTCATGATACCAAATTGTACAAGTTTGCAACTCCATCACCACCTTATCGTAAAAAACTGTGAAAATAATACCAATTTCGCATGTCATGATGTCAACTCGACTGGGCCAGCACATCATGACCAATCCATTCTCGCCCCACTCCTTCATCATAAACATTTGGATAAATATTGTTGGACACCCAAATGTTATGGCACATCAAGTGATTGAGAGAAGAAAAAAATAGATATAATTATGTGATGAAAAAAATGAAAAATATTAGTGAAATATTAAAAATAGTGTGAAATATCATCTCTCTAAACATTTTTAATTATCTTTTTTAAGGGTGTATAAATATCTATTAATTTAGGCTTATATGGGCAAGGTGATCATATGAAAGAAAGGAGCTTAAGTGATTCATGAATTACTATAGTATAAAAAAAAGGTTTGTCTAATTGATCCAAGGTAAAAAAAAAGATTAAATATATAATTTCATCTTTAATGACTAATAAAATTTAGATGATATTAAGAAAGTTTAGTTCAATTTGTTGAAAGAGTGCGTGCGTGTTATAAATTATTTGTTATTGTGTTCAATTTCTACTAATAAAATAACATAATTTAGAGAGTTATTTTATTTTAAATTATATCATTAGTGTAATTACTACCATATTTAACATTTCAATCCAACATCTCACAATTTCAAGGATCAAAATGAATAATTCTTAAAATTACTCACAATTTCAAAGCATCATATCATTTAGAATATCTAGTAGTTTAATAAATGTAATTTTATAATTTCAAATTAAAAAAATGAAGCATATTTAGATATAAAAAATAAACATAATTCATAATAAAGTCATACGCATTAAATATAAATATAAATATTTAATAGTTTCTTAACATAAAAAAAACTAATGATTTTATAATAAAAAAATCATCCCAATTAATTTGTTCTAGTATAAATTGTCTGTGTGATAGATGAATATAAATATGGGTTGAGGCAAAATATAAAATATTAAAAAATAATTTGTAGACTTTTAAATTAAAAAATGAAGGATATTTTGATATAAATTGAAAATTAAACATCATTCATATAAAATGTGTATATACTAAAATTAAATATAAATATCTAAGAGTTTCCTGATATAAAAAAATAAATGATTATAAAAAAATTACCTAAATAGATTTACCTTAATATGAATACTCACATGAGATGAGATGGATATAAATATGAATTAGCGTAACATAAATATAATATGACATTTTGATTTCAAAAGAGATTTAAATATTATTCATATAAAAATTATATAAATTAAATTTAAATTAAATATTTAGGAATCTCTTGAAATTTAAAAAAAAAATGAGTATACTAAAAAAATTTACCCAGATGAATTTTCACTGTCATAGAGAGTAGAGACCCTTGCCAAGAATTGACATAAATATGAATTAGTTCATCTTAAATAGAACATATAATTGTTTAAAAATATAACTTTTGATATTTTCAAATTAAAAAAAATGTTTTGATACAAAAGAAAATTTAAACACTATTTATATAATAATTGTATAGATTAAATTTAAATATAGACATGTAAAACAGTAAAAGTCTCTTGACATTTAAAAATAATGATTATAAAAAAATCACCAAAATGGATCTTCCCTAATATACATACTCACGTGACTCGTGAAAATAAGTATAAACTAGCACAACATAAATAAAATATATAATTATTTAAAAATATAATTTTAATACTTTCAAATTAAAAAAGAAAGATATGTTGATATAAAAAGAATTGTAAATATCATTCATGTAAAAGTTAAAAGTTGTATACATTAAATTTAAATATAAATATTTAAAAGTCTTTTAACATGAAAAAAACCTATAATTATAAAATAAAATATCCCAATGTATTTCCCTAATATAATTACATGTGTTATAGGTATATATAAATATAGATTAACGCAACTTACTCTATTAGTTAAAAAACATAATTTATATACTTTCCAATAAAAATAAGAATGTATTGATAAAAAAAGAAATGTAAACATCATTTATACATATTGTATATAATTTTAATATTTTCAATAAAAAAATTTACAATTACACTTTTATCTTAAAAAGATGGGAAAAGTTAAAATTACTATTTTAGTCTTAAAATTATGAATGAGAAAATACTTTCGTTTTAGGATGAAAACTATATAAAAATACAATTTAACCTTAAATTGAATGGGAAAAAAATGACATAATTATTCTTACTTCTACTTATATACAAATATATAAAGATTACTATTATTCCAAAAGATAACTAATTTAACTTTTTCCATAATTGCTGGGACGAAGATATTTGATTTCCTAGTAAGACCTCAAGTCATTACATTGTCGTCTCAAACAAATTATAAGATTAACTGAAATCTAATCATACTTAAAATTGATAATCAGATGACACTTGATTGGATAATTCAATTTATTTATCTTTAAAAGGAATCCATTTATTTATTTATTCTATTTCTTTTATAATTTTGTAATCCATATCCTTTTAGCCAATAGCGCATGGTGTATCACCTGGCTATTTGATTCTCACATCACACCCTATATCTACAAGACTACAACACTCACTCTCTCTCTCTCTCGGAAAGGTGAAGTGCACAATCTAGCACCACACATAATGGAAGTCTGGTTCATCCTCATCGTCTCTCTCTCTCTATGCATTCTCATCAGAGCCATCTTCTCCCTTTTTCACAAAAAAACCATAACCACCCCACCAGGCCCTCCTAACATCCCTATCATCACAAGCTTCCTATGGCTCCGAAAAACCTTCTTCGAACTCGAGCTAACCCTCCGAACCCTCCACGCCAAATACGGCCCCATCGTAACTCTCCGAATCGGTTCCCACCGCGCCATCTTCATCGCCGACAGAACCCTGGCCCACCAAGCCCTAATCCAAAACGGTTCTCTCTTCTCCGACCGCCCCAAGGCCCTCGCCGTCGGCAAAATCTTAACTTGTAACCAGCACAACATCAACTCCGCCTCCTACGGCCCCACGTGGCGCACCCTCCGCCGCAACCTCGTCTCCGAGATGCTCCACCCCTCACGCGCCAAGTCCTTCTCCGAAATCCGCAAGTGGGTCCTACACACCCTCCTCACGCGACTCAAATCAGATTCACAATCCAACGACTCAATAAAAGTCATTGACCACTTCCAATACGCCATGTTCTGCTTGCTCGTGTTCATGTGCTTCGGTGAAAGACTCGACGAAGGGAAAGTCAGAGACATCGAGCGCGTGTTGCGCCAACTGCTTCTGGGCATGAACAGGTTCAACATCCTCAATTTCTGGAACCCAGTCATGCGGGTTTTTTTCCGCAGTCGTTGGGAGGAGTTGCTGAGGTTGCGCAAGGAGAAAGATGACGTGTTTGTCCCGCTTATAAGAGCCAGGAAGCAAAAGCGAACCAAAGACGACGTCGTAGTCTCGTACGTTGACACGTTGTTGGATTTGGAACTGCCTGAGGAGAAACGCAAGCTCAGCGAAATGGAAATGGTGACGCTTTGTAGCGAGTTTATGAACGGGGGTACGGATACTACTTCGACGGCGTTGCAGTGGATAATGGCGAATTTGGTGAAGTACCCTCACGTGCAAGAAAAGGTGGTGGATGAGATTAGAAGCGTGTTGGGTGAGAGAGTGAGAGAGGAGAATGAAGTGAAAGAAGAAGATTTGCAGAAACTGCCTTATCTGAAAGCTGTGATTTTGGAAGGGTTGAGGCGTCACCCACCAGGGCACTTTGTTTTGCCGCATGCTGTCACCGAGGACGTGGTTTTTAATGATTATTTGGTGCCTAAGAATGGGACGGTGAATTTCATGGTGGCCGAGATGGGGTGGGACCCTAAGGTGTGGGAGGATCCAATGGCGTTTAAGCCAGAGAGGTT
>CM023953.1:8150305-8262518 GCA_013407115.1 Glycine latifolia
AAAAAAAAATGTTTAGAACAGTGTCCGCCGGTATAAAATCCCCTAAGCAATCACGCATTACATATATGTTCGTTATAGAAAGAAAAGGAGCGATTATTTCAGTGAAAAAAAATACTAAAAATATTATTTTACATTAAAATACTTGCACCATATTTATACCTTGTTTATTTGAATATGTTACAATGTATTTTTAGGTATTTTAAACACTCGTTGTTTAAAATTAAATGCCAATATGAAAGGAAAACGACAGCCTGTGGCTGGTCCCTAATAATGATTAGTACCACGCATATTTAATATTAAAGTATTAATTGGAAGTGACACATATATTATAATATAAAAAAAGTGTTACTTTTGCAAGCCACTTTTATTTAAAGTTTAAAAACACATATAGAGTATGCCGCTTACTTCCCTACGTACGTTTTTAGCATTTTGTTTGCTTCTTTTGCTTTGTCAACGTTGCATTAATTACCAGAAATGCTTATAAATAAATTAACACACCCTATCGGCACAATTGATTAAGAGACAGTTAATATAAGCAAACTGCCGTTAGCCGGTTCATATATAGTCCGGTTCACAAAGACAATATTAAAAAAAAATAAAAATAAAAAAGTGATGTGGGGTTTGTTCATTTTGACTAGCTATTGGCTAGTTATTTCTTGACATTAAATTTGGGAATATGTTAATATTGAAAAATATTTTTTTGAATATAGGTAATTTTTTAAAGAAGTCACATTTTATATTCTATTTGATTTACAAGTCATATAGTAAGATGTGGGTATTTGCTTTTCATGGAAATATTAAAAAGCTTATAACTGAATGAGTTGATTTCATTTTCTTTCTTACTTTTTGTTCATGCATGTTAGGTGTGTATCCATACAAGACTTTGTCATTCACGTTATGTACGTTTTCCAGCATCCGTGGACCGTGGAAAGCGAAATGGCTGTGGTGTACCAACTGACGATCGGAAAAAATAAAGTGAGAACCATTCCACCCTCCTCTAGTAGATTCTTGGACTGTACCCTAATAAATAAATAATATAAATATTATTCTTATAAGTTTTTGCTATCTTACCCAATGGGAAATAGGCCAATAATTCATGTTTATTTGACTACAACAGCAATGTGTGAGAAAATTTCAAATATGATAAATTCTTGGCACTGTGATATGATATGTGGCGGAAACTGTGTTCAAAGGAAAATATGTAGCTTCCAAGTTTCCAGGAATTTTTTTTATTCATAAGAATAAAAATAATTTAAAAATATTTATAATAACTTAAAAATATTTATAATAACTTAAAAATATTTACAATAATTTATATATTTTTTCCAATCAAATCAACTAAATTAAATTTGATCGACTAGTTTCAAGTTGTTTTGGCCTAACTTCATAACTTTAGACTTGGTAAACCAATTATGTGTTTATTGTTAATTAATCTTATATTTGACATATATTTTACTTACGATAATAATGGTGCTTTGAATTTTTTATTTAATAGTGTTTATTTTAAGTTATTTATAAAATTATTCATTTATTTGTAGTTTTAAAATTACTTAAAAATAATTAAAACTAAACATATATTTGAAGGTGCAACAAGCACACAGGAAATCAACTTTTACCATTAATTATGGTGTGTTTAGTAGGAGGAAAAAAAATTAAGGTGGATAGTCCAGTATAAACAAACTGTGAAAAAGATGGAGTTTCATCAGGCAAATTAAAATGTTTTATCTGAATAATCAATTTTTTTAACAGAAATCTGAATAATCAATTAAAAATTCTAAAAAATAATAGAAAGACAGTTTGCAACAAATACTGGCACAAATTAAAAATGTATGACTTAACTTTTATGCAATTAGGATAATCAATTACAATTAACTAGTTTAATTAAATGTAATTAATGCTTAATCACTAAGGGAATGACCACTAATTACTATTACTAATTTGGATAATATAATTTTCTGATTAGTGGTTTTGAAGACCAAAAATAAATTAATTTTGACAGAATAATCAATTAAATTTTATTATTATATTATTTTGCATTATTCTTATTGATAATCTCCATCAAATTAAAATATTTTATCTAAGTATTCAATAAAAAATCTAAAAAATAATAGAAACATGCTCTTCCTCTTTTCCAACTCCGTGTTGATGAAGAATGGACTGTATGTAGCCCAATAAATAAATAGATATTATTCCTAAATTTTTGCGTTATCTTATTCTTAGGCAATAGGCCAATAATTCGTGTTTAATTGACTGCAAAACAACGTGTGATAAATTTTCCAATGAGAAATTCTGTGGCATGAGTTGTGGTGGATTTTCTATTCAAAGGAAAATATGTGGCGGCCAATAAATTTTGGTGTTGTTCAGTCAAAATATTTTCCAAATTTTGGAATAGGAAAAAACATTTAGACATCTAAATACTTTTTTTGACTCTTCAAAAGAGATAAAAATAAACAAAAAGAAATAGTTATGGAACATTTAAAATAAAGATAAAAGAAATGTTGTAGATGACAACTCACCTCATTCATAATAGGATGACTATTTATGTAGAGTCAAGTACAACAAAAAATAAGATAAAATGTATATATTATCAAGCACTAGATATATCTTATCTAATAACAATTATTCAAAATAAACTAAAATGTATATCTTATTAGGTACTAGATATATTTTATCTAATAACAACTATTTAAAAATAAGCTAAGATGTATATCTTATCATATACTAGATGTGACTTATCTAATACTTTCCCTCAAGTTGGAGTATGCAAGGAACAAATACCCAACTTGGATATAAGAAATTCAAATTGCTTTTTACCAAGAGCTTTAGTTAACACATCAGCTGGTTGAAGGTTATAGGTTGTGCAGATTGTATTGTTGAGGAGATGATCACGAATGAAGTGACAATCTAACTCAATATGTTTGGTTCTTTCATGGAAAACAGGATTGGAAGCAATATGTAAAGCGGATTTACTATCACAAAACAATTCCATTGGTTTATGATGAATAATCCCAAGAGAGGCAAGAAAAGATTTAAGCTATACAAGTTCTGTAGGTACTCGGCTTCAGCAGAGGAACGAGACACTGTGTGTTGTTTCTTAGTCTTCCAAGAGATGGGAGAGGAACCAATAGTGATCAAGTAACCAGTTACAGAGTGACGAGTAATAGGACAAGATGCCCAATCAGAGTCACAATATGCTTGAAGTTGGAGATCACACAAAGAGTGGAATAAAATACCTTGGCCCAGATTACCTTTGATATACCTGAGAACGCGAATAGCAGCATCATAGTGAGCTTGCCGTGGTTTGTGAAGGAACTGAGATAAGACATGGATGACATAGCTTAAATCTGGACGTGTGATCGTAAGGTAAACTAGATGACCAATCAGATGTCTATAGCGAGCAGGTTCAGCAAATTCGGGGCCATCATTCAAAGACAGTTTTAAATTGGGTTCCATGGGAAAATCGACTGGTTTGCAACCCAGAAGTCCACATTCCTGGAGGATATCTAATGCCAACTTGCGCTGATTAAGAAAGAGACCAGTAGAGTTGCAAGGTAGCTCAATGCCAAGAAAATACTTGAGCTTCCCCAAATCCTTGATTTTAAACTATTTATGAATATGAGTCTTGATAGTGTCACAAAGAGAAGGATCATTCCAGCTAGGATGATGTCATCGACATACACTAAAATTGCAACAAACTGAGTCCCATGACAGTATGTAAACAAGGTATAGTTAGCTCTTGATTGGATAAAACCAAAGGAGAGAAGAGATTGGTGAAGTTTAGCAAACCAATTATGTGGGGTCTGTTTCAAACCGTAAAGGGATTTCTGCAACTTGCAAGCAGTCCCGAGAGAAGGAGAAGAGAAACCAGGAGGAAATCGCATATAGACTTCTTCATCAAGTTCACCGAGGAGGAAAACATTTTGGACATCCAACTGGTGTAAATTCCATCCTTTGGCAATCGCAACTGCAAGGAATGTAAGGACGCTGGTCATTTTGGCGACGGGAGTGAAGGTTTCTGTAAAATCTTCACCATCTACTTGATTATTACCAGCAACAACAAGGCGAGCCTTGTAACGTTTGACAGATCCATCAGATTTGTATTTTATCCGAAAAATCCACTTGCAAGGAATTGACTTTTTGTTGGGAGGTAATTGTTGAACAACCCAAGTTTGATTTACTTCCAAGGCATCAATCTCCAATTTGCATAGCCTCACGCCAAAGTGGATTGTGACTGCCTCTTTGAAAGAGCATGGTTCACAGCCACCAGTAACTGCAACAAGAAATGAACGATGTGGGACGGAGAACCTGTCATTAGAGAGAAACTGAGTGATAGGATATTGCTTACCCAAGGCAATGATGGATGGTGATGAAGAAGAAGAGGGTGTAGGTGTCGTATATCAATGATAGTCACGAAGATGAGATGGAGGGCGAACAATGCGCCTTTCCCGAGGAGCAAGTGGAAGCACAGAGGATGGAGCAAGGAAACTCCCCCTATCATTAGACTTTGGTGAGGCAGGTGGAGAAGGAGCATGTGTGTCATTTGGGAGTGCTAGCACGTGGTCATCTGTTATAGGTATGGATGAAGGCAGTTGTAGAGGAGGAGTACTAGCTGATGGAGAGACACAATCTTTAAAAGGACAAGTATCTTCATAGAATACTACATCTCGAGAAACGAAGACTTAAGAAGTAGCTAGGTCCAAAACTTTCCAACCTTTCTTAGTGGTGGGATAACCAAGTAGAACATAGTGTTGAGAACGACCAGCAAACTTATCCAACGGTTTGGGAAGAACTGAAGAGTAACAAAGACAACCAATGACACAAAGGTTGTCATATGTAGGTGCAGTTCCATAAAGAGCTTCGTTGGGATAGATTCCACCAAGAAGGGTGGTAGGTGTGTGATTGATAACATGGACAGCAGCCAAAATGCAATCACTCCAATATATGAGAGGTAATGAGCCATCAAAACGAATAGCCCTAGCAACGTTGAGGATGTGACAATAACGACGCTCCACACAACCATTTTGTTGAGGAGTATAAGTACATGATTGACGGTGTAGAATGCCATGGTCAGCAAACAAGCGAATCATGGATGAGAAAAGGAATTTTGTACCGTTATCACTTTGGACTTGTTTAACACTTGCATTAAACTAAGTACGAATCATAGCCAAGAAATCACGAAAGGATGAGTAACACTGGCTTTTTTGGATAGTAAATAAACCCATATATGTCTTATGTGATCGTCAAGGATGGTAAAAAAATATTGTGCACCCGAGCGAGAGACTGTGCCATAAGGACCCCATAAATCACAATGTAATAAATCAAATGGGTGGGTACTGCTCTTTTTATTTAAAGAAAATGAACGATGGGATTGTTTAGCCCGTGAACAAACTTCACACTGTCCAGTCTTTTTGGAAATAAAAGGTAACAAGGATAAATAATGGGAAGAAGGATGACCCAGCTATCGATGCCATAACTCTGAGGAAATCCTTCGTTGAGCATAATTTGCATGAAAGGAAGACCACCTAAGCACGTACACCCCTTCTATTTCATCAGCTAGTCCAATCGTCATCCTCAACTTGTGGTCTTGCAAAAAACAGAAGCGATTCATAAAAAGAACAAGGCAAGTCTGATCCATAAGTAGTCGGGAGACAGAGATCAAATTGCAAGACAGAGATCAAATTGCAAGTGAGCGCGGGCATGTAAAGCACATCCGAGAGCACTAAAGAGGAACCAAGAGTAACTGTGCCACGATGCATAGCCTGAGTTTGGATACCGTTAGGTAATCCAATGGTGCAAGGGGAAATACGACAAGATCCGTAAGGAAGTGGAGGTCTCCGATCATGTGTTGGGAAGTGCCGTTGTCAATAAGCCAAGAGGAGGACAATGTCTTATCGGACAAAGGTTCAGACATGGACTTGCATTGGTCAGCAAGAGTTAAGATACGTTGGATCATCTCGGGTGTGAAATCAGGAAGTGGTGCTGGTGTGGAGGATGATGAAGCCACATGAGGAGTTGGTGCAGTGGCATGAGCAACAACTGCGGAATGCAGACATTCATTGATTTTGAAGCTACGTGAAGAAGACATGGCAGCGGAAAAAAAATTGGCCTGGAATCGCTAGGCTTTGATACCATAAAGGAAATGTTGTAGATTGCAACTTACTTCATTGATAATAGGATGACTCTTTATATAGAGCCAAGTACAATAGAAAATAAGATAAGATGTATATCTTATCAGGTACTAGATATATCTTATCTAATAACAATTATTCAAAAATAAGCTAAGATATATATTTTATCATATACTAGATATGACTTATTTAATAAAAGAGACGTTTAAATTAATAGGTAGGATCTTTCTAAGGACTAGTATCACGTTCATAAGTCTATTATTTTACTCACATTTTTTTCTTCTCTCCTATTTTACTCTTTCATAGAAACCATATTTTTATCTCTTTTCTATTTCCTCCCTTTTTTCCTTTTTTCCTTTTTTCTCCTTTATTTCATTGCTAACAAACACTTTGGGAAAGTGAGAGGGTTTCAAAATGAAATAAAGGAAGAGAAAAAGAGAGAATAAGAAGAAAATAAATAATATTAGATAAATTTTTATGAACTGTGTAATTAATTAAAGAAGAAGTAGGATGATATCAAGAATGTATGAGTATTATAAATATTTTGATATCGTGTTTAATTTTTATGAATAAAAAAAATATAATGACAAAATTATAAATAACATAGAAGGTACTTGAAATAATTATGAAAGAATTCAAATGTTAATTGATTTGTATTTCATTTTTTATAATCATTTTATATATATATTTTTTGTTTTTTATCTTGTTTTTTTCTCTTTGCCATTATCAGATTTTAATGTGTTTTGAATTAAATCTAACTTGACTAATTCAAACTATGTGTTTTTTTATTCAAATAACATTTTTTTCGTGCTTTCTCTAACACATTATTATTGATTAGAATTTTTTGAAAAGTATAAAGTTAAAAAAAGGACTCGTTAAATAAAACGTATTCAATGAATACAATTCAATAATAAAAATTATTTAAACGAGTATGTAATTTTTAGAAAAATATTATCCACTATTTCCACCCAACCTAAATCAAAATATTTTAATGGAAAACTATGTAACCAGTTTATATTTTATAGTATGCCACGAAATCATGTAGAATATAAAATTAGAGATGTAAAAATAAAATGTTGACTCGTGGTAAAATATTCAACACTCACCCATATCCATTCCACCGAGTCACAGTAGGTCACACCCACCCCAAGTCCTACCTACCCAACGCTCACAAAAACACATTTTATTTCATCCCAACCTTCCAAATGCTCTATTTACTGCAAAACTGCATATGGCCGTCCAAGGGCGTCAATCCAAGGGCGTCAAGATTCGCGCTACTGAAAATGAATTGAATGTATTCATCACAACAGACAAGAAACCATTATTTGTTTGTTTATTCATTTATCGTCCCTTGACTCGGTTCTGAAACCTGAATTGCAACATATAAAACCTTAAGACCGCTTAACAAAGTTCAAAAGCAAATTGAAGAGAAAAAACATGGTTTTCTGTAGCAATGGCACTGAAGAGAACCAACTCTATCACGCTCAAATCCATTTGTACAAACACGTTTACAACTTTGTGAGCTCCATGGCTCTCAAGTCCGCTATGGAATTAGGCATAGCAGACGTAATCCACAGCCACGGGAAACCCATGACTATTTCCGAGTTATCCTCTGCTCTCAAATTGCACCCTTCAAAAGTTAGTGTCCTCCAACGCTTTCTCCGCCTTTTAACACACAATGGGTTCTTTGCTAAAACAACATTGCCGTCAAAGAACGGTGTAAAAGGAGGAGAAGAAACTGCATATGCTCTTACTCCTCCTTCTAAGCTTCTAATAAGAAGTAAGTCAACATGTTTGGCACCTATTGTCAAGGGAGCTCTTCATTCGAGCTCCCTTGACATGTGGCATTCCTCGAAAAAATGGTTCAGTGAGGATAAGGAACTGACATTGTATGAGAGTGCAACTGGGGAGAGTTTCTGGGATTTTCTCAACAAAACCACTGAATCTGACACGCTGGGTATGTTTCAAGATGCCATGGCTGCAGATTCTAACATGTTCAAACTTGCACTCAAGGAATGCAAGCATGTGTTTGAGGGATTGGGTTCTCTTGTTGATGTGGGAGGTGGGACTGGTGGTGTCACAAGGCTCATCAGTGAAGCCTTCCCTCACATGAAATGCACCGTCTTTGATCAACCACATGTTGTGGCTAACTTGGCTGGAAACCAAAATTTGAACTTTGTTGGTGGTGATATGTTCAAGTCAATTCCCTCTGCTGATGCAGTTTTACTCAAGGTATGCTTTGATTTAATTAATCTTTCCATTGTCTCTAGTTTGAGGAATTATGATATAATTAAAAAATGATCTGCGACTATAATTTCGGACATAACATCAATGTTTTGAGCTTATCGCAACCACCACGTTAAGATCGCAATTGTGCTACATCAGTCATTTTATCCATGATTTTCTATCATGTCAAGAATCACAATAAAATTCCAACTGCGATTATAATTTAAAATCTCAAAAATAAATATAATTAATTTGGTTTCCATTTTTATATAATTTTATTTGGAGCGAAAATTTAATCATTTATAGTAATCATCTTTGGTATGTCTAAATCAAGAAAAATTCAATCATTATATTAAGAAATTATTTGTTTTGGTCCGGATTATATATATTTTTTAATCTGTTTTACTCCTTACATATAAGTATTTTAATTTATTTTAGTCCCTTTATATAATTTTAAATGACAGACTAAAGTAGATTTAAAAAAAGTATGTATAAAGACTAAAATGAGTAGCTTTGTGAAGGAAAAACTAAAATATAAAATTTATGCAGGTATACTAAATGAGTAGTTAAACTCTTAACCCATGTGTACAAGTATTAATAAAGATGGATAATGCATTGGTTCAAATATATTACTTATTGCTGAAATTTCAATTGTTTGGTAGTGGGTTTTGCATGATTGGAATGATGAGCTCTCCGTGAAGATATTGAAGAACTGCAAAGAAGCTATTTCAGGAAAAGGGAAAGAAGGAAAGGTGATAATCATAGACATAGCAATTGATGAAACAAGTGATGATCGCGAATTGACCGAGTTGAAATTGAATTATGACTTGGTGATGCTTACTATGTTTAACGGAAAAGAGAGAGAAAAGAAAGACTGGGAGAAAATCATATATGAGGCAGGCTTCAGTAGCTACAAGATTACTCCTATATGTGGCTTCAAATCTCTCATCGAAGTTGATCCTTAATTTGTTAGAAGCTATTGTAATCAATGTGTGCTCTGATTTCACTCTGCATTTTCCTGTATTTTATTTTGCTTGATGTTTAATGTTTTGAAAAAAAAATGCAGTTAATTAAATTATCTTAATTTTAATTTTTTACTTATCAAAAAATTATTAAGACTATAATAAAAAAAATACTTTGCATAGAGATCATTGTTCCCAGGTGGAAAAAATATTCGGCTTCCCTCCCAATGCCTGAAGGAATGAAATTTTGTAATTTCTTAAAAAAGATTGTTCTATATAATTAAATTCTCTCAAACTTATAGCTTTAATTTTTTCACTTAACAAATAATTATTTTTTAAAGGAACTTAACAACTAATTATTAAAAATATAATAAAAAATACTTTGCATAGATATCATTGTTCTCAAGTGGGAAAAATATTCGTCTTCCCTCATAACTCCGAAGGAATGAAAAATAAGCTTATCGTAATTGCTCAGAAAGATGTTATAAAGAAATGCAAAAATAAAAATAGCTTACCCAATGAGAGTAAGTGTGATCCCACACAATTTACAACATTTCTTCATTTCGCATCACAAATATTTCAATAGGAACTGTACTAGATTATATTTAATATATATATATATATATATATATATATATAATACTCTACCATTGCTGCTATTTATCAAAACTCTACTTGTTTAATTGAAAATTTGAATATGTTCTAATATATTTTTACGTATTTTAAATCAGTAGTTGTATTAAGGGATCTATTTTGAATAAAGATTAAAATGTGTGAGTTATTATAAAAAATTTAATATTATATATATATATTTTTGTTAATGTAAAAAAAAGGTCGTTGTTGATCTGAAAGATGGATACCATTACGAAAGAAAAGGACAGCCCGTGGGTATTTTGGAAAGAATAACCTGTGGCTGATCCTAAATCTGTAAATCCAAACGATTGATAACACGCATATTTGATTAATTAAGTAATTATCTTAATAACATACACTAATTGATATTTATATTTTTTATATTATATAATAATAAAAACCAACATCATATCATAGCAAAAGCATGTTCCCGAAAGCTGGCCCCTACAAACTAGGCTCACCTGCAATAATTGCTGCTATAAATATACCTTGTGGATTTTAATAAATTTCTCTCTTTGGGGCCTTACCCCATATTAACAAAAAAAAAAAAAAAAAGCCGGCCCCTATAAAGCACAGTAGCAACACGTCAGAGAGCATGATTACATAGGATTTACAATAATACAATAATTAGCCATCTGTTAAGACTTAAGAGGTTGTTGAGATCATTTACTTTAGACGGCCCTTACTATAATTATCAACAATTAGCAATGGACCTACTATTCGGCATTCATATATATCGTCCGAATTTTTTTTAACTATTACATTCAAGAAGCATTTTCCATTTGTAATAAATTTAATGCATAATTATTATACTTTTTATTTTTATAATAAAATTAATACATACTCAAACACGTACCATGTGTATTAATACACTTGACATAAGTAATAGTTACTTGTATTTTTTAATCAAATTCATAATTCAAATCTTGATTAATTCTTGTATAAAATAAATCTTGTTGGGAGAGTTGAAAGATGAATAATCTCATTATGTGTATCAACATACTTGACATAAGTGATATGCACTCATGGTCTTCACGAAAATTAGTCATTCATTAAATTTGAAGTAAATGCATTATAAACATGTTCTTCTTTGTTAGATCTTTTTCTGTTTTAAAAAATAAGTAAATAGTTTCCTACTTTTTTTTTTGAAGAAATAGTTTCCTTCTTTTTTTTAAGGAAGAGATTTAACTCATTTCATTAATCATATGATGAAAGATACAATTGGGAATTTCATCAAAGACTTGAAAACAAGGGTAAGAAAATGCTTAGCTAATGAATGAGTAACAGAATTTGTTTGTCTTCTAATAAAACTCAAAAAAAAAAAACTAGAAAGTATAACTTTATATTTAGATAAAGGAACATTGAAGTCTGTAATTGATGTAGAACTTATTGAGATACCATCTACAACTGCCTTACAGTCAAGCTCAAATATGATATTTTGTAGACGAAGTTCTTGAGCCCAAATTAAACCATGCAAGAGACCTACTGCTTCTGCCTCTCTCGGTTCAGGTGTGCCATCGAGGAGAAGTGTTTTAGCAGAAACAAAGGTACCTTGATCTCCTCTAATACAGATGCCAACCCCGAATTTGTTTGAATTCGTTGAAGAGCCTAGCATCGATGTTGAGCTTTAGCGATATGAATATACTATTTATAGAAATTGATAACATGTAACGAATTTCAATTAAATTTATAGAAAATAAAATTTTATCACAGTCAAAGCATATTATTCCAAAAATTCCCAAAAAAGAGTCTAAGTCCGTGCATGTAGGATTTTGAGTGGGAGCCTAATTCTACCAATATGTGTAATAGTTTATTAATATATATGAAAGAATATTAATAAGTAAAAATGATATTAAAACAATATGGGATACTTGCAATAAAGAAATGCAGGATGCAAAAGCTTAAAACAAACGTTATAAATAAAGAAGATGAAGAATGGGCCAACTCAATGATCCCATTCCCTCCCCACTTATTTATTATACCATGAGAGTATTCTCTTGAATGAAACACGAGTTAAAAAATGCTAAAAACTATTTTAAAATTTTGTTTATTAAATAGTTAAACAAATTTTTTAATTAATAAAAAAATTAAAAATTAACTAAAATGATTTGTCCAACATTGTCTTCTTAGTAAATAGAAGAGATTAGGCATTAAGTACGTTGGAAATATTTTTCTATCTTTTTTTATTATCAATATTATCTTTAATAGTATTTTTAAACTAAAAATACTTAGAAACTCAATTAAATTATTTTGCAGACGAAGACGAAATAGTTGAATATATCCTGAATTCTTGATTAATAGCACATAATTTTTAACATAAAAGATTCAAAAAAACATAAATCATTTTGGCTTAAGATAAAATAAAAACCGTTGTATTAATAATAGATTTCTATTTTTTCCATATATGGGGAGGTGGAGGATTCGGTATACCTACTCATGAGTTCCAACAACCATTTATAAAATTTAGAAGCCTACAAATTAAACCAACGTTCTTTAATCAAAGACTACATGCCTAAAATTGTACAAGTTGTATCCCTCCACCCGCACTTGCAGAGAGAGGCACATCAACCAAATGAAGAAGAAAAGCAAAGCCAAAAGAGTGCATTGTTTGGTCCTAGCATATCCAGCTCAAGGTCACACCAACCCCATGCTTCAATTCTCCAAGCTTCTTCAACATGAAGGTGTGAGAGTAACATTTGTCAGCACCATTTTCCATTGCAAGAACATGAAGAAACTGCCACCTGGCATTTCACTTGAGACCATTTCAGATGGTTTTGACAGTGGCAGGATTGGAGAGGCAAAGAGCTTAAGGGTCTATTTGGATCAATTTTGGCAAGTTGGGCCAAAGACTCTTGTTGAGCTTCTTGAGAAGCTTAATGGATCATCAGGGCACCCTATTGATTGTCTTGTTTATGATTCATTCATGCCTTGGGCTCTTGAAGCTGCAAGGAGTTTTGGGATTGTTGGGGTTGTTTTTCTCACTCAAAATATGGCTGTGAATAGTATATACTATCATGTCCACTTGGGAAACTTGCAAGCTCCCCTCAAAGAGGAAGAGATTTCTCTTCCTGCTCTGCCCCAACTTCAACTTGGGGACATGCCTTCTTTCTTTTTTAACTATGTTGAGCATCCTGTGTTTCTTGATTTCTTAGTAGGTCAGTTTTCTAACATTGACAAAGCTGATTGGATCCTCTGTAATTCCTTCTATGAGCTGGAGAAAGAGGTAAGTAGCTCAAGTCTTTGACACTAACACACACATATGTCCTAATTTTATTACTTTTTTTATTTGAATAAATAGATTATCCAGTGTGGTATAAAACAAGTTTACTTTGTTATCCAATTACCAAATATATGGTAAGCTGAATTCTACAATAACTTTTTCTAATACTTGCCATAATTTCTGATTAATTACTCATATAAAAAATGATATACTCACAATACATAGAAATTAAGTTCTTTTTATTTTTAGTTTATTTTTCTTATAAGATTTTTAATTTGACTTTAGAGATTCAGAGGATAAATTAAGCAACTTTGGTTGTTAATAAGAAAATCAATTATATTATGTACATATACATCAATAATCATAAATGTATTAGAATATGTAACATTACTTATTTTGCTTGTAGGTGGCTGATTGGACGATGAAGATCTGGCCAAAATTTAGGACAATAGGACCATCCATGGTTTTAGACAAGCAAACCCAAGATGATGAAGACTATGGTGTTGCACAATTCACCAGTGAAGAATGCATAAAATGGTTAGATGATAAGATGAAAGAGTCTGTTATTTATGTTTCTTTTGGGAGTATGGCAATACTTAGTGAGGAGCAAATAGAAGAACTAGCTTATGGTTTAAGTGATAGTGAAAGTTACTTCTTGTGGGTGGTTAGAGCCTCTGAAGAGACTAAACTCCCTAAAAACATGGAAAAGAAGTCAGAGAAAGGCATGGTAGTGACATGGTGCTCCCAGCTAAAAGTTTTAGCACATGAGGCCGTAGCGTGCTTTGTAACACATTGTGGTTGGAACTCTACATTGGAAGCTTTGAGCTTGGGAGTTCCAATGGTTGCAATACCACAAGAGGCAGACCAAAGCACTAATGCCAAGCATATTGAAGATGTTTGGAAGGTGGGAATCAAAGCTTCAGTTGATGAAAAACATGTTGTGAGACGAGAAGTGTTGAAGCGTTGTACAAGGGAAGTAATGGACAGTGAAAGAGGCAAAGAGATGAAGAGAAACGCCATGCAGTTGAAGACTTTGGCTGCAAA
Source organism: Glycine latifolia (assembly GCA_013407115.1). Classification (NCBI taxonomy): domain Eukaryota; kingdom Viridiplantae; phylum Streptophyta; class Magnoliopsida; order Fabales; family Fabaceae; genus Glycine; species Glycine latifolia. The sequence goes on from CM023953.1 coordinate 8,164,519, forward strand.
TGTTGTTGGTGAGGGTGGAAGTTCTCATAGAAACATTACTGAATTTGTGAATAGCTTGTTCCATTTGTAATTAATTCAGGAAAGTTATAAATATTCTGAATGAAGTTACAGATTTTTAACCGAAGATACTTAGAGTCTAAAGTCAAATAAACTGTTAACTGACTCGGGCACTTCATTTTTTAAATGCATGAATCAATAAGGTTGATTCTTTGAGTATCATGAAGTTTTGTTTCTCTTTACTTTTGATCATTTATTTCTTACTTTTTTACCCTGACGGGAAGACAGGCGCTGTAGGGTTTGTCTGTTCGTATTTTTATTTTTTTGATAAATAAAAACTAGAAATTGTCTTAATAGGATTATTTACCAAATATAGAAGCTCTTCAATTCAGTACAATTGATAGTCACCTAGAAACTAAATGTTATTCATTTGCAATCAACTTTTTGAAACTTAATAAAAGCACAAAATTCGGTACACTATATCAAACAAGTGGAAAGCATGAATGTGAAGGATTTCCAATGTTTTAAGGAGCTTATCATAACCGTAAATTCCTCTCATTCCAAGACCAAAGAAGAAAGGGAAGAAAGGGAAAAAAAGAAAAATATAGAAAAAAATATTTTTTTTGAAAAAAGATATTTATGCCATTTCATTCATAACAGGACTCATATATATGTCATTAACTGAAAATTAAATTTTGTTGGCTACCTCAAGCTCACAAAGAGTATTTAATTCTATTAAGTCTTCATGCTACTCCCATTTAGAATCAACCAGTAAAGCCATTTGATAATATTTTGAAAAAAGTACAAAATCAAATAAAAAAAATTGGAAACATATTTCACTGTCAATAAATTAAAACACATGATGGGACTCTAAAATTTTAAAACCAATTTGGATAACATATATTTTAATTTTTTTTGTATATCTATTTTATATTTTTTGCGCATACTTATAATTATAAACATAAATACTTATAATTATAAACATAAATTATTCCTTTGATATGAACACACTAAAATCTTATTCATTTGGTCTTTGAACTTTAAAATTGCATACATATGATCTTTGTTGAGTAGTTTTTATTCATTCATCTCACCTTTAAAGAATTTAAACTTCATTCATCTTTTGTTTCAACATTAACAAGAGATCCATAGAAATATCTAGGCAATCAAATTCGACTTCATTATTTTCTGAATAGTTAAGCATACAAGTGTATTTACACCAACCACATAGTGGTTATGGATTGCCAACAAAATACTATGTTGAATGCCAAAGTTAACTCTTAGCCTCTTGATGTAACAACATGTTTGCCAAAATACTAATGATTCTGCAATCCAAGATTGAAATTTACTATCAAATAGAATATGGGCTATATAATTTTAGACTTGAACCTTAGCTTGTTCCTTGTTATCTATCAAGTAGTCAAAACATTTTATGGAATTTTATGGAGAGAGTGGAAGCCGAAAGCAGGCATCAGCATTGATAATCATGTCTTTAGGCGCTGTGTGATTCACCTAAACCTATAACCTAATCCCACCATTATAGTTTAGAATAGTGCACTTTCTAAGCTGTGAATAAATATATTCAGGAACAGACTGGAGAATACCAAATCTCGGAAGAGGACGATTCGTGCATACGATGAAGTAGAAAAGTTTGAAGTTTGGGACAATGCTTGAGCATTCCAAATACAAAATCCCACTTAAAATAACTCCCAAAGTTGAGCTTCAAATGAATCAAATTGTGAAATACAGGAAAGCACTCTTGGTCGACGAGTGTGTGTTTATGGTCTTCGACAATCTTCACCTGGCATGCAGCAATAACATTTTATGAACTTATTAAAAAATAATAGTCACACAATAATTTCTTTTGTGGATGGAAGACTTGGATAGTTCGAGGGGTAAACACAGTAGAAATTGACACCAAAGAACCATCAACAATCACATTTCAAAATCATCTTGTACTCCAATCACCTTCTGAGCTAGTCACAAGTCGAATGAATCATTGACTTTAATACCAATTATTATGTAATCTGAGGTGTTAAACACTAGAAAGATTTTATACTAATGGAACATGAGAAATTATATACATATAAATGAACTTGATAACACACTTTAACTTAAAATCTTAAAACTCAAATTTATGGATCTTGTCTTCACATATATAATATTTAACATTTTCATTATTACACAATGTGATATTTCATCTCATACTTGCACTCCAATTTAAGTCAATAACATTCTTACATCTATATAACTCATTAGGCAGAAGTGACAAATCCCTTTTCCACTTTCAATGATTTCACCTAGCCTAGAAATTCCCCTATGATTATCTCCTTGTGATCTTCGTAACCTTTTTTCTTTCATGCCTCCCGTTTCTCTACGTCTTTTCTTTAAAGAGAAATTTGATTCTGAATAGCAAGGAAACATATAAGTAACATAAATAACAAAAAAAAAATTGAATATCATTTGCATCTCAATACTTATGGAGACTGCCACCTTTAAGAGTTGAATGTTCATCTTTTTTTTCCATCTTAGGATTCTGACATCAACATTTTGTAAACCATTTAAAAGAAAAAGGCATGTATTTTAAATGACCAAAATATTGGCTAAACCTTAATTTTATATAATTTTTACAATTTAAAAAAAAAATGAAATAATGCATAATGTGAGGGGTTCTTGCTTGGGATATGGCATTATGGGTCTGGTAACCAAAGGAATTTTAATATTGGCCTATTTTGGTGTTGAAAAAATATTATCAGTTCAAATATTTATAAGCCCAATGGGTACTAAAATTCAGCTTGATTAATTTGGCCGGGCATTAACTTCCTACACCAGCCAAATTTCCCATACACCCAACAATTTCAAAAAATGCCAATACTACCCTTGTTGGTTTTTAACATACACCCAGCAGGTTATTTTCTTCCATTTTCTTCCATGGTTGCTGCTCTGTTGTGCTTCTTTGCTGCGTCTTCTTTTTTTTTTGCTGGCTGCGTGTTGGTGCCTTGCGTTGTTGTTGGTTTGCTTCGGGAGGTGGTGGTTAGCATTGGTGGAGCTTGCATTGGTCGCTGCCGTCGTCGGAGGTAAGTTCTGCAACTTGATCACTGTAGCAGAAATCATACGGATTGGCAATCCGTATGAGTCATACGGATTGGCAATCCGTATGAGTCATACGGATTGGCAATCCGTATGAGTCATACGGATTGGCAATCCGTACGTTCCATACGGATTGGCAATCCGTATGGAACTAATCCGTATGACTCATACGGATTGCCAATCCGTATGACTCATACGGATTGCCAATCCGTATGACTCATACGGATTGCCAATCCGTATCAGTGTTTTTCCTGATTTTTTTTTATTTGTTTTAAATATTTGAAAAGTTTTAATAATTAATGTATTTGTCCTTTTAGAGGGATTTATTGATTTTGGATTAAAATAATTGTAAATTTTGTGTAGTTAGTTTTAGGGTTTTATTTAAAAAAGTTTGTGAATGACTGGACATTTTTTATAAAAATAATATGACTGGACACTTTGAGGGTTTTAATTAAAATAATTTTAGGCTTAAAATAATATTTTTGATAAGATATTTTGGTGAATATGATTATTAGGCATATACTTTTTTAATGATGGTTATTTTTTAATTTGTTTGTGAAGATGGATAACGATAATTGGATGTATGATAATATCATATCTGAAGAAATGAATATGAGTGAAGACAACGGAGGCGAACCATTTGACAATGACAATGACAACTGTTCAATTGATTGTTCCGATGCTTTCAAAACTTCGAAGGTATTTATATGATGTGATATTTAATAAAAGCTAGCAAATGAAATATTTAACCACTGTTAAATAAAATGATGCTATCAATTTTTGTAGGTGTTTAAGTCTCGTGATGAGCTATTGGAATGGGCTCGTAGCGTTGCATATGACATTGGATTTGTAGCTGTGATTATGAGGTCTGACACAGCAACGGGCAAGAGGGGAAGAACCTCATTTCTTTTGATAGGTTGTGAAAGGAGTGGAAAGTATAGAGCATTCACCAAAGATTTAGTACGGACGACCACTAGCACCAGAAAGTGTGGTTGTCCGTTTAAGTTGCGAGGAAAACCTGTCGTAGGAGGTGAGGGCTGGATGGTGAGGTTAGTATGTGGGTTACATAACCATCGTTTGGCTAAGTCAATGACGGGACATCCATATGCTGGTCGTTTAACTGAGGAAGAGAAGGTAATTGTTGCTGAAATGACAAAGTCAAGGGTTAAACCAAAGAATATTATGTTGACTTTAAAAGATCGCAATCCCGAAAGTTATACAACAATGAAACAAGTGTACAATGCAAGATATGCATACCGGACTTCTGTAAGAGGCAACAATACTGAAATGCAACAGTTAATGAAGCTTCTTGAGCGCGATGCATATATCCATTGGCATAGACTAAAGGATGAAGATGTTGTACGAGACATATTCTGGGCACATCCTGATGCAGTGAAATTGATAAATTCATGTAATTTGGTATTCCTCATTGACAGCACATACAAGACGAACAGGTATAGACTCCCTTTGGTTGACATTGTTGGTGTCACACCTACTGGGATGACATTTTCAGCTGCTTTTGCGTATTTGGAGGGTGAACGTATTAACAATCTTGTTTGGGCTGTTGAACGATTTAGAGGGCTTTTTTTAAAGAGTGATGTTTTCCCTAAAGTTATTGTCACTGACAGAGATGCAGCACTTATGAATGCCATCCAACAGGTTTTCCCTGAGACAACGAACTTGTTGTGTCGGTTCCACATTGACAAGAATGTAAAGGCTAAATGTAAAACGCTTGTGGGACAAAACAATGCATGGGAGTATGTCATGGAAGCGTGGGGAACTCTTCTAGATTGTGATTCTGAAAATGATTGGGATCAGTGTCTGATCAGATTTGAATGTGTTTGTGCACCGTGGCCAATATTTGTCAAATATGTCAAAGACACGTGGTTGATTCCCCACAAAGAAAGATTTGTCACAGCATGGACTAATAAAGTCATGCATTGTGGCAACACCACTACAAACAGGTAACTCCTTCATACCAAAGTATTCCTGCAGTATCATTTCACTGCATTTTTTGTTTTCCTAACTGGTGTTATTTGAACCTTTAACTACAGGGTTGAGTCTGCTCATTGGACCTTAAAGAGACTACTGCAGGATAGCCTTGGAGATCTATGTAATGTATGGGATGCGATTAACAACATGATGACATTGCAACACAATGAGATTAAGGCTTCTTTTGAGACAAGCACACATGTTGTTGGTCATATGTTTAAAAGTACCTTGTACAGAAGACTCGTAGGCATGGTTTCCAGGTATGCCTTAAATGAAATTGCTGCGGAGTTTGAGCGAGTTAAGCATGTAGGTGTTGATAGTTCTCGTTGTGGCTGTGTCTTCCGAAGCACGCATGGCTTGCCTTGTGCATGTGAGTTAGGAAAGTATAATCTTGGCAGCATACCACTGGGTGCGGTGCACATGTTTTGGCGGAGGTTGCACTTCTCCGACCAAGGTGTTGATGAGTGCGAAGTCACCATAACAGAAGAGATGGAAGCAATATCGAAGCGATTTGAAATCCTTGACATGTGTGGCAAAGTTACTCTGAAGACTAAATTGAAAGAAATTGCATATCCTGATAAAACATCCATGTGTCCTCCTGCTGAAAAGGTGAAGACAAAAGGGGCTCAAAAGAGAAACCTGACCAAACACCAAAGATCAACCAAGCGGGATCCATCGTATTTTGAGTACGTCGACGCGTTACATTCTCAGCATGATAGTTGGTCGACTGTATCAAAGTCTGCTTCAACATCTTCAGGTCCTTTGCCAACGGGTAATATTCCAATGCTAGATCAATTCCTTCCATGCATGAGAAATTACATTGTTGGTGTATGCGATGTTAAAGCCGATGGTAACTGTGGATATCGGGTTATTGCGGGTTTACTGGGTTTTGGTGAAGATGGTTGGGCTGTGGTCCGCAACCATTTGCTTAAGGAACTTACCGAATGGTCTGAAGAGTATGCTGTTTTGTTTGGTGGCTTACAAAGATATGAGGAGTTGAAGAGGTCACTACTTGTAGATGGATTGTCAATGGTAAACCTTTTCGTTTGTCTTTTCATAAGAATTGTCATACTATTGTGAACCATTACACTTATACTTTGTGTTTTGCAGGTAACACAGGATAAATGGATGGATATTACTGACATGGGTTATGTCATTGCTTCAAGTTATAACCTCGTTTTGGTTTCTGTTTCTAAGCAACAAAGTATGACGTTTTTCCCGCTTAGAACCCGACCGCCTAGAGATGCTGCTGTACATCGCGTCATATGCATTGGTCATGTATATGGAAATCATTTTGTGCAGGTATCATTTTGAAAATAATTTAATTCGGTTGAAATGATGTTAAGCAACAACGTATTAACAAGTTATCGTTTGTTCAGGTCACTTTGCAAAACGGATGTCCTATGCCACCAACTGCTTTACTATGGTCAAGACATTGTCATTCTGAAGCACAGCAATGGCCAACAAGTTATATTAGTCGCATGCAAAGATATAAAACTTTGACAACATTACCAACAGATTATGTTGATCTAGGAAGTCAAATGTGAATAGGTTGACATTACTTTGTTTTGTATTTGGAACCAAAATTTGAAACAACCATGTAATGTGAATGCGTAAATTAATGCAATGAAATGTCAAAATTGTGTTATACAATTTAAATGTTTAAAATGTCAAACAATATCATCCTAATGTCCACGTGGACGACTACTGGCTCCCCGTCTAGAACGAACGTATACTAATCTATCATCTGTGACACCTCGCGCTAACCGGATACACTGGTCAGTTATATCAAACGCTTCAGTGCCAGCGGTGACCATCCCAGCATCTATCATGCGTTGCAGCTTTCCTGCAATCGTTTCACACACAGCCTGCATAGAAGAATGAGTATGTTTAAATATAAGGTTAAATGGATAATGTGTATGTCAAACGTGTATGAAAATGAACTTTACCACTGCATGGCGAGGCGTCTGAACAGGAACATCATCACCAGACAGTGTATCTGGAGCTGGTGCTGGTATCGATACTGATGGAGGCACGGCACGAGAACGACGACCATCTTCACCTGGCTGAGGAGGGCTCATGAATGGATGAGAAATGGTAAAGAACCACTCCATGTAACCAGGATGACACTGCCCTGGGGCCCTGTCCATGTCTGCAGTGATAACCAAATGCTCCGAATAGTGGGTCCACCTAGCGTCCACCTCCTCTATCGATGGGGGGTAGGGGCAGCTATCAAAGTCTGGTATGCCCTGCACGAACCCAAACTGTCTCAACACCCTCTCCGGCTGGTAACGGACAATGTAGGGCCCCAATCTGATATGCCCTGAAAAAAAGGCAATGTCCTCCAACTCACAGAAAGGACGGTGATCGTCATACGGCGTCCACGCAACAGCATTAGTCGTCAACCTATCTAGTCGACGCCGATAGGTTGCGACAGGTAATGCCTTCCCTGGGTTCCATCGGCATGCCCGGGGGAGCCTCTCGCTGTAGTCCTCGTCCCTAATCGTGCTAGCAAGCCCCGGAAAATGCTCATACACCCAACACTGCATCAACCAAATTAAGTTAAGACACATCACACCAAATAAAGTTCGAACGAAACATTAAACAACACACACAAGTTAGCTAAATTGATAAAATACCTGCAACAGAGTAATGTAACCAGCAAGATGCTTTCCGTGGTGCTGGCACGCATAGTTAAGGTTCTCATACATATGCTCAAGTGCAGCCGCGCCCCAACTGAATCCACCAGCCTCATGGAGATCACGAAACGCCTCCAAGAATACCACACCGATATGAGTGGCACTCTTGTTGGCGAATATCGTGCAACCAACCAAGTGGAGCAAGTATGCTCTGGCTGCGACTGTCCACTCCATCTCCTGACACTTACGAGCATACAACTCTCGTAACCATGAAAGACGAACATATGCACCATGGCATTGTTTCGTCTCAGCTTCTGCCTCTGCCTCTGTCACCTGAAGCAACTCGACAATCAACTCAACTGCCTCCTCTACATCCAATACATCGTACGACAGGAATGCACCGATGACTGGTAGATGAAGCAGCGATGACACGTCGTCCAGGGTGATCGTCATCTCTCCAACTGGCAAATGGAAACTACTAGTTTCCTTGTGCCATCTCTCGACAAAAGCTGACATCAGGCCTCAGTCACCGGTCTCCAAAGAACAACTGATCAGTGGGCTTAACCCCGTCCCGGCGACCATCTCTTCAATCTCAGGCGCAGGCGCACCAAATTTGTGCACCTTCCTTCCATGTGAGGCCAACTTCAACTCAGGCCGTTCCTGCACGCACATGTTATATATAAGCCACAAAGGGATTCGCAAGTACTTATAAAACTCAATGGAAGTATGTTTGAATTCAATCATACCTCTCCAGTCCAAACCTTGACCGCGACATGATCACCGTAAAGAGACAACACTGATGTGTCATGCGGCCCACCAGGAAATCCGTCAACCGCACTCTCCATGTTTCCCTCCACATCAGGTTCAACTCTTCCCACATCAGGGGAACGAATGTCACCAACCTCCATAATATCCTCAGCCTCATCAGGCCCAACATCAATACGGATTCCGCGTTGCCTTCTCGCGGATGCTGTCGGTCTCCTCCGTGCAGGGGGTTCTTCTTGAGTGGCTTCTCTTCCTTCCCTAGCCACAGGACGGCGTAATCCTCTCATTTTAACCATGATCTGAAATTCCAACCACATTGTTACATTACAATGTCATATCAATTCATATTTAGGATGAATAAATTACATAACAACTTGCAATCATACACATGTGGATCAATATCAAAAACAGTTCCATAACATTTGACAATATGTTATTCAAATTACTGTTAACCATAACTGTGGATTGTTAGAAAGTGTTAAATAACAACTTCAAACCAAAGCCATCCTGATCAAATACCTTACGGGTTCCATACCATATGACAGCTTTGACAATATTGCATTGCACATCATTTCATTCATTAACCTTTACTCTTAACCATATCCTGAGAAGTCCTACCAAATCTTAAATAACAATTTCAAATCATTGCCATGTACAACAACATCACTAAGCCTACCATAACATTTGACAATATCATTTTAAATTACAGTTTCAACTCTACTTCATTCATTCATAAACTTTGAAAATTATCCTTTGACTTGCATTGAATCAATCACTTAAACCATTACAACTTATGATTGACAATTAAACTTTACTTATTGGCATCCTAAATATGAAACAAATCTACTGCATTCACTGGCAAAAAAATCACAGGATTCATCCAATTTTTAAAAAATCAGAACATACCATACGGATTTCCAATTTGCTTCTTACGGATTCTCAATCCGTAGCCATCAACCCCCAGTCATATTTCAAATTAGCGTAATGGAAACGAATAAAAATCAAGCCAGAACTCACGGATTCAACAATGGCGGCAGCAGAGACAACTGTTTTGCGTAGCTTCCTTCTTCCTTGATCAATATCAATGGCGGAAAAGTCTGCGGAGAAGACGAACGGCGGCTGGGTAGAGGGCGCGGAGAAGAAGACTGCTGGGTGTATTAGAAATGTCTCAAGCCTGATGTATATGTGACCATTTTAATGAGGGGTAATTTCGGAATTCCACTATTGTGTGCTGGGTGTATAAGGAATATTGCTGGTGTAGGAAGTTAATGCCATTTGGCCGTGGGGAAGGTGGGGTATCACTAGGTAGCTGGGCTATCCGAAAGTTTTCAATGTGTTTCTTTTTCGCGGTTATTGCTTCCTGCACTCGCCACCTGCGGTCTTTTCAAAATGTTTTATCCTTCCGAAATGATTATTTCGGAATTCAAAAGAAAGTACAGTCTGAAATGTATTTTACATTTCGAAAAAGAAAATAAAAAAAAAAGGTGCAGAAACCCACAATGAAAATGTAGGAAGCAATAGTCTTCTTTTCCTTTTCCTTTTGACGATAACCTTTTTCTAAACTCGCGGCCTTTTGCAGAGTAATCTAGAAAGAAAAAAAAAAAAGCTCATGTTATGGAGTATGGTGTTAAGAATAAAATGAGAAAAAGCAAACATTAATTATTAATTTCTTAAAAATAAGTTTTTTGCATTTATATTTTCTTTAATTATTTTTATTGAACATTAAATTGGCAAATTGTTGGATAAGTTCCGCTTTAATGTCTGGCCCAAATCCCCATGCTCTGAAAAGGGAAATGTTTGACTTGGGTCCAATTTCCGAGAGTGTTGACCTCGGCCCATTCCATGTTTAGGGAACAGAATCCCTAAACCTAACTCTCTTTCTATAAATGTGTCATTTATAGATGGAGGAGGCAGACTTGAGACAGAGAAGAAGAAGAACGCAGTCGAGAGTGTCTTGTGTGAGTGTTTCTCTGTGAGTATTTCTCCGGCGAAAGGCTGTTGAGAGAGAGAGTCTCCGAGAGGTTGAGTGAGCAACCCTTGTAGAGAGAGAGTGGTTCCCTCCATTGTTGGTGAGGTTGAGCGTTTACTCCGGCGTGTGGCCGTGGAGTGTGTTTGTAACCATTATTATTATAGTGGATTGATTTTTCTGGACAAAGTCTCGTGGGTTTTCCAGTGTTCTGGTTTTCTCTCACGTAAAGTCATTGTTGTGTGTGTTGTTACTCTCCTGTTCTTCCTTTGCATTTGTTATTCACGTTTCCGCATTTACTGTTTGATTCTGGGTTGAGTACGTGACTCCCCAGTTTGCTGTTTATCGCTGTTTGGTGGTAACGGAGAAGCGCACTTCCGCCGAACACAAATTTAGTCCTTAAACTACGTGATAACAGTTCAATAATTATATGTCCCAAATTATAGTCAAAAATTATTTTTTATATTAAACATCAAATTGAACATTATTAATATATAATTTTATAGTCAACACTTAATTATACTTTAATAAAAATAACATTAAGAATAGTCTCTTCTCAAATTGATACATACACGGGTACACCCATTCGATACTCTAACTTAAAGAAGAAGAAAATGTTTAAATTATTTTTCTTAACCTTTAGATACAGTTAGCTAGAGTGAAAAAAAAATTAAAATAAAGTATAAAAATGTAAATCTAATTTCACTTACTGTTGATTTTTATTTTTATTTTTTGCTTTTTTTCTCTGTAAATGAGTGAAGATTGGCCTGAAGAATAGGATTGGATGCAGAAAGAGGTGGGTCCAAGATTCTTTAACTGGGTTTTACTGTTTTAGGGCGTTGGAGGAAGCTATGGAAGACCCACTAGGCGGTAGTGGACAGCCTCTGGTGCGAGACAAAGACCAGTCTAGTTCCTTTTGGCAACTCTCCAAACCTACCACAATCACGCGCCACGTGTTCCTGTTCTCCTCGAGATCATAGCTGACACGTAGACGGCGATGAACGGACACAACTGAAACTAATGCGTATATACGAAAACAGTACAGTATTTTCTTACCGTTTTCCCCTTTCATTTTAAATTTAAAAGTAACAAAAGACGTATAATATTATTATTTTATTATATTATTAATACGATTATTTTTTGGATTAATCTCCATATAAAACATGTCAATCACTTTTAGGATTATTTCTTTTCAACCACGTATTTTTTATCAATAACACTCAAAATTGATATCTTAATTAAGAAGTGAAATCCAAAATCACTTGTACTATTAATTTGTTGCTCAATCATTACAATATAAAACTTTAACTAACTAAATTTTATATTTAAAGAAAAATTAATACAAAATAAATTTTAAAAAATAATTAATAACTCAACAAAAAATAAAAAATGTAAGACTAAAGTAATAATAATGTTAAAACTAATATATCTTTTTGTGCATCGAGTGCTTTTAAATTAAATTGAAAACTATATATAAAAAATAAGTTTAAACAATAGTATTTTTATAATTAATATCTTAGTTAAATATTCATTTTATTAAATATCATGTTATGTGATAATAAGAATGAAAATGATAATTATTGTGACTGTTTTTACCATTATTTCTACAGAATTATGATAGTAATGACAAAAATTATGTTAGTAATCACAATAATTATGACATAGCATGATAGTTATTGTGATGATGATCTTCACATAAATTATTCTTTTTGATAAGGAATATAAATTAAAATTTTAAAATATTTGATTTCCTTTTTAATAAATCTTTTTAAAGACTTACAGTTAAATAAAAATTTAATTTTAACTTTAAATATTTTGATTTTAATTTTTCATTTTAATCTAACGATTAATATTAATAATTTTCATTCTCATATAAAATATTTGATATGTCCTATATATATAATTTGGCACTTTACAATTTAAAATATTATAAATCAAATTTAAGTAATAATTTCAAAAAACAAACAAACAACAAAATTATATACCATATAATCAATCTGGATAACATTATCAGGAGTGATGATAATGTTTTGCTTCCAAATTTTGAAGGAGTTTTTCTTGAAAAAAAATTATTATAATACTATTAGTACGAAATATTTATTATTAATGATTTTTTTTTGAGAATATAATTTTAAGTGAAATTTTTTCTTTCTAATTATAAAGCTTAAATACAATACTTTATTAATGATTAGTGAATTTTTTCTAGAATGAATCTTATGATTTTTTTATTTTTTTTACTAAATGATACAAAATTAAAATATAGATCTTTATATTTCATTTTATCCGTCTTTTTTTTACTACTTTTACCTTGAGTCAAACGAGGAATAAAATATTTGGTTACAGTAGTATTTTACAAGAGCATATAATATACAGTAATTAAATGCAAATGTGTTGGTACGACTTGGTGGAAGAAAAGTAAGTAATAGAACGTTGTAGAGGGTGCAGGGAAGATGATTGATCGACATTGAGATATTGAGACGACGAAAAGTACGATGAAAGGCTGAGCCTCTACACCCAGCACCCCGCGTAAAACTCGAGGGTTCTCTCATCTCATCTCTGCCACTTTACTTTTTCACCTCTACGCGCGTGCTCTCTACGCGCTCTAGGGTTGGCAGTGACTAACGTTATTGAGTTTTGTACCCTATCCTACCCAATGGGCCCTGCCAGAATGAGTTTTGTACTTTTATGGAACCCGATGTGGGCCTGGGTTTTTTTGGGTCGAGGGGGAATTAAGTTACCCCTAATTTTGTGGGACAAGCACTTGGGGCGGTGGAGTGTGATGGGAGCGTGCAGGTTCTTGTTCGGGTAAGAAAATGAAGATGGCACAGTGGCTATATTAGAGAGGGATTGGTTGGTGAAGAGAAAAAAACTATAGTGGGGGGCTGTTGTTTGATGTGTGTTATGTTGTAGTATCGTGCCTCTTACTGCAGTTGCAGCCTTGCATTGATTGTGTTGGTGGGCCAAACTTGGAAGGATGAGGGTGTTATGTATTTGGAATATATAGGTCACTTTGGCCAAGACTCACTGAAAGTCTGAAAGTGTTATCATCATTGAGGGCCATTTGGCATCTATATAAGAAGAACAATCAGAAGAAGCCCCTTTGGTTTGGTTTGGGGTCATCACCACATGTTGGGACAATGCATGGTTAATTTTTTTTTCTTTTATCAAAAGAAGGTATTTCTACCGTAAAAAATTATAGATTAATCTCTCATGAAACAAAATAGCAATTAAGAGATAATTTCTCTTCTCACAAATGTGATTCTATTCACATAATCAGTTATGATGCACAGCTACGACATGGTGTCAAATACGGTGCATATATATAATTATTTTAACATATATATATATATATATATATATATATATATATATATAATACAATACGTGTAACATACATATTTAAAAGTATATAAAAATTCATAATACTTGATAGAAATTCATAAGCTTTCTTGAAATCATTCTTAAAAGGAACAATTTTCATTTTTGTTTCATTAAGGGAAAGCGTTTCTATATTATACATGCTTACATATCTTTTGTAGGTGTACTAAACTTTCATAAAATGCTTTAGAAAGTTGAATACTTCATTGATATGATGATGCATGTATTGGTGAAGTATCTAGAATATCGGTATTAGATACCTGAAATAAATTAAAGTATCATTATTTTATAGATAATCAAAAATTAAATCCATGTCATATTTAAAGGATTCAAACTACTAATCGCTTATATTGTGCTATGTTAGGTAATTGTAGGTTGTGTTGGTATCCGAACTAATAATTATCGTCAACATTATGTATCCTATAAAGGATAAGTTGAAATTGATGTGCTTTTCATAGGATCTTTACTATTTGGTTTCTGTGTATATATTTCTATCACAAACATTTTATTTTTGTTTTGTATTTGTAACCTATGGCTATTTTTTTACCACATTTAATTAAAAGCAAGCACTTGGATTTTAAATAGTAGACATCTAATTGGATACCTATTCATCAATTTAATTTCCAAAGAAAAATAAATTATATAAGATTATTTCTTTCATTTTTAATGTGTATAATTAGTTTGTAAAAATAATAATTCGTATACCAATTTAGTTCCTGACAAAAGTATTAATAACCTAAATTGGTCCTGGAATTATTAATAACCAATATTAGTCTTCAAAATATTAATTAAAACTGAATTGAGATGAATGATTTTTTAGAACTGAATTGAGCATTTAGGTTGATTTTAAGAGATGTATTTAACTCCAATTATTAATTTATATATTCTATTTAAAATTAAATTATCATATACTCTTAAATAAATCACCAACTTTGCTTCCATGAGTATATATTTTACATGATAGAAATTGAAGTAAGAACATTTTCAATGGTAGAATTTAAGTAATTTATTTTAAATGTTTTATCCTATATTAATTTGTCTCTTTAATATAACATTATAGTTAAGTAACTTATATATATGTTGCTCTAATGATATAATTTTAAGCAATTCTTAAATTATCTTCCCTTAAATGGAAATAAATTATTTTTTTACACATTAACAACCATTGCTTATATAAATAACCTATGACACTAGATCACATCCAATGATAAAATAAAATTAATAAATGATATCTAAAAATAAGCAACTCATCAAATGATCAACATTGAAAATGCTCAAAGTAAAAAAAATGTTATGATTTCAGACTAATAATATTATTATTATACTAATAATTTAAGATATCAATAGTATATGTTAACTTTTTTTATATTAACAACGTTATCTGTTAATATAACTTATCATACTGATAATGTAAATCTGCTATATATACTAAGAATTCAACTTTTGCTACACATAGTATATAGTCATGGTAACAACTAGATTTTTGTTTTTTTTCTCTCGTTAGTACTCGTATATGATATCGATCTCTTCTGTATTATTATGTATTTGAACATTAATGTTGAACCCTATTAACTCTTTTCATTGTAATAACTTGAGGAATTTACGATATCCATTAAAAAAAATTGAGGAATTTGAATTTGAATGGAATTGATGGTTTGACGTTGATGCTTCATTTAAATATTCATTTATGATCAGAAACCATTTTTTCTCTTTCTTTTAATGGTCAGTAATGTCCAATCTCATTATATATTTCCTATTTTGTGCAGTTCATTCTAATTTTGAGCATGACACAATCGAAACGGAGAAGCACCGTGTTAAGAACGAGGCATGACATAATCGATATTGAGTGTTTGATCATTCATGTATATTAATGAATGGCTAGGGGACCAATTATTTGCGACTCTTACTAAAGAGAGATACACCGTGTAGTCTACTCTACTTCTTTATTTTTTCATGGGCTAATCCAATTATTAACTGGAATTCAAAATTTTGTTGTTCTCACACTAGTGGAAGCTACGTCACTCATCACTAAAACATATCTAGCCTGCTACTAAAGCTATCCTATTTTGATTATCAGTTGGGTGAGCTTTTAATGATGAAATTAGATAACTTTGATGAACCTTTTTCTTTTTGTTTCGCTAAATGTCATGGAAAGGAATTAGAGAACTTTATTTAACAGTTCGCTATCTTCCTACCCACAAATATAAATGATTCTTATATTCTTTATTGTGCTTGTATGAAAAATCTTTATTCTTATGTTCTTTTCATAAGAGGCGTCTTCTAATAGTAGTACTACTAGTACTTCTTAATTGCTTATAATTTTTTGTTATCTAGCTAAATTGTCCTTCATTACTTTGTCTCTTTACTCAACCAAACATTTTTTTACTACTTATTAAACTTATCAAATTAGACTCCTAGTAGGGTACAAGTATTAAATATAGCAAATACCCAGATATAAATTTGGATGTGAGTATTTTTTATTAATTATTTTTAGATATGGATATGAAGGGCAAGTATTATGGACACCCCACTTAAATCCTACCTTTTACTATCTCTAGTTATAATATTTATTTCTTTAGCATATTCTTGAGGCAAAACGTGTATTTGATTTAGATGAGAAAAATAAATAAATAAAAGAAATTTCAAAATTAAAATAGAGAATAAAAATGCGAGTCTCATTAGATAAAATATAAAATTTGTCTCCACTAAAACAAACACATCCCTACTTATGAAGTTGCTATCCTTCCTCTCCATCAACTAAAATTACCTTAACTTATTATCTAACATTATAATAAAACTTACTTTTAGAAACAATTATATAGTGACAAACTGACAATAAAGTAATGACCAGTAAAACTTTTCTTAAACTATAACTTTTGTGGCAAATAAACATTAAAACCAGTAAAAGGCATAAAATTTGCCGTAAAAATAACTATGGTGTAGTATTAAACCTTCCACTGTTTCTTCACCACTCAATCCCAATACATGATTCAGAATAACACACTTTCCTATTTAAATCATGCAGCATAGTTATATTAGGTGCGGTCCTCTGTGCATAATAGCAAAGATATCCATATAATTTCTCAAAGTGAAGTTACAAGTAACAAATGTAATCGGAGGCAATGGAAGAAAATTGCTTCTCATTAACATAATAGAGCTCAAAACTAACTAATCAAAAACTAAAATAAAAACATTCAAAATATAAGATTAACTTTTTGTGATAAAAGATAAACTGAGAGAAGGATAAGTTGTGGATTCAAATTTCACTGCCAATAAAACTAACAAATTAATAATTAATATTTGTTAATAAAAAAAATAATCAAAACAAATCACAATAAAATTTTAGTTGACATGTACTTCCGAATGATCATTGATCATTGTTGATTAGGCACAAATAGGATCAATTAAAAGATAAAGTAATCAAAACTTGAATTTTAAGTCTATCGATATTTATTATTAATTTTTTAAAGAAAAAGATCATAAATATTAATTAAAAGACTTCATATATCATTTTTTTCTTTAAAACAAAAATGTTTCTCTATTTTTAATTTATGATTCATATTTTGTAGATTTACTTTAGGCACAAGTAAATGAGTATGGAACTTTGCCTAGACAAAGTAAAAGGAACTTTGAAAGCACGAGACTATCATTCAACCACTCGTCAAATAGTCAAATGGAAAAGTATTTCTTAGAGTTTTTTTATTGAAAAAAATTATTTATTTTTAATAAAAAATATTTAAAAACATTTATAACTTATATGAAAATAGATCGACAATCATTTACTAAATAGCTAGTTGATTGTAAGTAACATTTACTAGAGAACAAAGGAATTTTTTTTTCTTACTACAACTGCAAATGAAATCTGACATGGCATGGTGAATAGTGGTGGTGTCAAATGGTCACATTATTAGTCATGAAAATATCAAGCGGTCCAGCAGCGACAAAGATCAAGTGTAGAGAACAAAGCATAATAGGTCGACAGCTAGTACAAAGTACGCTAACTCTTTAATTAACTTCAACATAAAAAATAAAATAAAAACACATCAAATCCATGGTATCATAGATGAACGACAACACTCGTAGTCTAGACTCCTACTAAGTCCTAAGCCCTAAGCCCGTCGTCCATTATAGCCAACATCAACCACCCTCGCCAACTCTGTCCAACTAACACAGTAACACAAGTATAAAGGGAAATAAAAAACTAATAATAAGTTCAAATATTAGAAATCATTTACCAATTGTAATTTTAATATCTTTATTTTTGAAAAAGTTGGATTCAATTAAATAATTTAACAAAACAAAATTTTAACCTAGTAAACTGACTCGAAATCATTTTTGACCCATAGATTAAATGAGCCACAACTCATGTACTTAGTATTTTGTAATTATTGAATGAATTGAACATCCAACGACTTAATTATATTTTATTTTCAATAATATAATTTTAAACACCCATTTAAAATCTTAGCCGTCTAACAGTTATAAAATAACTGACAAATCATTCATTCAGTGAAATTGAATTCAATCTTAATAAATAAGAATTTATATTCAAATTTTATGAATAATAATATAATTAAACGAGAAAATAACACTTAAACTGACCAACTCCACCGTAAAGCTTTAGTCATCAACAAAATTCTGCGCTAATGTTATGGAAAAAGAAAAAAAGTTATACAATGTTGATAACTAATAAGGCCATCCAGATACACACACTGGTGTTGCATACCAACATTATTTTTGCAGTCGAGTACCTTATACGTGCCTCTTCTACATGGAAAACTGATCCAGATGTTGTTGAAACTTGAAATAGGAATCAAATCATCACATTCCATCATGGTGTTGTACTTTAATTTGTTAAAAGCCATCCTCTTTCACCATAAAAATGGAGAGCTCGATACTTTGAAAAAAAAGGTTTCATCATGCTACCTATATACCGCTGCATAATAATTGAATCTAAGGCATCGGTCACGTCCCTTTTACGAGAATCCAACATGGAGCACATAACCCGTAACATGGCTCGGTAGCTTCTGTCCATACTAATCCCATCTTTTTCACCATGAGAGACGGATGCATCAATATATTCTGACTTGGCTTAATTGATAGATAATTTTTATAAAATTATAAATATTTTTGTTTGAGTTAAATAAAATTATTATAGATGATAAAATCATTTTTAAAATATTTAATAAATTTATATATTTAAGATTTAAGTCTAAAATCTCTAAGTAAATTAAAATAATCTCATATTAATTGATTTATATATTAAATAATATTTTGATAGATAATTTTATTTTTTAAATATCTGATAAGTTTGATATCCATGTCTAGTATGTTTGAAAAAATTATTGTTAAGATATTAATCCTTGAAGTAAGTCTCAATATTTTGAGATAATATAGTCCTTAATTCCCGGTTTAAAAAAACTGTTAATTAAAAAGATTTAGAAAGTTGAAATACACACACAAAAGGGGCGTGGGGTGAGGGTTTCCACAAGAGGATAAAAGCATGGGGTAGTGCTTTAACCAATTGTGCACTTGGTGGTGACCCGTGTTATATACAACTAGGGGCAGAACTTAGGAGGGTCCTAGGGTACTGTTAGACCTGGCTCTGGCTGGGTTCTGGGTCCTTTGCAATTGATGGTCTCTGATAAAGACCTGCTCCTTTTTTTCAATTTTCATTACTACTGAGATTGGTTACTATTGTGATGTTAACCCACTGATATTGAATTCACAAATGTGCCCCTTTTTTCCATAAAAGTAAGGGGAATGGAGATGTTGTTGGTTTTTGCCTGTACTGAAATTTGCCTTCTAGGTTTACTTTCACTCCCTGCTGGTCAATAGGTACAACCCCATTTCTTTTTTCTCTACTAACATTTATAGCACTTTCAAAAATATTCATGACCCTTACGTATGTTTTATATATATATATATATATATACACACACATAAAATGACATAAATGTTAGTTAATTAACACGTTTTAGGTTTGTTTAGTTTATGCTGATTGTTGGTTTTTTACTAGTATCAAGCTTTTGTTCAAACATAATAAGTAATGACCTTAGAAGACAACCCTATTTGTCTTTGTAATTGTAATAGTTGTTGTAATAGTAGAAAATATAAATTAAGCCTATGCTTAACTTTTGAATTAATTACTAGCTGCATGGTTTAGTTCCAGTATAAAACTTGCTGTATGGTTTAGTTCCAATATAAAAGTCATTTTGTTGAGTTGGTTTTTACAAAGGTCGTTTAGCTATTTAGTTCCACAGCATGAAAAGTTGTTTAGTTTCAGCATCTTAAAGGAAAATATAATGGATTACTTACAAGTTACAAAGAAGCTACTTTTTCGTTGCTGATAAAAAAAAAAAAACAAAAACAAATAAGCTACTTTGGATAGCCTGGCCATTATTGCAAAATTATGAATTCATTAAACCAATGATCTATCCTACATATGTGAGCGAATTACGAAAGAAGTTGCTTTCTTGTGTTTTTCTTTTTTCTTTTTACCAATAGGTGTTGCATGCTTTCTTATTGTATAAAAACAGACTTTTAAGATTATGTGAGTGTGTGTTTTACTTTTTATTATCATATCCGTTTTGGGGTTGATTTTTATTTATATAATAATAACATTGTAAGGGTTGGTACTCATTTGACCTTTTATCCTTTATATCTTAATAATACTTGTTTGTTTGCCGAGAAAAAAAAAACATTAGGTAATAGCTAGATATTTTCCTCCATCCCCAAATGACAAAACTTTAGATAAATTTAGATTTCCTTTTACCTGTTTTTCAACTTTGTTTCTGTGTTTAATCAAATTCATTCATTGCTTGTGAGATTGTTAATTTCTTTTATTACACGCACAAATATATATATTTGTGATTATTTTATATATTCCTCGTTTATATTATTTTAAAACTATATTAGCATACTCATACACTTAATTTTTTACGACAACTGTATTTTGTATTCGTATGCTTAATGCTTAGTTATTTTTTTAATGCTTAATGAATAGTGGTATACCTGTATTCATGCAACATAAAATTTCCTTTCATATGATCATCTTTTAGCAGAAAATTGAAGGCTTTTTTCGGACTTTGCTAGCTAGCTGTATATTTATTTTATAATCGAAATTTGTTATATATATATATATATATAATATTTTTGCTATATGAGAGAGTTTTTTTACTAAGAAATATGCCAGTACTAGCTAGATATCCGCTACCTTGTGTGCAGTGTAGAAGAAGAATCTGATTTGCATTTTTTTTGTTTGCTATGTTATCCTTCTACAGTTGTCTCTTCTCAATTCATTCTATAGATTCAACATGTGTGATTATTGAGATATAAGAAAAACAGAAAAAGCAAAGCCTTTCCTTGCGGTGTCATCTCAAATAGTTTTAAATCATTGCTCTGAATTGCCACCGCCGTGGCCTTAATTGTGGTCATTTTGTGTTTGTCTTGTTTGCTTCTGTGATATTCTTTGCCTGTTCCTATCTTTGTTTCGTTCGAACGCCTTAGTTAATTTTTTTCTGAAGTAGTAACAATTAACAAAGTATCTCCTATTTGATTGCGTGATGTATACTACACAAAATAGCCCGGGATTTTGATTACTACTTTCCTATTTGATCTCCTACTACAGAACCGACTTAATTACTTTTCCTTACATGGTTCAAATTGCTTTATTTTTTGAATTTCATTCATTCACTTTTTTTATCTGCAAGAACAAGAAAATAATTATTAATGACATAGAGGATAATGTGTACAAGTGATATCCACCCCTTACAACATCAAGGCCGAAGGACCAAGTCTAGTGTAAAACCAGAACCGTACCCCTCCTACAGCTGATATGTAAAAACTCCAATTCTCTAACCCAATAAAAAACCTCATAATATCCTATGTCAAGAAGAGAGTGAAATGCTTATTACATCCATATTTATTCATTCTAAATTATACTGTAGTTATTAGTTTTTTAGATTATTTTTTAAATAAATAATCTATTTTTCAATTAAGAATTTAATGAGACATTTTAATGAGTCACATACTCTCATAAGAACCATCCCTATTGGGCTATCGTCAAATTTGATAAATACTTTTATAAAGGTTAAAATTTATTAGTAGGTTATTAAGATATTTAAAAAATAATAATTAGGTTCCTATTTATTTTTTAAAATGTAATTGGGTTCTTTATTTTGTAAATGAATTTTTGTAACTAGTTTATACTGACTTAAAATTGCTATAAAAATATAATTTATGGTGATTTCAAACCGTAAAGACTCAACTAAAAAATTTATTTGGAGACCTCTTTAAAAATTCTTAAATAATTTAAAAACCTACCAAATAATTTAACCTTATTAGAGCTTGTAAATGAGCTCGACAGAAAATGAAAAAGTTGTCTTCCTAGGGAGGAATAGGCAAAGTGGAGGGCATGGGCACCAATTATTAACTAACGTGTCACATTTAAAGCAACCAACAGCTTTACATTTGCAAAGGTTGGCCAAAAGAACTTATGGTGCAGGCTAGTAAAGTAGTATAAATATATGGGTTTGATTAATTAATGTTTTTTCATTGGTAAGAAATTAAAAAAATATTATAAATATTTAAAAAATAAAAAATCTCTAATAATATAATTTTACATATTTTAATAATTTTATTTTCTTAATTAATGTGCTAAAAATACTAAGTGATTAGCATTTGCATAAAGATATTCATTAATTTACCAGTTCCCTGGTTGGTTAGGCACGGTGACCCGGATTATTGATTACTTTTTGTCTAAGAAGACAGCTAATAATTATGATAGGACCCTAACAATAAAGTCAAAACTTTGGTAGGCAAAGTAATTGGCCATTTCTAATGTGAAAAGATAAATGCTTAAAAACAGCATGCGACTTTCTATCTCCAACGTCATCTGTCTCAAATATTTTGGTTAATTGTCAACTTTAACTCCCATTGCCTGTCCAATGCGAGTGGTAATAGGTAATAAGGTGTGCCCTCAATGATTCAGGCTCAACAGGGTTTTCATTGAAACCCTCTCATGTGGAAGCATAATTTTCTACACTAATGACATCTCAAGGTCTGACATTTTACATTAAATAAATGGACAAGTTTTGGCTCAAGCTCTTTATATTTTTTCCATTAAATTTTCAAACTAAATAATAATATACGAACGTTGTCAATATTTAAAAAATATCCACTTAATATCTAATTTTTAAAAAGTTATAAGATAAATATTAGTAATATATTTTTATTATTAGGTTAAATTTAGTAAAAAATATAAAATTTTGTAAAGTTAACTTCTTATTTAATGAATCTTATTCTTCTTTTCTTATAATTTTAATCAATAATACATAAGGTACTAAAATGTATGTTTTTTAAGGTTACTAAAATGCATGCTATTAACTACTCTAACTATAACTATACTTAAAATATAATATAAGTGGGAAAATAGTTACCTAGTGGAGGGTTAGATGCATACATCATAATGCTGAAAATAGTGAAATACTAGTATCTTGGCATCCAAACTCCGTACCAGAAACAGCTCACTGAAGTGGTGGGAGAGAATCTAATCTAATATCTACATTCTATATAGAACCTTTAATTAATGGCATGGTCAACAAACAAAATCATGACAGAACCGACATGGAATTAGAAAATGAGATCAAATCAACAAGAGAGAATAGAAATGAATGACCTCAATTTCAAACATTATATAATAATAATAATAATAATGCTAAAAAAAACCCAGTTGTGTAAAGTGGATTATTATTTAATAAGTAGAAGGATAGGTGTGAGATTTGGTGAAATAGAAGGGGACAGAATAGACATCCGCCCGGAAATACAGGGATACCGTACAGTCCAAGACAGCAAAATAACCTCCACAAACAAAAGTGAGTCACTCCTACTACAGTACTACAGTCTTTGTTGTGGTAGCTTTCTTTCTTTCTTTTTTCCTCTCACTTTCTCTCTCTCTCTTTCACTCTGCCACACATCACACCCAACAGTCTCAGCAATGCAGCAGCTGCAACCACTGCTCCCGCCTCAGCCTGCAGACAAGCAAAAGGGCAAAAATATAATATCATATCAATAATGACATTTAATTAACACTTTAATTAATTAAAACAAAAAAGGTCCAAGCTTTTTTTTTCAGGTGAATCAAAGTATCTCTCACAAGTGAGCCAAAATTTATCTCTTTATTTAGGAAATAGTAACGATATAACATACTTATCTCTTTTAATAAATACTTGTTATATATATATATATATAAATTTGAGAATTGAATATCTGAAAACATATTTAAAAGACAAATTTCTCTTTCAATCATGTTATGCTTTTTGGTAAAAAATCAGAAGTATTTTTTATTAGTTGCTTGAGTTGTTTAAGATTATTGTACTTTTTTTAAGTAACGTAACTCTACTAAAATTTGAATTTCAAATTATTGATTAAACTATACATAATTTGTGTAAGTTTATTTTTAAAAATATGTATTAAATATCTCAATATATATTTAAAAATAAAATTATTTTTCAGCTATGTTATATTTTGTGCTAAAAAATCAGAAACATTACTAACTGTTTGGGCTGTCTATGTCAGATATTGTGTATATCAAATTCTTCTTCTAAGTATATAACTTAACTACTTATCAAGACTTGAACTACAAATTATTAATTAAATTAGAATTATATCATGTACAAATTGTTCCATACGGATGATGAACCATGTTATACTAACTAATTGACACAGAGTTCAATTTTTCTTACATGAATCTAGAATATTTTTTAGCTAAAAGTTAGACTAATCTTTTGAGCTATAGAGATATATGAGAACTGAGAAGCTAATATTTTTTTTTATATACACATGTTTAAAAATCAAATCCTCCCTAAAATAGTTAAAGAGACATAATTATATATAAATCATGTTACATTGAATTTAGTAAGAGTGAGTCTCCATTACTTAATTCACCTAATTTTTTTTTATCGAAAAAAATATAGCAAGAGAGAGTGGAAGTTAAATCCGGATGAATGAATGAAAGAGGGGGTGGTGATTTGATGGTTTTCCCCAAAAAGCGAAGGGGCCATAATTGAAGAGGTTCTCAAAAGGGTGGGAAAGAAAAAAAAAAAGGAGGAGAGAGTGATAGGTCAGTGGGGAGAGAGTGATAGAGACAGAGAAAGCGGGTCTCTTTCTTTTTGGAGTATTGGGTCAGCTTCTTTTGGCAATGCCAAAGTTGGTCACGCTCTCTGAAAATGCAGCAACAGCAACAGCAGCAGCAGGCATGAAGAACAACTACAACAACAACAAACACAACACCACTCCTTCAAATATCATCATCATTTCTCACTTCTCGTCCTTCACCCTCTTTTTCTCTTTCTTCCCTTCACTCTCTCTTTCTCTTCATGGCTGGTCTCATCGATCTTAACAACGCCACCGAGGACGATGAAACGCCGTCGTCTGGCTCCTCCTCCTCCTCCTCCACCGTGTGCCTTGAGCTCTGGCACGCGTGCGCGGGTCCAATGATTTCATTGCCCAAGAAAGGGAGCGTTGTCGTGTACTTCCCTCAGGGACACTTGGAGCAACACCTCCACGATTTTCCGCTCCCTGCCTCTGCCAACATCCCTTCCCATGTCTTCTGTCGCGTCCTCGATGTCAAGCTTCATGTGGGTGGTGTTCTCTTTTCACCCTACAATTCCAAAATGCTGTTTCTGCTTCTTTTGTTCTTCTTCTTGTTGCTGTGTGTTTGGTTCCTTACCTTAAATGTGTGCTATTTTTGTGCAGGCTGAGGAAGGGAGTGATGAAGTCTATTGCCAGGTGGTGCTGGTTCCCGAAAGTGAGGTGAGGCTTCTTTTTTTTTTTCGCGGTTTCACTTTGGAGAAAGTGCTAAAAAAGGAAACAAATTTATCTCAACTCAGAATCTTGGTTTCTTTAGCACCTAAGTCTTAGGGGTTAAGTGAAATTTTACCAATTGAGATTAGTATATTATTACAGAGAAACTGCTTAATTGAGCTAAGTTATTTTTTATCGGCAAATGTTAATTGTTAGTTTTTTTGTTAGCGAGAGGATTCAAACCCGCAATCTTTTCGTCCTTTCCTTCTCCCTTTACCACTAGATTAACCTTAGCTTAATTGAGCTAAGGTGAAGGTGTCAAAACTCAAAAGGATATAATATAGGTGTAGGTTTTGTTTTCAGAGGAAAAGGGCACTAGAAAATGGTACTTTGGTTGTGTGGAAGTGAAAAGATGAAAGAGGGGTATGTTAGTGTATTTTTATTTATGAAGTGATTAACTTGGTCATTGTTTGTAGCAAGTGCAGCAGAAGTTGCGGGAGGGGGAATTTGATGCTGATGGTGAAGAGGAAGATGCCGAAGCCGTGATAAAGTCCACGACGCCCCACATGTTCTGCAAGACTTTGACTGCTTCTGATACCAGCACTCATGGTGGATTCTCTGTGCCTCGTCGCGCTGCGGAAGATTGCTTCCCTCCCCTGGTAATAATTATGAATGGTGATTCATTCCTTTCTCTTGTGATAAAGTAAGCTTGTTTGAGTGGTTCCTTAATTGCTCTAATGTGTTTTGTCATTTTGTTTTTATTTTTTATATACTAGGGTTATGCTAGCCCTTATTAATGTTTTGAAATGACACAGTCCAATTTGAAAGTTATCTTCATACTGGATAGTTCTTCCATTGCATTTTGAATTTAAGTCTTCTGTTACTTTAGGATTACAGTCAACAGAGGCCTTCACAGGAGCTTGTGGCAAAGGATCTCCATGGCCAGGAATGGAGGTTTCGACATATATATAGGGGTATGTGTCTTATGTTTTCAAATTACAAGTTAAAGGAGAAACCAATTTTAGAGTACCACTTGACTGTTTGGGTTTGTATTTCCTATTTCTCATGTGCAGGGCAGCCGCGAAGACACTTGCTTACTACCGGTTGGAGTGCTTTTGTGAACAAGAAGAAAATTGTATCTGGAGATGCTGTTCTGTTTCTCAGGTATGATTGTATGAACTCCACCTAGATTCTATCAAATATTAGCTAGTAAACGTACCATGAAAGGACCAACATTTTTGTACTTAATTAATGGCAGGGGTGAGGATGGAGAACTGAGATTGGGAATTCGTAGGGCTGCTCAACTGAAAAGTGGCAGTACCTTTTCAGCTCTTTCTGGCCAGCAATGGAGTCCTACCAGTCTTATGGATGTGGTTAATGCTTTGTCTGCAAGATGTGCCTTTAGCATTCACTATAATCCGAGGTATTTTTTCTAGTTATTTTCTTTTACTTTGCTTGTTAGTTAATGAAAGAGAAACTGTCAGTGTCTATCTACAATTCAAGGAGTGTTATTTTGTGTAAGATAGGATAAGATGCAATGCTCCTTATGCTATTCAAAATGATGTTTTAGTTAGATAGTAAGTAAACATTCATTCTATCAGCATGTCCCCATTATTTTAGGCTAACATTCTAGTTTGACACGCTTGACATGAGATTTAGTTTGATAGAAGAAAAGTAGAGAACAAAACTGCATCAATTTCTTAGCTACTTCCCACAAGTTATTGAAAGCTAACAGTTGCTCCACATGCTTTATAGTATGTTTTGCCAAGATTGGCACAGACAAGTCAAGCTAATACTTTTTGTGCGTTCTAAAATTCGAATCTCAAGTTCTCCTTTGTGACTGTCTTCTTTTTTTTTTTTTTTTTATTGTTTTACAAGAGACATGTGTTCATGCCTAATGTCAAATGTAGTTATTAATCATCATCATATTTTCTTAGATAATAGCAGACATATATTTGTCCCTAGGTTAATAATTTCCCCTTTCAACTTCTTTAAATACATTATTATGTGAATATTCTAGCAAAATATAATTTTACTTGTATGTACTGCCGTGGTTTAAGTTTTCATGGTTTTTTGTTTTGTTTTTTTCTGTTTTTTTCATTTACTTCTTGCAAAGTATGGTATCTGATTGGTGTCTTCTATACTCCACTGTCCTTGTAGGGTCAGTTCATCTGAGTTCATCATACCTATCCACAGATTCGTAAAGAGCCTTGATTATTCTTATTCAGCTGGAATGAGGTTCAGGATGCGCTTTGAAACTGAGGATGCTGCAGAGCGAAGGTTTGTTTGTGTTTTTCTTGTTCCATTTAGATAATCTATTTATAGAGAATCTTAGTCAATTTTTTTTATGGCAGATTCACAGGATTAATTGTTGGAATTGCTGATGTGGATCCTGTTAGATGGCCTGGATCTAAATGGAGATGCCTAATGGTATATTGCTGGACTCTTTCTAACTTACCCTTCTGTAGTTATCATTTGCAAGCCTGCAGTGTGGCAGTAGATGCCTTTTCTCACACTTAGGGCATGGTTATTTTGGCTTTTTTGTGTCTTAGCTGTTTTATTAATTTTTTTGACTCATTTTTATAACTACCTGGCATATGGCATTTACTCCTGCTACTCTTTTCTTTTAACAAATTGTGTCGGATGGATTTTTGGTGAAATCATGCTTATATGATGGCATAAACGTAAGTGAATTCATTGGCATAACAGTTATCATTGTTCTGGCATTTTTACTTGGTTTATCTGTAAACTTCTGCTCAAGTAGCTTGAGTACATTTTGGTTTCAGCTCATTCAAAAGATTGATTGCATATTTTCTTAATAGAAACTACAATTGTTTTTATAGATATCTGGTAAACCTATTGCCCTCATAATTATTTATTATATGTTGTCATTTCTAAGTAACTTAATGGATGGTGTGACCATAAGTTCGTACTCATATGCAGGTAAGGTGGGATGACTTAGAAGCCACAAGGCATAATAGGGTTTCCCCATGGGAGATTGAGCCATCTGGTTCTGCTTCTACTGCAAATAACTTGATGTCAGCTAGTTTGAAGAGGACCAAGATTGGATTGCCTTCAGCCAAGCTAGAATTTCCAGTTTCCAGTATGTCTCATTTTATCTTGTTTTCTTTTTGAGCTATCCTACCAAACGCAACATTGTTGATGAGTTATTCCATCTTTTTGACAGATGCGATTGGAACATCAGACTTTGGGGAATCACTAAGGTTCCAGAAGGTCTTGCAAGGTCAAGAAATGTTGGGTGTTAGTACTACTTATGATAGTATTAATGCTCAAAGTCACCAGCTATCTGATTTGAGGAGGTGCTATCCTGGCTCGAACTATCCTAGGATTGCTGCAACAGGAAATAGCATTGGAATCCCACAAGTGAGTTCCAATGTTTCCAACAACGGCATAGGCTTTAGTGAATCTTACAGATTCCAGAAGGTCTTGCAAGGTCAAGAAATACTTCCTAGCCAACCATATGGAAGAGCCCTGTCTGTTGACGAGGCTTGTGGAAATGGTTGCTTTGGACTTTTTGATGGTTACCAGGCGATGAGATCCAGAAATGGATGGTCTTCCCACATGAGTAACAATTCCTCACATTTGCATCCTCCTGTTCCATCAGGGCAAGTTTCATCTCCGTCATCTGTGTTCATGTTCCAGCAAGCTGTTAATCCAATTTTAAACTCGGATTATAACAACCAAATTGGTCAGGTGATGGGAGATAAAGTCCATCAACGAGTTTCATATGCGGCTGAAGTTAAAGGTGGAAAATTTGTATCAACCCCCTATGAGCCTCTTCTCCGTGGACTAGCTCAGGAAGGCACAAATTCTTTTGGTCTTTCAAACTTTCATAATCAGCTGGATAGTTCACATTCACACAATTCCGTTGCAGTACTGAGAGCTAATCAAGAGTTGGTTCCCTCGTGTAAAAGTAGATGCAGAGTCTTCGGTTTTTCATTAACTGAGGGTGCTCCCGTTGCAAGTAAAGACTCTGCTGACTCATCTGCAGTCGCTTGTGCTGGACCTTCCTTTACAAGACACGTTGAAGATGATTTCCATCCAGGGCATTCACTTAGGAGCAAGGCAGTGGCAAGTTATTGCACCAAGGTAATCAATCTTTATCCTTTAAGATGCATGGTGTTTGACTTCTTGGATCTTGGTTCTAATACTACAATTAGAAGCATGCAAATTTTATAAAATGGCCATCAATTGACGCAAGATAACAATGGATAGTTAACAAATAGAGTGAATGATGTAATACTAGTAGGTCCAAGAGTTACACCTATCAGCATTGAGCTATCTAATTTCCTTGTCAGAGCCAGTTCTTGCCATTCAAAGTCCTAGACAGACGAGTATAATGCGTAGTGGGTTTAACAATTTCTTGTTATGGCTTATGTCATACAAAATGACTCACATATCTCTGCTCTGCTACTGAGACAATTTTGAAAATGTTGGGTGAAAAGTAATGTTGCTGCTGCACCTTATTTGATTTACTTTTTATTTATCGACAAATGTTAGTTTTGTTTGTTGAGGGGATCAAACCTATATCCTTTCTTCTCCCTTAATCATCCAACCCTTACTTGATTATTTGTTTTCTTTCTTTTGACTCTCAGGAGTTATTAAATAATGATTATTGTCTGCAGGGTGTGCTGCAATATTGACTTGGAAATCACGATGTAATGCTAGTACTGATGCTGGCATAAGGTAGCAGAAGAGAATGTCCACAGTTGTTGTACTCGTGTGCTTTGCTCTAGTAAATTGGAATATTGGAGACAAAAATATTGTAACTATTCGTCTAATTTAGGTACTTGTTCAATTGGCTATGACCACGTTCTAGATGCTGTATTAATCATTTATTGACTTGTATGGGGAAAACATCTAACGATGCATGTTTATCCACCGTTTTGGCCATATGAACAAAGTAAGCCAGGTGGTTGTGCATAACCCTTCATTTATCTTGAATTGGGCATTGATTACATTAGAGAGCAATAGCTCTTAATGTTTCAGGTCCTTAATGTTGTCTCCATTTTTATTCACTCCCTTTTTTGCTTGTTATGTTCTTTCCTCTTGTCTCGTTGCTGTCTGTATGTAGATGTGGGTCTTCATTTGTCCAGATCACATGTATTTTATTGTGTAGAGGAAATCTTGTTCAAGTCGAATAGGATTATTATGAAAATGTGGATTTAAGATAACGTGACAAAATAAATCGATAAATAAAGACATGAACAGTTTTTATTCTTGGTCCAAAGCCATTAGAGCTTGTACTTGCAAAAATTTTCATGATTATATTAGGAAGTTAAACTTGTGTTTTTACAAAATTGATTTTTCATTTTTCTTTGCCCACTGTTGAAGGTTTGAAAAACTTGGTCCGCAGAAACTTTTGAAATACCAATTATCAAAGTTAGTCTTCTAGGGCCAATAATGCTATTTGCTAGTGGCATCGGATTGCGAAATCAGACGTGTATCATGAACTGGAAATTTTTTAAAATTATGACGTGCTACATGACTTAAGAACTTTGTACAATTCAAGTTACACATGATTTATACAGTTAACAAAAGTTAGTCTTATTGACAATAAATTATTAGTTGTGAATTGTGAAATAAGAAACTTTGATCAATCAAGACTTTTAATTAGTTAGGAACTTAACATAAAATTCGCCAATGAATATACATTGTGAACCAAAAATTAATATGGAAAGTGGTTGCTTAAATAATAGTGCTTTTATGCAAGAGAGATATTCAGAACCCAATAGTGATGCGTAAATAATAGCACTTTTATTATAATTATAAACTTCACCTAATTATTACTCTCCCTTTCAAAATATGGGAATTAAAATATGTTGTTACTCTTTTCTCCTTGTTCTTTATTTTCAAAGAATTTTTTAAAAATTTGTTTCCCAAAGCTGATGGTTTCATTCTTAGATGTGAATTCATTACGACAAATTTATTACTTTTGGGGTATTAGTACCGTTGTCCTTCGGGTGCTTTTTCTAAGAAGTCACTTTTGACTTCCAGAAATATATGTAAGATGAACACTGGTGAAAAATGTTGAAGTGGTCCTGAGAATAAGGTAAATAACGATTTTAAACGCAACTGAACCTTTTTACCAGTTGTCTTTGTCATTGTATTTTTTCTTTTGTAATTTATCAGAAAAATATTTACTGGGTATATTGTAGCAGCCTGGGGAGTATATTATGGATCCTCGCTATAACCTACAGATTGTTCGATGATTCAATGCAAATGGAAAATTATATATATAAAGCAGACCCAACAACGAAAAAATAAACTTCATACCAAAGTATATTAAGGAGTGGAATTTCAAAAGCAACGAAAGGTCAATTTTTTATTATTTTAAAAATAGGATGAAATGAAAACTTATTTTGGTTTCATCACATAGCTCTAAAATTGAAAAGGAATATGTTAAATGTTATTATTCTATTATTTAGCATTCAATTTTATAATATAACTTTTAAGCTAATGATTGCAAAACAAGTTTACAGTGTTATATAAGCACAACTTAATGTTGATATAACTTATATGATAATTTATGTTTGATAACAATATAAAATTAGAGATATAAGATTTGTTGGGTTATGGGTGGTTAAGAAAGAACAGAAAAAGAGAAAGTTTCTAAAAAGTATATTTCATCATATTTCTCACCAATCAAATATGACATAAAATTACTTTAAGGTTGTGTTTGATTTCAAAGAGAGAAATAAGTTACTGAAGACAAAAATGGGGTGGGTATGTTTGGATAGTGTGATTTTGGAGAGAGTAAAGTTATAACTTTTTCTCTTTTCAATTGCTGCAAAAGCGTTTTTTAGGTAAAAATTGATTTTTTAAGAAAAAAATGAATTTTTGGAACAAATAAAAAAAATTAGGTAAAAAAATTGATTTTCTTTGACACAAAATGTTATTTTTCACCTGTTTCTCTTAAACCAAAAAATACAACATGTCATTTTATTTCTCTTTTCTCAAATTATATTTCTTGTATTTCTATTTATCATAATTTATCTCCTTTGAACCAAATACACCCTAATAAGTTTCAATTTCTATTTAATTATTTTTCCCTCTTTCGGCTAGTCCTTGCTGTGTTTTATTCCGCTAGTGGAAAGAAAAGCTGTTTGTACTTTGCTTTTTTTGTAGTTGGTCATAGCCTTGCAGTGCCTTTGCCACTGATACACTTAAAATGAGCAAACGTACAAGATTGAATAAATGTGCAGGTGTTATTTTATTTCAAGTTCTTCGGATACTGTGGTTGACGTGAGCAAGGCTACAAGGCATGATAGCAGCTTGGACAGTCACGAGACTCTCGCCACTGTGAAAAAGTTTCATCTTAATTACAGGATTTTTCTGGTTTTGGATGGCCCTTGTTCCTGGAACCTTCTCCACCATATACGATGAACTTGCTAATAAAAATAAATAAAAAACATATGATGATGAACTTATTTTATTCTAGTTTTAACAAATTTTGATATCTCTTTTAATTTTAAGTAGTGTTTCATAATTTTGAAGTTTTAAATAAATTTTCATTCATAATAAAGTTAAAGTCTGTACTAAAATAACTGTCGGTTTCAATTCCATTTTACAAAACCAATTAGGTGAAGATTTTTTCCAACAAATTGGACAACCAGTTAGATGAAGGTTGTTTCTTACATATTGGACATCACATACTTAGGTTGAATAACAATTGTTAAAATAAACTTCCATATCATTTTAAAATGTCATTTTGATTCTAAGTTAATTATATAAAATCAATTTATAAGATAAATGTTGCTCTGTTTATATACTTTATTTCAACACTTTTGTTAACTTCACACCATTCTTTCCTGATTTTGTTAACCTTTTTGTGAGTGAATTCTCAACTTGTGAACTTGAATTAGTTGAATGGATTTAATTTGATAAATAAAAAATTTCTTTAAAATGAGTTTAAAATTATGTAATTATCTTTCGATTTTTTTTAAAAGTAATTTTATAATAAAATTTATTTATTTATACTTAACGCAAAAATTGCAATTTATCACATCTACTCAAATTTGAGTTGAGTCTAGGACAAAATCAATTTTAAACTAACTAAACATGTTGGTACAATAATTAAAAACACGGTTACATCCATTCAACGTGATTCTAAAGATGTAAACGTGTTTTCAAACAAATATGGCTTTTAAACAAAGAAATCTTAATAAAAAAATGCACTAGAATTCCACATAAGGTGTAGTAGGCAAAGAAAATACACTTGCTTGCTGAAGCCCAGTGGACTTTTAACTCATAACAGATGCTGCAGACAAAGACTACCCCACAATGTCCTAGAGAAATTTATGCCCACCGATTCCAAACAAACGTATATTCTTTTATGAGTTTAATGGTCCTGAAAATATAAAATAATTATATATTATTTAATTATAAATTATTATTAATATAATTTTTAAAGTAATTATCATAAAAGTTAATGATTTTATCAAATATGATGAATTGTATATAAATAATGATATAAAACATTTTACACTGGTAGTGCATAATTTTTTATTTTTTTATAAGTGTAAAGTTTGGATTAGGCAATTAAGGGCTGCTGCACAAATCCTTTGTGATTTTGCCACTCTACATCTTTATGTTTTGCGATCTCGGGTATAAGATAAAGCAATAATTTTACACATTATGCAAAATGCATAGGTGAAGATGCGATATGTAATAGTATAAATCATGAAATCTTAATCACGTGTTTAATTAATTATGTGATTTTTTATTTTGAAATTCTATCACCACGTACGACTTCTTCATTTGATTAAAAAAAGCTTATGTATGCTTTAAAGTTGCATGGTTTCCTTTTATTTAAAAATCTAAGTTGTTTAAATTTATGAAAGAATATTGATTTTTTTATAAGTATTTATGGAAAAATTTATCCGAAAATTACATAAATGGGTTTCATTTCACATGGAGCAAATGTGGTTGGGATGGAGAAAATAATACATCACAAAATGATGAAAAAACAAACATTTAGATTCGTTAAGTTCCTATATTCCGCTTGACAAAAAGTTAGAAAGACAGTGCCATTGCTTAACAATAAATTCACTTAGTTATTTAGGAAGGACATGTCAGTAACAGAAATAGGATCATTATTACGCGCTAATTAGAAATTTTGTGTGTGTGTTGAAATACTTTAATATTATATATATATATATATATATATATATATATATATTATTAAAATAAAAGTTTGTAAGTTTGTATGAATTTTATTAAAACGCTTGAACTTATTTTTATTTGATGGAAAATATAGAAATCATTTGATAACGAAATATAAAAGTACTTGAAGATTGATCGAGTCAGTTTTGTGAATCCTTGCCAAAACAACCCAAAGAAGAA
The DNA here is from genome assembly GCA_013407115.1 of Glycine latifolia. Lineage (NCBI taxonomy): Eukaryota > Viridiplantae > Streptophyta > Magnoliopsida > Fabales > Fabaceae > Glycine > Glycine latifolia. The sequence goes on from CM023953.1 coordinate 8,199,517, forward strand.
GGAAGGTTTTCTTTCAGAATCATTTGCTAAGAACGAAAAGAGTAAAAGAGTATGTAACTACCGTGTAACAAAGTCGTGGAATTAATTGATAATAAATAATTTAAATTATATATCGTCAAAAGAATGTTTTAACTATTTGTTATTTTTTAAAATATTGAAATTCAATTTCAAAATAAAATTATCTTGGAAGTGATAAGTAGTTTAAAAAATTAAATATGTAGATAATGATCAAACAAAAATTGATGGAGGTCTATTCCAAATTAAAGGTCTAGAAGGAAAACTTGAAGAACTTTATTTTATAAGTCTTAAAGGACTCATGAGAAGAGATAAAATTCAAGCCCTTCAAAATCACATCAAGGCCAACTTGGACAAGTAAGAGGAAGCACACCAACGTAAGGATAATAAGGGCTGGATTTTAATGTCTCAAGTTCAATTTAATTCCAATTAAATTCAGCACTTGTTAGAAGCAAAAGTAGAAATAATAAAAAAGCTTTTAGTGCAATTGTGTAAAGAGGTGTAGGTGCACTTGTGTGTAATTTGTATAGCAACTTAGTAAATTAGTTAGCTGCACTTAGAAGCTAAAAATAATGCACCTTTTACAAAAATGGGACAGCCAAGAGAGTTTGGGATAGCCAATGGTCACTTAGGAGAAGCTTGCACCACAAGCTTCATTAAACTTGCTTTAGGCTCCTTTAGTGTGCACTACAAGTTTCATTTGAATTGTCATTTCATGTGCATTAGCTTGTAATTTCGTGACCTTTATAAGGTGTCCAAAACTGAATGTAAAAAAACTTTGGTTCATTAATACAAATCTGAAATTTGTGTGAGAGTTTATCTCTTATTCTTGTCTAAGAACTTCTTGTTTCTTATCAATGGTTTTAAGCTATTGTGATGATTCTTCCTAGACTTATTGGAGAGCTTCTCCATGGTGTCTTCCATTGCTGCCATTAAAAAAAGCTTCCAGCCATATATTTTCATGAAAGTTTGGACAACTTGTGTGTTTTTGAAGTTTGCTTGAATATTGAGTTTCATTGCAAGGTAGATTTGAGAAAATTCATGTCTAATGGGTTTAGACATATATCTAAAGTAGTTTGAGATCATTTAAAAATAAATTTTTTGAGCTAGTTTTCAAATCAAAATAAATTTAAAATTAAATAAGATTAAAATGATATTTTTTTTCAAATGAATGAAAAATAAAAATAAAAAAATTAAATACTCAATATATGTATTAGAATGAAACATGTGTCTCACTGCAGAAAGTGATAACAGACTTAATTAAAAACACTGTTATTTAAGAAAACACTAGTTCAGTAAAAAAAACACTAGTTAAAAACAATATTGTTGAAGAATAATTTCTACAAATATTATCATTCAAAATAGTTATTTTCATTTAATACAATGAACATGTTCCAATTCTCTTTGCTTCATAAAAAATGTCTTGTTTGTTTCACAATAAATGTTTAAAACTTTAAAATATATAACTAATTATCAATAATTAAAATTTTCAAACGTAACCAATCATCAAAAAATTATTTGATATCTTACCTTAGATATATAAAAAATATATTTAGAGTGGAACTGAAATATTTTGTAAATATAAAACGAAGTTGAATATTTTTTTTGTTCATATTTGGAGTTTAATATAAAATATTTAATACCTTAAGTATTAAATTAATATTGTTAAATAAATTATATTAATAAATTAAATATTAAATACATTATAAACATTTAATATTATAAATATTTTTTCATTTAGTTATTGATATTTTATTTTCTCAATTAATATTGTAAAGATATGCTTATAATTAAATGTTTCATAACTAATTTTATTTATATTTTTGTTATTATATTATATGTGTGAGGCATCCATCAATATTATTAATGATAAATATTTATCAGAAACTTAGTTGACCACATTTACTTAAATTTTTCCTCTAAACTAACATTTATTTTTTTATGTTGGCAAATCTCTATTACAATATCATTTATTATATTTCAAGCTTCTCTTTTTTTTTCTCAATTGTAAAATTTGTCATATAGATAATATGTAATTCTTGATAGTATAATGTGATAAAAAAGATACTAAAATTTGTTGTAGAAATAATATTTCTTGGTAATATAATGTGATAGAAGAAAAGAGACAAATAAAGCTTGATTATATTTTTGATCCATCGTACATACGTAATTTGGATCCATGCTTTCCAATTATTGGAATTATGTCCTTTAATTATGGTAGTCTATTATTTTGATCCTTCGATCTGTTTATTCTTTTGTTAAGTATTTAACAAAATTTGTGTATGTGAAACTGGATAATAATATAACATTTAAAGTATTGTCATATATATATATATAGAGAGAGAGAGAGAGAGAAAGAGATAACTTAATTACATTTTTAATATTTGTAGTATTATAATTGTAAAGGACTAGAAGTATAATTAAGTTAGGTCACCACATATATTACTCTTTGTACACTTCTTTTGGTAGAGAAGATAAAAATAAAAGATTTTTTTTTTAATTAAGATAGAGGGTAGGAAATGTATCTCTCACATAATATCTCTCATCATTCATCTTACTTTCCTTTTAGTGTATGTTTGATGGAGTGAAAAAAATAATAATTGAAGAATAAAATCGTAGTTCTCACCTAATTTTACTTATCATTTGATTCATTTTTCACAATCTTTCTTTCGTTTATATCAAGAGCATTAGTAAACAAACCCGTAATCACATGTCGTGAGGTACATGAACCTAGAAAAAATACACACACGTGGATGTTTATCTACAGGGATGCAGTTTCTGGGAATATGTTGACTGAGTCCGTGACGAAACTCTTGTCACTACAGTTACTGTGACGTAGGAGATTGCGTAACAGCCGTTGACGTTAGGGTCTTTGCCTTTCATTTATTATTTTTATATTTCCCGCTTATTCCCAGTTTCCACACTCCTAAAACCCTGTTTTTTTTTCTCCTCTCTCTTACACCATGCACCAAACAAGCCCCAACGGAACACGTCACGCACCGCCACCCGCCGGACCCAGCGGCGGATCCAATGGCGCTGACCACGCCAACGTGGTCAAAATGGTTTCGGAGAATCCGGTGATTGTGGTCGGGGCACGTGGGTGCTGCATGTGTCACGTGGTCCAGAAGTTGTTGCAAGGCCTAGGAGTGAACCCTCCCGTGTATGAGGTTGACGAGGGGGACCAGGCTGACGTGGCTCGGAAGCTTTCGCGGAAGATTGTCGGTGGCAGCGATGATGATGATGGTGAAACCATGCAGTTTCCGGCGGTGTTCGTGGCCGGAAATTTTTTCGGAGGGTTGGAGAGACTGATGGCTAGCCATATCTCAGGTGAATTGGTTCCTATTCTGAAACATGCTGGAGCCTTGTGGCTTTGACTATAGTCACTAATTTCATCAATTTTTTTTCGTACAACGACGACAATAGATTTAAATTTAAAATTCGGTATAAATTACTTAAATCGTCCATCACTAAGACCAATCATTGTGGATTTTGCGTCTCAAATTTGAACATTTCATTACATTTTTAATTATGATAGTTAGTCAAGTTAGATCTCTTTATCATGATTATTGTTGCTAGCTTTTTTAATTTTTGGAGTGCAAAATTGATTGTAACAGAATTATTATTGTTCGTTCGATCTCCTGTATCGGCTTTTGTTTTGAATTTATGTTCCTGTCTTGTTGGAAACAAGAAACATGCGTTGATGGAATGACAGAAAAGAGGTTTTATATATTCTGTTCGAATTTATAAAGAGGGCCTCATTTGTGTTTGTAGAATTGATGTTGAAAGCGATGAGGTGATATGATGTCTTGCTAATTCGTTGTTATTGGTATGTTATCATCACCCGAATTAGTGGGTTGATTGAATTCGGCACATTGCAGATGGATTAATATATAGTTATATAGTGAGTAAATTTCAAACATGGTTTTGATTTTTAGATTTTAAAAATTTATAGTTTTTGAAACTTGTTTTTAAATTACTATATAAAAATGAATAAGCATGTAGATTAATTGGTAAGGGTTTGTTTTAGTTTTTTTTTTCTTTCTAGATAGATATATTTTCTATTGAAATATTTAACGTAGTTATATATTTAAATTTAAATTTAATTTTTTTGGATAAACTGAAATAATCTTGTGTGAGTTAATACATGTGTTTAGTGGTTGAGTTTGTTCTAATTTAATTAATAATTTTGAATTTTGAATATATAATTGACTTAAAATTTCAAATATCTAGAAAAAGAATTTTGCCTAGTGACAAATGAAAACAAAATTGTCTTAACAAAGAATACATTAAGTTTCTATAAAATAAAGTCACTATACAAAAACAAATTCTGTGAAACAAACTATTATTTTCTTTAAACATGAAAGTCAGTTTTTAAAAAGCAAATACCAAATAATATTAACCGTTTCTTAGTGGTCAACAATATTCTCTAACTCCTGAATGCATATTATTATTTACACCAAACTTCTTTTTAGAGTTGTTGAGAGTTTTTATTTATATAGTGCAACGTATTCGTAGTTAAACATTGGCTCTATCTCTTCAATGCAAGGTGCCATTAGGTTTTTTGCCCAGATAGAGGATGTTGAAACCATAATTATGTTAATAGTATAATTATAAAAGTATTTGTGCGTAAAGTGCAAGTTAACAGTGAAATTTTTCTTAAAAAAAGAAAGTTCACAGTGAAAAAAGTGATTACTAGCTAAGAGAAAATCCACGATACTATTATCAATTTATTTATTTATTATTAAAGAAGACCATATGCATAATATATATGTTGTTTTTTGTAGTTTAGAAAAGTTGATAATCACGTTATCGACTTAATTATTTCTAATTTGTTGAATTTTAAAAATCCATGGTAACATTATCAAAAAAAAAATTTGTTTGAAAACAGACTGATATTGGCATGCCCGAAAATTTATCTAGATGACAATTTTAGTTTCTGACTTTAATTACGTGTGATTAAATTTAGAACTGAAATTATTCAAACTCATGTTATATTCTCTATCTAAGCTAGCACGGAGAATACTTTGCATGCAATCATCTTCTATAAGGGAAACAAAACATGTATGTTAGGCATCAGTTTTATTGATCGAAAACTAGAAACTAACCATCAATGCTGCATTATCAATTATCCATGTCATTCTTTCATAAGAAAGAGTGAGCAGCCAAATTCTAAATATAGTGTTCAACAAAACGTTAGGAAACTTGAAAAGAAAAAAAAGACGTAAAAGAACAACAAAAGTATTGTGGATGTAGAAAAAAAATTTCTTAGAAGAAAATACCCACTAAAAATTATTAAATCATAGATATTCTACACCTATATAATATAATGAAGAAATGAGTAACAATGTGAAACTATTGCCCCAAACATCATGTAAATCCAATTGTTTCTTTCCATTCGATCGGTTTGGTGCTGATAATTTTGCGTGGAGGGACAAAGACAATGTGCATGTGTGAGGGAGTTTGATTGAGATGATTTATGAAAGAGTTGTTTTTTGTTTCCTGGGTTCCACAATAAAAAAATTATCCCTTGTGTCTCCTTCATGTGGAGAAATTATATGCTGTTCAATAGTTATAGTCTTGATTAATAGTAATTAATATGACACGTGACATATAATAAACTTAAAAGAATCAACTTACTTAAAAGGTCAATGGTCTTAATTTAAATATAAAATTTGATATAATCAATTGGGTCAACATATTCTGTACAAATTTAATATATGATATAATTAATTACACTAATTACATATCTTTTGCTTACAATTATATCAAATTACCAAAAATAATTGCACGGCTGTAACGGTCATTCTGTCAAGGAGAGGTATTTAGCGAATCAGTGTGCTACTGTCTAAATCCTCTAACTGATTTAAAAATTCGATAAGAATATCACATAAACTGATAATTGGAATCTACATCTATGGGTTCAACAATGTCAACTATAATCTTCAATTTGTGGTTGCTATGTGACAATCACCACAAATCTGGACAGTGTAATGATTGTGAAACCAACTGATGATTAGTAGAAAGGCAAGTAACTTTCCGACCACGTGAAAGAGTTTAAATTTCTAACGACGGAATAACCACACAATTATTTTTGGAAATTTGATATAATCGTAAACTGATTTGTAAAAGATAAATGGTTAGTGTCATTGATTATATCATATATTAATTTTGTATAGATATATGGACCAAATTGATTACATCAAATTTTAAAGTTCAAATTAGATCAGATAAAAAAAAGAAGTTAAATTTAGATTTTAAAGAACGTTACTATTGGCAGAGACGACAACTGACTGACATGTTGTTTCGGACCAATGTATAGTTTTTCCTTCACTTGGGTAAAATGCTTCATACATTTTGACCTTTATGTCCTGTTGAATTTCTCTTGGCAAGCATGAATCTTAGCTCCATGTCAATAATTGATTTTTTAAATTGTATAATGAAGTATATTCATGTGGGAGTTTCAATAATCGGTTGCTTGACTTATATTAGTTGATTAAACGTAAGAAATTAAAAGACTATATATTGTCAAATTAATCAATTAAATTAACACCGGGACAAATGTGTGTTCCTATTTTGCTAAGAGTGCAAGAGTAATTTTCACACATATTTTAAATTTCTTTTTTTTTATTTCATTAAAATTAACCAGATAACTATATCATTTTATTTTCATCCTATTTCCCTTTTCTTTAATTATTTTTCTTCTATTTTTATCAAATTTTATTTCTCTGCTCACAATCAAATAATCGGTAAATTTTGGTAAATTTACTTCACTTAATAACTTTTTACATATATTAAATTTTAATAATTCAACTATTATTATATTTTTGTAACTATATTATTCGTATCAAGTAATTATTAACCTTGTTAAAGACTAATTTTTATTTGAGAATCTAGTTGACTATTTTTTTAATAAGATTTCTCCTCTTTATCATATTTTTTCATATATAAAACTTAAATATAAAATCTTATTTAAGGGAATCAAACTCAGTTTCATTCCAATCATTGATTTATTAATAACTATTAATATTTGATATTATACCTCAACAATGATGCACATTGAATTTAGACAAATTGAATATTTGTAATATGGTTGACATTTACTTATATTTTAAAAAGTTATACGATAAACTAATTTTATTTAATGAATTATTAAATAGTTTAAAAATTTTACACTTTATCTATTTAATAAGAAATTTTAATTTCATAGTTGGATTGTTGAAGTTTTAAATAAAAACTATGAGTCATTGGTTAGATTTTGAATTATCTAATACTAGATTTTTTTTATTGCATGTGGAATTTACTTTTCACTTTTCGCACTATTTTTATTATTTTATGACATTTTTTTCTACAAATTAATATGGTTTCTTAGTTTTCACTTTTATGCGTTTCAAATAAAACAAGATTAATGTATTAAATCAGCAAAAAAGAGATTCAAATTTGTGTTTAAATGGAAAATGATTATTATTTTGTAAGGATGATATTATTTTAATTTTGAGAGTGTGTTTAGTAAGATTTTTTGAGGAGTTTATAAATTTTCATGTCTGACTTATAAGTCAGTTGGCCAAAATAAATATTTTAAAAAATAAAAGACTAAAAAAGTCTTAATTAAAAAATATGAAAACAAAATATATATTTTAGTCTTTTATTTTAATATAAAACTTACCTTAAATTTTAGGTTGTCTATCTTGATTTGATGTCATTCAATGTTTAGAAAATCCAATTATGCAAATGGGACAGCCTAAATTTGATATTATATATTTTATTAAACAAATATCAAATACTATATTTAGTTCGTCAACTAGTTTAACCGATGAGTATAAAAAATAATAAAAAATATATTTATGGATAATATGAATATTTTTTATACTTTAATTATAAATTATATTTATAAAAATTATTTTAAAAGATATTTAAATATAAATTTTGATTGGTTATATAGTATAAAAAATATTTTGAAGGTAAATATCTACTAAATAATTTAAATTGATCAAAAAATTATCCAAACACGAAATAAGGGAGCTTAAAGTTAAACTTAAACCCGTTAACCTTTTATTTATTTTTTAAAATGCTTGCTTTATAACCACGCTGTGGTCATGCGGAAGCAAACTAGAAATAAATAAGGAAGAAGTGAAGAAACAAACCACACTCACTCTTTTTCTCTGTTATCCTTCCTTTTGTTTTGCCTCGCCAATTTTAAACCGCCTCAAAAGAAAAAAAAAGTTTTTCTTTTTTCTTAGTTAAAATCACAGTCTGTCTTCGGATAGAATATTAATTTCCCTCGTAATACATAGCTGACTCAAGTTTTGTTTACACGTAATAAAATCGAATAAAAATTCTCCTATTAAATAAGTTCTTCCCACTGGTGTCAAAGTTATATCATTATACAATAAATTAATAATTAAAGAAATAAAATTTGTGATAACCCAGGCATAAAGAGAAGAAGCACTGAACTGAAAAGGAGAAAGAGGGAAACAAAAAAGCAAACTCCGAGAAAACGCGATGCTCAAGTATTTCAACCGAGGCAGGGACAGCCCCGCCGCCGAAGCGTCACCGCCCTCCCCCGCGGCGGAGACGCCGTCGTACACGTCATCGTCGTCGTCTCCGGTGACCGGCCCCGCGAGGCCCATTCGCCTGGTATACTGCGACGAGAAGGGAAAGTTCCGGATGGATCCGGAAGCCGTCGCGACGCTCCAACTCGTCAAGGAGCCCATTGGCGTCGTCTCCGTCTGTGGCCGCGCGCGCCAGGGCAAGAGTTTCATCCTCAACCAGGTGATTTTCGCAATTGGAGCGAAATTTTCTTCGTTTTTTTTTTGAATTTAGGGCTTTCGAGTTTAGTGTTGAGTTTGGTAATTAGGGTTTTCTTACGTGGATGGTTTGTTCAGTGGTAATTATTAGTGTCTATGCCACAGTGTGGCTTTCTGTGACCAATGTGTGTCTGGTTTTGATTAATTTTGGGACAACCGTTTTTTTTTTGTTGTGAAGTTTTTGCTCAGTGTGGTTTTTGTTATAACATGGTTTGAATGCGAGATTCGAAACCTAATTGGAAGGTTTGGGGACGGTTCTTGACTGTCTATTGGCTAGTGGGAAAGTGGCTTTGTGATGTTGAGAGTGTCTGATTGTTTGCTTATCTGTGTTCAACAATTAGTTTGTGGATTATTGTTTTTCATTTAGTTTCAGTTGGAAATTTAGGTGCCAAATTCTGTTGCTAATTTATAGCACTTGTGGAAGGCAAGTGCTTTGGGGCTTCTTTTTGTTCCATTTACTTGATACTTGATACTATTAGTTTTTGTCTCAATATGAGATGTAACTTTTCCGCTTTCTGTAGGTATTGAAATACAATTACTAAATAAGTGAGACTTTGTTAGATTGTTATTATAATCTGTATTGTGGCTTATGTTTTTTGTATTTCAGCTCTTAGGAAAGAGTAGTGGATTTCAAGTAGCATCAACACATCGGCCATGTACCAAAGGGCTTTGGTTGTGGAGTGCACCTTTGAAGAAGACTGCTCTTGATGGAACAGAGTACAGTCTCCTGCTATTAGACAGTGAAGGAATAGATGCTTATGATCAAACGGTATGTTTTTAAGTTTTCCAAATGTTAAGATATATGCTTATTTTCTTGCGCACAAGTATGTAGTCAATTTCTAATCATTGCTATCTTGTCTTGCTCTGCAATTTGTTTTATTATACAGGGCACATACAGCACCCAGATATTCTCACTGGCAGTTCTTTTGTCTAGCATGTTCATTTATAACCAGGTTGGCACAACCTATTCAAGCCTGTATTTTCATTGTATAATTGCTTGTATTTTTATTTGTATGTGTTTCTTGGGTTTTAGATGTCATGATCAATTTGTGAGTCTGTTATAGAGCAATGCGTGAAACTTTATTCCTTCTTCTCCTCCCAACTTCTGTGAATTTCTTGCTGCAATTGGAATGCTGATGCTAGTTTTTTTGCTCAGATGGGTGGTATCGATGAGGCTTCTCTTGATCGTCTTTCTCTTGTCACCCAAATGACAAAGCACATTCGCGTTAGAGCATCTGGAGGAAAGACTTCTGCGTCTGAAATAGGACAGTTTTCCCCAATTTTTGTTTGGCTATTAAGGGTAGGTTGTGTACAATCGCCCATGTTGGGCAAAAACATGTCATAATTGTAGTGATGGTATCTTAGCATGCTTTGACTGTATTGTATAGTCTCATTTTTTAACGTCATTTGTCAATCCTCTTGCTTGCAGGACTTTTATTTAGACCTAACAGAAGATAACAGAAAAATAACACCCCGTGATTATCTGGAAATTGCCTTGAGGCCTGTCCAAGGGAGTGGAAAAGATATAAAGGCTAAAAATGAGGTATTATTCTGCTCCCTATTTTAGTACATCCAAGAAGAAATTAAGATATATAACTAATGTGAGAATGTTAGGATCTTAGTAATTAGGTTAGTAGTCTCATGTGTTTGGCCTTCAGTGGTAGTATACTCATTCCCCTTGCATGACTTGTCCTGTCTTCTCTCTATAGCTCCCTTTTTTAATAACATTATTAAATAGGGAAGGTCAAAGGAATATGAGTGACAAGAGATTGGCAAGTATACAAAATCATACATCGTAAAGAGTGTTGTCCTAGAGGATTTACCTCTATTTGAGTTAAGAAATAGGATTACGTACAATTATGAATGGCAAATAAAAAACCCAGCATCAACATCAACAACACCTTTAACCCAAGTTAATTGGGGTTGGGGGTAGACAAATCCAATGATAGATCGGAAATAAGACAAAAAGAGAGAAAGGGAGAGGAGAAGAAAAAAGGGAAAATAAGACAAAAGAAAGGAAAAAAAAGAAGCTAAAATAAAAGAAGGGTGAAAGGAGGAGGGGAGAAATGAAGAGGAAAAAAACTAAAAAAAGGGAACGACTGGAACATAGGGATACTAATGGGTTTAACCCTCGACTAAGCTTATAGCTTTTCTTCACTCCATCCTAAGACACACCGTTCGCCAATCTATTTCCCACTCCGTTAGGTCTTGTTTAACTACTTTTTCCCAAGTAAGTTTCGGTCGACCTCTACCTTTCTTTGTGTCGAGCTCTTGGTAACAAACTCTGGTTTTTACGGGAGCATCCAATGGACGTCTCATAAAGTGCCCAAACTACCTCAATCTATGCTCCCTCATTTTTTCACACACCGGTACTATTGTTGGGTACCGAGTAATCACATAACAATCGAGAGAGCTGAAAAAGAGAAAAGAGAAGAAGAAAATAACACACAGTGTTTACCTTGGTTCACCCAATGTGGGCTATGTCAAACTATTCTTTATATTTTCCTCACATACTCGTTACAACGCACTCAGATTACAAGGAAATATATAGGCTTAGAAACCCTAAGCACCGTATCTATTCATGGGCCCAAGCCCAAACTACAATAATAAAACTCAAGGCCAACAACAGTACTAGGCGTTGAAAAAAGTTCCAGGGGAGCGGGACCCCTATGCTTATCTTTTGAAGGAAAACTATGAGCCATACCCAACAACTATTGCCACCTTTCGTCGAATATCCTTATTTCTTATCTTATCCATCTTCGTATAACCGCACATTCACCTTAACATCTTCATTTCTGCTATCCCTATTTTATGCTCATGTTGCCTATGTGCTGGTCAGCATTCCGCTCCATATAACATTGTTGGTCTTACAGCTATTTTATATAATTTTCCTTTTAGCTTAAGGGGAATTTTGCGGTCACACAAAAACCCCGATACACTCCGCCATTTCATCCACCCTGTTCTGATTCTACAATTTACATCCTTATCAATCTCACCACCTTTTTGCAAAATAAAAAAATAAACAAAACAATTAAAAAATCACAGAATTTTAAAGAAAGATTATAATGCAGACATTACCTCTTTCAAATTTACATTTAGAGCCTCTCCAATGCCTGAATATTTGACGATCTTGAAATTCTTTACTGAGCTCTATAAATTTTGAGTAAATAAGATCGGTTCTGATTGCCAGTTTGATTTTATTTGCTTTAATAATAAATCCTAAAAAGAATTTGAGCACAACACATCAAACCCTGTAAAATTGACAACTGAATATGGAATATTTGGTACGTTCTTGGACCTTGAAAGTAATTTCTTCACTTTGATCATTTAGGATATTAGTAATCTTCTACTCTTGAACCTATGCTACAAATTCCATCAATTTGGCGTTCTTCCAGATTTGAAATGTTGTCCAACAAGAATACAAGATTTATTGTGCTCTGATTGCTTTCTGCAGCTATATTTTTCTTTTACTTCCTGTCATCATGAGTTGCAAACTTTTTTGAAAATACATTTTGAAAGCTTTTATGACACATTAAAAAGTGGAAAATATGAACTTCATTTTCTATCTGTATTCATTAATTTTTTGACAAAATGATACTATAGATTCGAGATTCCATTCGGGCTTTATTCCCAGACAGGGAATGTTTCACTCTTGTGCGACCTTTGAACAATGAAAATGATCTACAGCGACTGGACCAGATATCAGTAAGTAACCTATTAGCTGGCATATTCTTTTGTAGTCATTTTGTTGTCTCTTAACTTTTTGATATTTTATCTTAAATATGCAGATGGATAAATTAAGAACTGGATTTCGAGAGGGCCTTGATTCTTTAACAAAGTTTGTTTTTGAGAGAACAAGGCCAAAACAAGTTGGTGCAACTATGATGACTGGACCTGTATTGGTTGGTATAACTGAATCTTATCTGAAAGCGCTCAACGAAGGTGCCGTGCCTACAATTTCTTCCTCCTGGCAGGTTAATATTAAATCTTTAAATTATGATTCTGATTTGAGTGAGGAAAGAAAGGATTTAACTGTAAAGAATTCTTTGGACATATTTAAGATTTTGGGTTTGGCCATGTGGTAATAAAATGTCATTTTAGTGTATTGTAGCAATTGCATAATATAATTTTTAGCCATTCAATGTCCTATTTTGCATTTTACTTCCCTTTAATTATGCTTGAGAGTATTATTTTTTAAAGATTTAACCTATCAAGGTAATAAGATGACTGAAAAAACACTGGTTATTGATGTTACTTGTCGTAATTGGCAGTATCCAGAGATGGATGCTCAATTATCAGTTGAAGGAAGTTTCTTTTTATTAATTGTTCTAAATTGTATGCTGCTTTGATTCCCTTTTTTAACGTGAATGATTACTTTTTTCTGACACTTGAAGTTATTTTTTAGTTTATACCTACAAGAATGTCTTTTGTTGTTCTTGCCAAGTATACTTTATCTATTAATGAAGGAGAAACATGGTGTTATGCAGGTTTTTGTCAAATAGTTGCTAGAATATGGGAAAGAAATTTGATAATATTATAGCATGTCATTTGTTCTTCTTGACTTTTTTGTTTGCTCAGTATTGAGAAAAATCCAAGTTCCATATTGGCTAGAGATAAGGCCAATATAGAGTACATATATAAGTGGGGGACAACCCTCACCCTATGAGCTAGCTTTTGGGGTTGAGTTAGGGCAAAATCCCACATTCTAAGACTTAGTACTGGTTTTATTTTGTTTGCTTGCAGAGTGTTGAAGAAGCTGAGTGTCATCGGGCATATGATTCTGCTACTGATGTTTATATGTCTTCTTTTGACCGCTCAACGCCACCTGAGGAAGTGAGTAATCTATTCTATCTGCTTGAAGTAAATGATGATTATAATTCTTTTCCTTCTAATTGCTATGCTTGCAGGTTGCTTTGAGGGAAGCACATGAACAAGCAAAACAAAAGTCAATGGCTGCTTTTAATGCTATTGCCATTGGAGTTGGTTCAGCCAGGAAGACATATGAGGGGCTCCTTTTTAAATTCTTCAAAAAGGCATTTGAGGTATTTTATATTTCAATTGAGTGGGATTAACTGATAAAACTTCATGTGAAAAAGTTATGTGCATGCCAGTAAGTATAAAAAACATAATTATTTGTTGGCTTAGGCGTCTTTCCCCTGCTTTTTGGTTGGGTTAATGGCCTGGTAAGTAGTTTGTTGGTGGCAGTTTATAGTCATATTACTTGCAATGGAGTTTTTTTTTTTTGTTATTATTTGGCGCATCTGTTCACCTTTAATGTCATTTGCTTATAAATACTTGGAGGATTTTGTACAATAATTGTAAGATAATTTTGCCTCTTCTGATATATATATTTTTTTATGCCTCTGGTCTTGTTGAGAGAACCATCTAACTTATATACTTTAGTATGTCATGTTTGATGTTATTAATGTTTTGGTTAACAGGATTATAGGAAAGATGCATTCATGGAAGCAAATCTGCAGTGCTCAAATGCTATACAGTCTATGGAAAAAAGGCTGAGGGCAGCTTGTAATGCTTCTGATGCAAAGATTGATAATGTTGCTAAGGTAATTGTTGTGATCCTAATGGTATGCCTGTTGCAATGCTTCTCCTATTTACCAAAGAATCCCCCCCACCCTCTTCCCCTCCCATGTCAGAGCAGAATATCATAATTAATTCCAATCAAAATTACTTCCCTCAAACCCATTCCAAACTAGTCTCCTTTAGAGAGTACATGGCCTCCCTTGTGCAAAAATCAAGGTGGCTTTATTGGAATGATAAGGTTCTTTAATGTCTGTTTGATGCAGGTTCTTGATGCTCTTTTATCTGAATATGAAAAAACTATTCAAGGTCCAGGGAAATGGCAAAGACTTGCTGTCTTCTTGCAACAAAGGTTTGTGAAGATATCTTTTTGCAAAGTTTTCTTTGTGTGTGGGGTCTTTTTTGTGACTTTTCGAAGTTAATTTTCATGTTGCTGTCAATAGTTTTGAAGGCCCCGTGCTTGACCTTGTCAAGAGGCTAATAGCTACCATCGAATCAGAGAAGAGGTCTCATGCTTTACAATGTCGGTCTATTGAAGAAAAGGTGGACCTTCTGACAAAACGGCTGGAAGCCACTGAAGGTGAAAAATCCAACTACATTAAGCGATATGAGGATGCCATCAATGATAAGAAGAAACTCATGGATGAATACAAGAATCGTATAACTGACCTGCAAGCTAATCGTCGCTCACTGGACGAGAGGTACTCTAGTTTATTGAAAACACTAGACTCTACCAAGCAGGAATCCATGGATTGGAAAAGAAAATATGAGCAAGTCTTATCGAGGCAGAAAGCTGAAGAATATCAAGCTATTTCTGAAATAGCAGCCCTCAAGTCCCGGAGTGGGGCTGCTGAAGCAAGGTTGGCTGCAGCAAAAGAACAGGCTCAGTCTGCTCAAGAGGAGGCAGAGGAGTGGAAGCGGAAGTATGATATCGCCCGTAGAGAAGCACAATCTGCTTTACAGAAAGCAGCTAATGTGCAAGAGCGCACAAACAAGCAGACACAATTGAGGGAAGATGCTTTAAGAGAAGAATTTTCTGGAACTTTGGCTGAAAAAGTGAGCTCGCACTCCTTCCCGATATTCCTGCTCATTTCTTTTACAAATATCTTTCACTTAGTTTTGGTATTACATAAAGATCTGTAATGGTTTTAAACTTGGGTTCTTATTTGTTCCTCCTTCCTAACGATGCAGGAAGATGAAATAAAAGAGAAAACTGCAAAAATTGAGCATGCTGAGAAGTGTTTAACAACCCTGAATTTAGAGTTGAAGGTGAGACTCTTGGCTTCTAAGTTCTCCACAGAGCATTATTATCAAGTGCTCTCAGCAAGACAAGATTTATGTTATGCATGTGTATAATGAATTCTGTTTTATATTCTCAATATATATTGTATTATTGTTTATTTCTTATTGTATTTTGTCTTTTATAGTGGCCATGCACTTGGGTGGAGGCCTGAACTCATACATCGTTCCTGCTTTGTAGCTTTTCTGCCTTTTCTCCCTTATGATTTCTTGTCTCGTGTTGCATCTTCACTTAATTTTTTGACTGGGAATTGTAGATGGTTGTTAAGACTTTAGGATTCTAAACTCAATTTTATGAAGTGCTGTGGTGGATTTTTTAACTCGAACTGGTTGAAACAATTTACCCACCATGCAGAAGGAATTATTTTAATGCCTCATGTCAATTTGAATTCTCTGCATTTTTTTTGTCTATTATATGCATGTTCTGTCCTTTTGGGACTAAGTGCTGATCTGACCTTGCAGGCTGCTGAATCAAAGATAAGGAGTTATGATACAGAAATATCATCACTGAGGATTGAAATTAAAGAGTTGACTGAAAAGTTGAAAGCTGAAAATGCTAAGGCTCAATTATACGAGAGGGAAGCAATAGTATTTCAGCAGGAGAAGAACCATCTAGAACAGAAGTATCATACCGAGTTCAAAAGATTTGATGAGGTCCAGGAAAGGTGTAAAACTGCTGAAAAAGAAGCTGCAAGGGCTACTGAAGTGGCTGATAAAGCGCGGGCTGAAGCAAGCATGGCTCAGAAGGAGAGAAGTGAGATGCAGAGACTGGCAATGGAAAGACTAGCACAGATTGAGAGGGCTGAGAGGAGAATTGAAAATTTGGGGAGGGAGAAAGATAATCTGGAAGCTGAATTACAGACAGTAAGGGATTCGGAGAAGGATGCACTTACCAGAGCTGTGAAACTAGAGGAGAAGGTGCAACAGAGAGAGAAGGATTTAGAAGCCCTTTTGGACAAAGATAAGACACACAGGCGAAATAGTGCCCAGATTCTTGAACAGCTTCTGGAAACAGAACGGGAAGCACATGCACAGGCGAATAACCGGGCGGAGGCTCTCTCTCTACAGTTACAATCTGCACAAGCCAAAATTGATTCTCTCCA
Source organism: Glycine latifolia (assembly GCA_013407115.1). NCBI lineage: Eukaryota > Viridiplantae > Streptophyta > Magnoliopsida > Fabales > Fabaceae > Glycine > Glycine latifolia. The sequence continues at coordinate 8,216,276 of CM023953.1, forward strand.
TCAAGAGCTGACTAAATTTCGACTGAATGAAACTGCATTAGACAGTAAACTAAACACTGCTTCCCATGGTAAACGTATGAGGGTAGATGACAACATTGGTGATGACATGGATGCAAGCCCAAGAATTGTAAAGGGAACCAAGAGAACAAGGAGTACATACACACAACCAGAAGATGGTGGTTCCATCTTTGAGGGTGCTGAAGAAAATCTTAGTCAGCGAACAAGTGAGGAGGATTATAGAAAGTTTACCGTACAAAGGCTTAAGCAAGAGCTGACAAAGCACAACTATGGTGATCAGCTGCTTCGGTTGAAGAATCCCAACAAGAAAGAGATCATTGCTCTGTATGAGAAATGTGTTCTTCAGAAGTCATAGCAAATTTTGAAAAGCACTTGTATTGGCATGGTGCATGTTTCTCATTCATTCCATGGCTGCTGACAGACTAGAAATATTGTGTTAGTAACTTTCTGAGTGGTTTTACATTTGGGGTGTGTTTTACTTGAATTTACTAGCAATGGTTACATACAGGCCATAGAAAATTTTGATGGCCCGGTCATTTATTTGTTGATTGCTTGAGTCAGTTGTATTTAATACATCTGTATAGATTTATTTTTTGTATTAACATTGTTTGCATATTAGATGAGCTAAATTTAGATTTGTATTTTATTTTTTTGGAGGTAAATTTAGCTTCTGTGTGCTAACTTTATGAAATGATTGTTTCTGAAGGAAAGACTGAAAATGTTCAACTGACGCGCGCTCTTTTATCCCCATCCTCATCCGGAGAATAGAGATGCATTTGCATTTAGCTTTATGGAATGACGTCTACTTTTTTTTGTTTTTTTTTTTTTTTTTATCAGAATGAGTTAGAGTAAAGTAGCAATTAGAGGGGTTCTTAATTTGAATTGAATTTTAGATTTGAAAAGAATAATTATTATCACATAGAATCATTTTACTTTTCTTAATTCATTTTTTCAATCAATTTGGTTTATAATCAAATATAGATTATACATTTCTGCTACAAACTTTTAATTAAAAGTTATACACAACTAAAATTTTAATGATCTTAGAAAAATGTAAGCACCAACTTTGAACAGTGAGTTCAAAAGAAGTATTATATAGTACAAATGATACTCTGAAACTACATATGAAGCCAAAGTCTGGACTATCTACCACAAATCCACAATATGAAACCTACATTTCTTACAAAAAGCACTATCAACTACCGAGCAAATAAATGCATAAAACTAATTTATAGTTAAAGAAACCTAACATATTAAATTAAATAACACTTGTTCTGTCTTTTACGAACAGGTATCTTCAGTTAGGATGCTGATGATTTTGGTATTGGATCAAGCTCTCTCTTAAGATATTTATGGAAAAGAAATACCTTCAGAAATATAAGCACTATGCACAAAGTAATACTCAACTAGGGGGGTAAGGTGTGTGCACATTATTAATGGAAAAGAGAAGAGAGAACAAGTGGTGTATACCTTTTTCCTCTGAAGGCAGCCTTTATTTACACTAAACTTACCTCTAGGTCAGTTGAGAATTCTCTCCGATATGCTTGGCCAATATCTCTAACCGCCTAATATCAACGTCTTCTTGGCAGTTATTATATTAAGGGTCCACGATCTTCTGTGGTGTTATATTTAACAGTTCATGGTTTTGAATTCTTGATGGGCCTTAACATTGAGCTCATATATTGAATCCGTAACAACACCAAACCAAGTTTATTCAAAGTTGTCCATATTTCTATTGCGCTAAATTTAATATATTACATGTTTATACTCTTTTAATGAAAAAATTACTAATATTAATTGTACTATTTATTTCTTGTTAATTAAAAAAAACAGCTATGGCCTTTACTTTTAGCTCCTATTTATTACCACTATAATTGTAGATTTTAAAATATTTTTAAGATATAAGTTATTTTATATATCTTATAGTTTATCATCAAAGAATCTGATTCTGATGAACCGGATTATTCTTTTGCACCCCCAGCAAAGAAATCCCGTGTAATGTGGTCAACAAAATTGCATCAACAATTTGTCAAGGCTGTTATGCAAATTGGGCTTGATAGTATGATTAATTCCTTCACCATTTGTTTTTCTTTATTCATACAATGCTGGATTGATTAATTTCTTTGTTCGTATTGCAATACATGTATATGGCTTTAATTAATATGATTATTTTTCAGAGGCTCGGCCAAAGAGGATTCATGCAGCGATGAATATCCCTGGTTTGACAAGAGAGCAAGTAGCTAGTCATTGGCAGGCTCGTTTCTGTATGCATTTGAAATTTAGAATAACGAAGTATAAATTGCCATAATCAATTAAGCTTCCTTGAAATATAGGTGCCATGCTTGTTTTCTATCCAAAAATAGAGGCACTTGCATTTTGTGGTTCTTAACAGTAATTAATGTTGGTTTTATATGCATGGATAGTTAATATTATTGCCATTGTGATTGGCAGAAATATAGACATGAGTTGTTGAAAACATCTAATGGAGTGAAACTGCAACAGAATGCGAAGGCATTGTCAGACAGCATAGAATCCAGTGACACTGCAGGGCATGATACTAACCATATTCCAAAAGAAGAGAATGGTCAAATCATTCCCTTGCATAACAAAATGTAGCAACAATGTTAGCTTCCAATTTTTTATCCTACTACTTCTGGTCCTGTATATAAAAAAACAAAATGTACTATTGTTTTTGCCCAAATTATAAGAAATGTAGGACTATAGCTTATAAGACTACTTTATTGCTACCTTTTAACCCATATTATCTCTTAATGAAAGTGGGTGTACTATTAAGCTATCAAAAACTAAGGTATACTCATTAGTTGAAAAATTATATTTTGAAAAATAATCACCTCTTAAACCATTTAATGTCATGGATAGTTTTAGAATTTATGACAAATTAATCAATCTAATTACTTTTATTGGTTTTGATGAATTAGATAATTGGTTCTTGTATATAGGACCAGAGGTAGTATATTGTAACTTAAAAATTATGAATTCAGAATTTGACTTAAGAGTTATCTGTATTTTGATACCATTTTTTGACAATGAATTTAAGTCAGAATTTGACTTGAGATTCTCATATTACTTGTTGGTTGGGAGAAACTTGAGAGTACTCTGCACTTTGTAGTGATTGCAGATTATCATATACTATGGATGATGTAGAATATAAGTGTCATGATTGAAGATGATTACTAGTCCCTAATGGAAGCTCTATAACCGGGCAATCTAATTTGTTTTTTGCTTTTAGTTAATGTTAGCAATGACTTGAGAAAGGTTTATATGGTCCCTTAATGCACGGCAAAAATTTCCGTTGCAGCTGCTATATGATTGATACTCAAAATTCGTTTCAGGTGTAATAATAACCTTAAAATGCTAAATTTGTCCAATATATGATGATGAGGGAAGCTCGTTAGATACAAATGAGTGACTTACTAATCTATATGACATTTCAATGTTGGGGCTATTTGTCTTTGTAGCACATAATTTTTATTCTCTTGTACATTTGCAATTGTGTTGAGGATAGAATGTGAAGAGTAAAATTAGGAGAGAAAATCGTCTATGCTTTGACGATGTAAAGAGTTTTTATACTGTCATCCAAATTGTCATGTATGGTAAATTTATTGACTTTTACAAAAACTAGTTAAAAGTCATATCTATCATAATTTCTGATTGGTTGACCATATAAAAATTTCCCATCAGTACATAAAAATTAAACTCAAATTACTAGTAGAGCATACTATGCATTCCTAGTAGTTTAAAAAATGCCAAAAGAACAACAGTAACCAAGATAACAGGTATAGCAACTAACTTAGAAATTCGTCCCTTGTCCTTCCTTATCATCAGCCCTTCAATGATGGGGTAGTTGACGGTAATTATAAAAACTGCTAGGAAAAGTTGCACAAACATTTTGTCACAGTCACCCACCACTAACACTCTGTAGACTCCTCCAAAGAAGCAAGATATGTTGATAGTGATGAGGGCAAGCATTGGCACTACAAAGATATTTGATGCTTGGAAATCATATTTATCCATTTGATATAGCACAGTCCGTTCATCATTCTCTAATTTATTAGTTGGCAAGAAACTAGCTTCTTTTATGCCAACTTTCTTTAGTAGTGCATCCAAACATCCATATAGATGGCAAGTAACTGATTTCATCATCCATATCCTCTGCTCATTTATCCACTTTTTGAGTGTTCCACCAGTTAAGAAGACTTCAAGTAAATGTTTTAGAAGAGCTGATAGAAAGATGAATGAAAAGATAATGAAAAATGGGTCTGAAACCTGTGAAGAAAAAAAGAAAAAGTAAAAAAGGGTTTTAGCATTATACAAGAATGTGAGATTGAAGGGAAAATGGTGGTAAGTGAGATAGATCATTATTGTTGTTACCTTAGGGTACAAGGGTATTCCATTTAGTAGACAGAGCTGAGGGATAGTAGCAAAACACCAAAGAGGGAAACAATAAAGAGGGAAATATGTGAGCCATGCTAAACATAGACTCTGGAGAAGTGGCATCCTTGATAGCCCATATGTAAGGGGGCAAAACCTATTTATACCATTTTCAAACAAACCACTGTACCATCTAGTGCCTTGGATTAGTACATCATTCAAATTTGTTGTAGCTGAACCTAGAAACTGTGGCCTAGATGGATCACAGAAAACTGAAGTCCATCCATTACAATTCAAGATAAATCCAGTGAGGTAGTCTTCTACTACACTATCATATGAGAAACCAACCTGCAACCGTTCGAAAAATATGCACATTTTTTTTACTACAAGAATTTTGATGTAATAACTGATTTATGAATAATAAGTCTATTTACCTCTTGGCCCCATTTAGTGCCAATTTCATAGTTACAAGAAGCCAAAAAGTGAGGTTCTTCTAGTAATGCATATTTCTGACCAGATACCAAATCACTTGTGTAGTTTTGATTAAGTGTTCTGATGAATTCGTTAGATGAACCAAAGTATTCTTTAAGTTGCAGCAGATCAGTTCCTAATATTCAAAACACAAAACAATAAAAATTATGGTAGTCTTGACTCAGCATAAGGACATTGTTAATTTGTAAATGTCATTAAAATCTTGTGTTTTGGAAGCAACTAGATAGATAATAGTGTTTAATACCTTTCCTTGCGAAGTTTCCATACAGTGATACCCTTTTTATATAAAAGCCTGTACCTGAAATCACTGGTCCCATAAGCCCATCCATACCTTGCCATTGTAGCTGAAAAATTGTCCAAATAAATTTAGTTATACCAAATAAAACATTGCAGCATCTTATACAATGGGGGACATGAAAAAATTCTAAAGGCATGTTTTGATGTCCTTACTGTAAATATTGATCTTAGTTGACTATCATAGATGTCATTCTTGCTAATGTTGTGAAATTTCTGAGGAAATTGAACAAAAGCCAAGGAGGATGATATCTTCGGATCGAGGTGAAAACACATGGCATATCGAGCTGAAGTTGGATCATTACAGAACATGTCACAGTCTAGAACTAGAATGTATGGAGAATTACTCATCACGGAAGAGACACGAAGCTGCGAGATTGTTGTGTAAGATGGGAAAGCATTATTACATTTATTGTGGTGTTGAAGCAAATTTTGTTTATACATGTTTGGCAGATAAAAGAAAAGTATATTCATACAAGGACATTGAGCGCTCCAGCCTTGAAATGGTGGGGATGAGAATGCTTTTTCTCGCGAGAAACATAAACAAGGAGAGGCATTTTGACATTATCTGCATCATCAATGATAGTTTCTTGCATCACCTGTAAAAATAAGATTAGTTAACCAAATCGCTTAGATGAATTGTTTCTCATGGCAGTGAATTAGCGCATAAGTTGAAAATCCACATCAGTTTTGATTGATTTTATTGTCATATATATAATGGTAACTTAATGAGAACACTAGCAGTTCAAAGAAGATTATGCCTATCATGTTTAATTATTCTCTATCAAACATGATAGAGAAGAATAACGTGTATCAAGCCAGATTAGATAAGTTAGAGGAAAGATGGTTTACAACCACGAATTCTGTTTCGTCTAGTCAAATTGGTCCAATCCAATGTTTAAGCCAAAATGACAAATGCTAAAACTAAACTGCATGCACTAGTGGTAATATATATAGCCAAACGCTATTATACCTCAATGACAGAAGGGTAATCTCTGGAAAAGGCCCTATCGTTTTTGAAAGTCTTTATCTCCTCTTTAAAAGCCTCGTACTTTTCCTGCATATAGTTATGCTACTATAATAATGTCCGTAAGGTTTTAATACTTTTTTTTTAATCCATACAAATATATTACTTTATTAATTTTTGGTTTTTATAAAAAAAAATGTTTGCCATCCTTGTAAGTTGTAATATTCAAACTTTTTGTTGGTTTGAATGCATAGTCTGTAGAAATTTTTTACTGTAAGAGGAATTATAGCAATTTTTTTACTGTAAGAGGAACTAAAAAATGAAAATTTTAATTTGATGAATTGAAAAAGATAGACAAAAAAAATAAATATATTAAGCCTTTGAATAACCGGAAAAATCAATGAAACCAAGTTCCCTCATGGTCAAAACCTTGATCTTTTGCTTATCTTCCATGTACACACTACTCCTTGCAAAATCACCATCATCATCATCCTCCAAAGCAGAAAAGTAAGCCTTGGGGCACCTAAAGATATAAAGTGGGTTGAATGGTTAAGGGAGAAGGGAAAGGAGAAAAATTTATGGATTTGATCCCCTGCTAAAAAAAAAACAAACAACTAACATTTGGGAATAAAAAAAAAAGTCTTAGGCCACCTGTTCTTTATTTTGTGCCTTCTACAAAATGGAAGCCACCACCTAGCAAACTTCCAAGCCTCCCTCATTCCATGAAGAGTCAATCGAGACCCTCCATCATCCGAAACATACACATGAAGTTTCTGAGGAGGGTAATCCAGTGCCATGGCTGATAAAACTGTGTTCATCACATCCAAAGTGGGTTCCTTAGTTGCATCAGCAGTGCATATGAACACATCAATAGCAGGAAGCTTGTGATCCTCTGGCAATCGTTCCGGGAAGACGGATCGCGAAACGGGACGCCAACGATAAGCTTGATCCAGGATCCAAATGAAGGAGAGAATGATCTCTGAAGCAAAAACAAGTAGCCATGGTAATAACAAGTGGCTTTCTCTTTTTTCTGAGGGTTGGAAAAGAAAGCATAGTCTGTAATAGAACACGAAGGCTAGTGCAGTGGAGTGGAGTAACATGTGTAACCTATTGATGATAACTAACAGGTTTTGGACATGGATTGTATTCAGAGGAAGGGTCTCCATTTCTTCACCTGCATAAGATTAATGTGTATACTCTAGCTCCCTTGACTCTCCTTTTGTTATAGCACTATTCTATGTTTGTCTATATATATAATATTTGAGGCTTCTTTTTAGTAACAGCAGTCAATTTTAAGGGCATCTTTGTGTCAATTCCTAGAAAAGTAATATTCCTAATTGCTCATCTCTATTATTTTTAATACTTTTTAATAGTATTATAGGATAAGATGATAAGAAACCTAAAACAGTCTAGGTGAATTAAAAAGGTTTTGACTTGAGAGACAGGAAATCTTGGTGGTGGGATGTAAAGGTTCAAGAAAAGGTTAAAAATAGAGAATGTTTCAAAATCTTAAAAGCGTACAATAATGCTGAAAACTGGTTTAAGGTATTGGAATGCTAAGAATGAGACAAGAAAGTGTGGTGCATGAAATGGGATCTAAAGCATTTGAAGAGTTTTATAAGGACCTAGAGACAAGAATGGAGAACATAAGATATATAAGCTTGTGAAATATAGAGAAAAGAATATAAGGGATTTAGATCAACTAAGTGCATTAAGGATAAAAAAGAGAAAGTTTCGGTCACGGATAAGAATGTCAAAGAAAGGTGGGAGAATTATTTTTATAAGTTTTTTTTATGATTGACAAGGTTCGAGTACTAATGTGGAGAGGCTAGAAACTCGAGGGGGAAAGAAATTTTGGTTATTACCGTAGAATTTAAATTGGAGAGGTTAAAGAAACCCTTAAAAGAATTGATAAGGCCATAAGGTTAAAGTCTTTGGTCTAGATGGTATCCTCACGAGTCACAGGACAAATCATGTTCCTCGATTATTTTGAAATTATGTAAATAAATACTAAGTTTAAAAGTTTTTTTTTTAAATTTCAACATACAAGATGCGTTAAATTTGCATTTAATGTTACAGACAATAGCATATAGATGATGAAATTTGTAATATTTAACTTGATTTAAATGTGTAACATTGTAAAAATACAATGACAAAATGTGCAGTATTGTGAAAATATGAGAACAAAATTTGGAACATGGTGAAACTTTAGAAACAAAATGTGAGAAAAACAGGTAAAAAGATTTAGTGAACAATTGAATGTGGGTCAAAATTTGAAACTTTGGAAGCAAATTTAGCAACAAAAGTGGGGGCAAAATTCACAATCAAGTTAATCTTTCGGGATAAAAATTGTAATTAAACCTTTAATATTTAAAAGAAAAACCAGCTTCGGCACTTAAGTTTGTCCTCGTTTTTACAATATTACAAATTGTCCCATATTTTTATGGTCAACCAACGAATTTAACACATGACGAAAGTTAGAATTTGTGATTTTTTGAAACTTAAAGAGAGTAAAATTTGCAAAAGTAAATAAGTGGGAAAAAAAATCAAAAGAATCAAAATTCGAGGGCAAAAATTTTCAAGTGAGCCAAAACAAAATATATGATGCGTGCATGGTTTGATATGGTTGTTTCAACTTTGAACCGTATCTTCTGAGCATTGACAAAATGGCATGGAGACTTTGTTGTTGTTACTTGTTATCAGTATCAGACCAGCCCAAACTTGAATTTGAAAATTCACTAATTTAGACCAACACGCAGCTGGTGCTCAAAAGTAAATGATTAACATATTATATTTATAAAGTATGACAAATCACTTTACTTTCAAGAGCATATATTATTATATTTATGAAGTATGATAAAGACGAAGATTCGATCACTCCGCTTTCAACTCTTTAAATTGTCTCATTATCACTTGTTAGGCTAGAACCAGATTCATTTTTCATAGACAAACAACATATTCTTATCCAGATACGACATATGGTACATAAACTTAGTTTATGACTTGAAATCGAACACATTTACTAGCCAGCATAGGGATACCCTTCGCTTTATTGAACGGTTCTATTTTTATTAGATTAAGGCACCTTATGTATTTATTTATTACATAAGCACATGTGAAGATAAATATCGAAAAGATTATTAGTTTTTTTTTTTTGTATTGGAATAGAAATTTAGTATGCAGATAATATAATAAGTGAACTTGATAATTTAATCCAAAATCTTATGATTTAAGTTTATGGGTTTTGTTTTCATCTGTATAGTGTTCAACCTTCTTATTATTATATGATGTGATATTTCACTTCACACTTGTATTTTAATAATTTTCTTCTCAAGTGTAAGTTTCATCTACATGATATCTTCCCTTACAAGCGAAAGCCATTTTTATTTATGAGTATTTCCATGGTGGCTTTTAGAGCCCACATGCTCTACTTAAGTGGTTGCTTGTGACACAATGATGTAAATTTTTCTAGTGTTTATCTTTCTCGATTTCACAACAGAACTTAATTTGTTAATGCGACGCTCCAACCAACTAAGCTAATAAGTCAATTATGTTAAAAAATAATTAATATTGATACATATAATACTAAATTTTTTTAATGTATATTTAATACACATATAAGTTTACATAATAAATTTTGTAACAATTAACTTTAATCTAATAATTAAATTATTTTTTTACATATAAAAATCATAGATTTAAATAAAAATTATAGTTTTAAATAATAATTTGCAGGATTTACATAATAAATTTTGTAACAATTAATTTTGATTTAATAATTAAAGTATTTTTTTTACATATAAAAATCATAAATTTAAATAAAAATTATAGTTTTAAATAAAAACTTACTGGTTTAATAAAAAATATTAGACTTGTAAATACATATATAATTTTTAATTTAATTTGTAAATACCAATATAATTTTGATTAAACTTGTAAATTTTTATTAAACTTATGATTTTTATTTAAATGTATGATTTTTATATGTAAAAAATACTTTAATTATTATATCAAAATTAATTGCTACAAAATTTTTTATGTAAACTTATATGTGTATTAAATATACATTAAAAATTTAGTGTTATATGTATCAACATTAATTATTTTTTAGCATAATTGACTTATTAATTTAGATGGTTGAAACATGAAGGTCGCAAATTAAAGACTTGTATGTATCATTATTTTAAATTATTTGAAAAAATATATTTTAACTTTGAGCTAATGCGTATAACCTAAAAAAACAAAAACCTACTTAAGCGAGGATATTTTTAGAAATACACTAGAATGGTGTATTAGATTTTATGTGGATGTATAAAAGCTTATCCGCTCATATGGGGCTTATGTAGAACAAATTCCACCAACTTGGTATTTTCTTTTCAAAAGGCACTCAGGTGAATAATTCTTGTTTGGAATTATTCTTATGGGACTTACGTAGAACAAATTCCAGCAACTTGGTACTTTCTTTCTTCTCAAGAGGCACAAAGGTGAAAAGTTCTTGTTTGGATTTATTCATAAGGGGCTTATGCAGAACAAATTCCACGTACTTGGTACTTTCTTTTCAAGAGGCACAAAGGTGAATAGTTCTTGTTTGGATTTATTCATACGGGGCTTATGCAGAACAAATTCCACCAACTTGGTACTTTCTTTTCAAGAGGTACTAAGGTGATTTTTTTATTGCTACGGAGAGATAACTTAGATAATTCATAATATGTTTCTTTGTTTTAGTGTGTGATTCAAGCTCTTTGGAAAAAAAGAGTTTGTTTGCAGTGGTTTTTAAAACATGATCCAGAACAGTATTAAGGTATTCTAGAGAATTTTTAAAGAATAAATAATCAAATTTATTTCGAAAAGTATAAGATAGTAACAAATTATTCTTAAAAAATGACAAAAATCAAATTTAATATATGAATATAAAAAAATAAGACACATTAGTCTAAATCCACAAAACTAAAAATCAAATCCACAGAATCATTTTTTCTTGATCTTGAAAATAAATGTAAAAAACACATTTTATTTTAAACATTGCATTTGAAAACCAATAATAAGAAACTCACAACTATACCGAACAGGGGGCCTAAGATACTTCACCAAGTTTTACAATAGAATTCATAATATAACAATTCAAAATGCTTCATATAGGTTCAGAAAAATAAATATAAAATAAAAATCAAAGGATTCTACAAGTTAAGACTTGAAGACTTTTTAAGGGGCTCCGTTAATGACAATAGAATTGAAAACTCAACTTCAGGACTTTATAAGCCATAAAAAAATAATGATTATAATTTTGCATACTCCACTAAATCACGTTGCATAAGCACTACACAATAAAATTTCATACTGGAGTCTCTCATGTCTCAACAGCATTTATATCACCTAGATGGCCATCTGAATTATGCAGGAGGCTACCATACTGCAATAGCATGATAACCTTCCACCAACTCCTTAGTGGGTATCATGGCATAACAAATCCTCTATAACATATCTCAATTGCATTTCTCAACATAACTATAGACTGAGCTGTGAGGCAAAAATGAAAAATGCAATTTGCATACTTCTCATAGCATAGTATACATGACTGCTGAACACATACTGAATATAAGGATCTCACTCTTGCCATAAAATAGCATTTCAACCCTATAATCCTTTTTATAGAAGCTGGTTCAAGGATAGCAACTTCCTAAAACCCTACACTGCACAAGTCACAAGCAAGACCTTCTGCCCAATGCAGATTATGCAGTACAAGTTCTCAACCCTCATCTAAGAATAGAAAAAACATTAACCATCTAGAAAACTAATATATCATTCCCTGCGAGTAGGAACTAAATTTATGAAGACCATGCCCTATGTCAGCATACTTACAAACAAAGCAAGTGATAAGAAACTAATAAAATCAGCATTTTGGCCTATTCCTTCATTGGCATTTTGGCCTTGCCATTCTGTTGTTGCATATCTACAATGTACTCACGGAGTCTCTCAGCTTTTTGCGTCATTGAATCGATCATCTCTTCAGTCTCATCTATGATCTGTTTGGGCAAGTAAACCTCCAAGAAATCAAACCAGTCACCAAGTGTCATCTTTTTCAAATCAGGCCAATTCTCATCACAAGCCTCTTTCACACTATTCCCATCTTCACCCTCCTTCTGCAATTCCCTCTTTCTCCCTTTCAAATCAGGACAATTCCTATCATCTCTATTCAAGTTCCCCTCTTCTCTTCCATTACAAGCCTCTTTTATACCATTCCCATCTTCATCTTCCTTCTCCAATTTCCTCTCTTTCCCTTTCAAATCAGGCCAATTCCTATCATCTCCATTCAAATTCGCATCTTCTCTTCCAATACGAGCCTCTTTCACACCATTCAAATCTTCACCCTCTTTCTCCAATTCCCTTTTTTCAGTAGCACCCTTCTTTCTTCCTTTCAAATCAGGCAATTTCCCAACATCTCCATTCAAATTCCCCTCTTCTCTCCCATCACAAACCTCTTTCAAACCATTCAAATCTTCACTCTCTTTCTCCAATTTTCTCTTTCCAGCAACACCCCTCTTCGTCTTATTCTCAACATTCCCCTTCACCGCACGTGTGTCTTTCGGATTTCGCGTCACGCGCGTCTTCTTCGGCTCCTCCGCCACCGGAGCATCCGAATTCCCAACGCTGGAATCAGAAATCTCAACCAAACTCAAATTCCTAGTACTCTTCGGCTTCTCCGCCTTCTCCACCGGAACATCGTTGTCATCATTGCAAACCCTAACCACACTCCGCTCTCTGTTCACCTTCCCCGTTACCCTAGCAGGTGGACCCACGCGCTCAACATCCGCCTCCACCACACTAGCGTTCTTCACCTCAACGCTCCGAGTCTGAATCTTACCCTCTGGAGCATCGAAATTCTCAACAACATTCGAATCCTCCTTAGCCACACTCCTTCCTCTGTTGGTCTTCCTAGTAACCCTAGCAGGTGGATCCACGCGCTCAGATTCCGCGTCCACCACACTCGCGTCATTTTCCTCAACACTCTGAACCTGAATCTGAAGCTTACCCTTCAAACCCCTAGGTTTACCGCGTCCGCGTGTCTGAACCGGTTCAGTCGGAGCCGGGGCCGGTTCGGCTCGACCTCGGCGCGTAGGGTTTCGCCGCGGCTGAACCGCCCGTTGTTGTTGTTGTTGTTCGCGAGGAACGAAGATGACATGGATGGAGGTGAGTTCTCCGATCTTAATAACGGAGTCGTGATGAAGCGTGAAGGGGGTGTGGGGAGGTATTTGGGATCCATCCAAAACGGTGCCGTTTGAGGAATCCAAATCGCGGAGGGTCCATTTGTTGGATTCGGTTGAGATGGTGAGGTGTTTGGAGGAGATGCCGGAGTCCTTGATGGGGAGATTGTTGCCTTTGATGACGCGGCCGATTCGGACGACGGTGCCGGGTTTGAATTCTAGGGTTTTGTCCTCGCCAGGGCCTTGCAGGATCTCAAGTCGCAGAGTTGGAACTTCTTCTTCTTGTACTTCCATTTTTGGAGAAGAGAAAGAAAGTGGGTGAGGTTAGGTTAGGTTACCGTTGCGATTGCACGAGGAGAAAAACAGATACACAATTGTTGCGAGCTGCGACATTCTCCTCCCGCCCACCCTAAATTGAAAATGTTTCAAATAATAATTTGAAAGGATTAATTATGTTTTTGTTCTCTGAACTATTTTAATTTTTATTTTCAGTGTTTAAATAAAAAATTAATTGACATTGATTTTTAATATTTTCCTCCGTTAATACTCTTGGTCACTTCTGTCAAACATTATTGTTAATTATTAATTGATGACAGTCAAAATTTTTCAATGCTGCAAATTTTACTCCCTATTTCCCCCCACCAATTTTGTCTCTAATTAATAAAACATAATAGATTTTGTCCAAACATATAAAAATCGCCTCAGATTAAGACATTTTGTGACATTTTTCTCTCCTTTAAACAGCTAATTTAAGACAATTTGTTATTAACTGTGGTATTTTTTTTCTATGGGGAAAAATTACTATATTTTGTTAATTAGCATTGGAATTCATGCAATGCATGATTTTTTAGAAAATGAAAGAATGAAAGAAAAAAATAATGAAATAAAATATTTAAATATTTAAAAACAAAAATAAAATGTATTAAAAAAAAGTGCAAACTGTCGGCTGTTGGACAGTTTATATATATAGATAGATTAGGGGATAAAGTTAGTGAATTTTTTTTTGGAAGACTAAATCAGCGACATTGTAAAATTTTAGAAAAAAAAAAGTGAAATTTTAGAAATAAAAAAAGTCCATTACGTTTGCAAAAAGAAATATTTTACAATTTCCTTACCTACCTCCCATAACGCAGGGTTCCAGCGCCAACTACACGTGCCACTTCCTCCATCAAAATTCCAAAAAAACCCTACGAAAATTGTTTCCACCACTTTCTATTAGATTCCTGCTAGGGTGGGAAACCTTTATAAGTGTCCCACCTTGGGAAATATATCTTACACCGTTAGGTTTTCCAATTTATAATTCAATGGTTGCCACCACTTTCTCATTTTTACTTTCTTTTTCTTTTTTTCCTATTCACTTTCCTAATTTTTCCCTCGAAAGCGACGACGCCGACCGCGTCTGTTCGATCTGAGTGGGTTTTGAGTGGTTGCCGAATAGTTCTGAATTGGAGAAAGAAGGATATAGAGGAAGAAGAAGAAGAAAGATAGTCTGAAAAAGAAAAAAGAAAAAAGAAAAGAAAAAGAAATCTTAGCCATAGATTTAAAATCAAAGAGATCTAAGGGTGCAAGATAATTTTCCCACACGGTGGGAGACCCTATAAAAGTTTCCACCCTATTCTGCGTCTTTCTGTTAAATATTCTCTATTCGATTCGAAACTCGCACTCGCTTCGCTTCGGTCTCTGTATGCTCTCTTCCACCGCCCACGCCCGACGATCCTTGCTCGAATCACCCGAAGCTATAACACCAGATTCGATTCACTGACCTAGCGATTGATTTCAGTGGAATCAGATAATGCTGCAACTGCGAAGATAATTATTCCGCAGCAGCAATGTTTGAAGGACTGGTTCATCAGTTGCTTCTCGGTTACCTTGGTCGGTATTTCAAAGATATCCAGAAGGAGCAGCTAAAGATTAGGCTCGGTACGTTTCTCACTCACTCGCGTGCTTCTTTACTAATTATCTTCCCTATAATTTTGATGCCTAAAAATACGTGTTGGAATTACCCTAGTATTTACATTGATGCTGATTTAATTTTAGTAGAAACTCAGTTTGGTCCTCTGACAATAAATTGCATGAAATTATTGCTTCAGTGTCAAATTTTTACATCGCATGGGTGAGTTTGATGCTTAAAAGGTTGTTGAAGGACCTATTTGATTTCAAAAGTTGGTGCTTAAGAATCGTTATGATGTGTTTAACTGTTTGTTCTTTTTAGAGGACCAAACTGATCGTCATGATGTGTTATGGATGTTTACTTGCGTTAATATACCATTAGTTTGTGAGCTAGTGTAGTGTTAGTGGCAATGCACGTTGCCAGTCTTACAATGGCCGAGGATGTAAAGTTTTCTGAATGTAAATGTTTTTCGTCAGATTTTTTTTCAACTTTATGAACATTTGAATTTTAGTAGGTATGCATAAGGTTGGTTGGGTGAAAAGTTTGAAGAAGGGAAGGAGGGAGAGGTTGTGGGTTCGAATCCCTCCACTAACAAAAACACTAACATTTAACAACTAACTTTGGCTGATAAAAAAAAAAAATGTTTGCATGGTTGAGTACATGTGTAAATGTGCTTAATTTTGTTTTACAAGTGGTTAAAAGTAAATTGCAGACAGTTATCAATTATCAATACATGGTTTAAAGAGTCATGTTATTATTAAAATATTTAATTGTTGTTAAGTTTGCCTCACATGTCGTGAGGTTATTGATCATCACATGTGGTAAATTTCATGTGTAAGTATGTAAATATATATGTCTGGGCTGTGTCGTTGCTTTGTCAAAGCCTAAAAAAATAAAAAAAAATTGGACACTGCAAAAACATGTTTGGCACATGTCCGTTGCGTTTCAGTTTGGGAAACTTGTTAGACACCCCGACACCTTCTTCAGTAACTGTGTCTGTGCTTCATAGGTTAATAGTGTCACAAGGTTTATGAAAATGTCTAATAATAGTTAACTACTTGTGAAACCATGTGTGTTGGGTGGAAGTCGGTTATGATTTCAGGGTGTACGATAATCTATATTTGATTAATTCTTTTCAATGTGCACTTTGGCTTATAGTTATTTGAATCTTTCAGTTCACTTTTAAAATAGTATGATTTGATGTGATTTGGCAAGCTATCGATTCGTATCATAAGATAAATTTCAAATGACTTTGAAACTAACAAATCAATATAATTTTGTGTCATTGATATGAATCAACAAATTGTTATTTTTCTTTCACCAATTCTCATTAAAGAAATTGAATAGTCATATAAGCTTAAATTGTTAAATGAAAATGAATTGACGGAGCACAACTGAACTTATCGTATTTGATTATTGATTATTCAACTTTCCACTACTTTATTTGTCACTTGTTTATTTGATGGATGCACTTTTTTTTTTGGCTGTTTCATTGCTTTGTTTCCATTCTTTCAATTTAGAGGCTTCATAAACTCAGATATATCTAAGAATTTTGTTTTATGAGACTTATGGTTCAGTAGTTTTTATCTATTTCTAGTTTAAAGTTATTACTATATATCGTCTATATAATATATTTGAAGTTGTTTTTCATTGTCTTAGATCTTATGTTTCTATGCAAATAATTCACAATTTAAAAATTAACATGGTGATTCACGATTTGATGACTAAGTTTGGCTATAATCCTGCTGTGCTTCCATTAGGCTATTTTATTGACGGTTGTTGGTGAACTGATTTTTGACTTGACATCTATTTTGTTGCATAGAGGAAGTACTATTGGAGAATGTGGAGCTGATACTTGACGCATTTGATTATCTCCAACTTCCATTTGCACTAAAGCAAGGTATATAGCAAGTTCATTCTCCTGCAAACATTTAACTAAATTCTTCCATATATAGTTATTTTTGATTGAACTGAAAGTTTATTAATAAATAAAAAGTATACAAAGATAGGAGGGTAATATTTCCTCCGCAAGAAAACTAATTATTGAGAAAATTACAATGAACCTGAAAAACAGAAGTCAAGAGTAACAGTGCATAATAGCAGCCTAGCACCCTGATCTCTGGGCAAATCTGAAATGGCAGCCCCATAAAAAGACCTTGAGCATAGCATCAAGGAGAACTGGAGAAGCCAAAACTGTATCCTTAACCAAAAGATTTCTCCATATAGCAAAGGACCTTGAAAAACCTGAGCAATCTTTTCCAACTTGACACAACACAGAATAACAAATGCAGCTCATTTCCTTAAATATCTGGACCTCTTTTTTCATTCCATACCCTACTTCTTCCATTTATAATTATAGTATTATGCACTTCTGCTTTATTTTTTCTGATGAAGTGATTGATTGAAAGAGCTGGATGGAAAAATTCTTGTGCAGAGGAGCTCCTATTTTTTCTTTCCTAACAAAGCTTGAAATTTTTGCTAGGTCGAGTTGGGAAGTTAAGCATAAAAATTCCATGGAAAAAGCCTTGGGACCCCATTATAATCATTTTAGAGGATGTCTTTATTTCTGCATCACAGCGAGGTGATCAAGAGGTATTTCTTAGTTTCATCACCGTGTCTAAGCTTCTGTTTCAAAGGCGTTGGCTACCTATGTCTATTGACTTGTAACCATTAATGAAAATAACAAAGAGCAAATAAATTTTAGTTTCTAAGTTGTATCATTTGCAGCCAAACTTTTTGTTATGTACTATACTCCCTCCGGTCTGAAATATAAGAAAAAAAAACTTTTTTCTTTGTCTCAATTATAAGAAAATTTCAATTAACTTTACCTTATTTAATGCTATCATCTCTAAAATACCCTTCATTTAATTGAGGTGTTAATTTCAATGACTCTTTTTTATTCCTAGACCAAATTCCAATGAAGGGTAAGTTGGAAAAAAAGTACCTTTTAATTGAAATTGCTGCAATTAAATGTAGTTAATTAATTTTCTTAGTTAGTGTGAATCAATTTTTTTTCTTATATTTGAGACTGGAGGTAGTATTTATTTTTATTATAATACATTTTATTAGCAATTCTATGTTTTAATAGTGGAGTGCTGACGCTGTTGAACAAAGAGAATTTGCTGGAAAAAAGGCCAAGCTAGCAGCAGCAGAGTTGGGAAAATTATCCAGAAGGGTGTGCGGTAAGCATTTAACTTCTACTTGAAGTGTTATCCTTCGGCCCTATGTTCAAATATATTTTAAGTCATTTTGTCTGGAACAAAGCAAATTGAAACATTTGGCCCTGGAGATTTTCCTTATCAAACTCCAAATAGGGCTTTGGATTTTAGCAAACCTTTTTTTTTTTTGCTCAGCAAAGATAATATATATATATATATATATATAAGGGAGTAAACATACAAGTATAACATATAAACAAAATACAACCTATCATTCACACAGAACAGAACTGTGGCTGGCTAATACATGCAGTGGGCATGGAATAGACAGCCAAAGATCTTTCTGAAGATAGGCTCACCACCCACCAAAAAACCACTACTAAGCCCTCCCTATAGTGCAGAAACCTGCCTTAATATTACTAGACCAAAAGTGAAAAGGAATATTAAATCCCTTCTCAAGGTTAGACAACCATGACCAGCAAAAAAATAAAGCGTCCTCCATCAGCTTTTGACTATTGAAGCTAGCACCATTGAACACAATCCGATTCCTGTGATACCATATGCACCAAGACAGTGCTAGCCACCATGTCTGCATCTCTTGATAAGGATATTATTGAGACCACAGTAAACATGCTGAAGGAAGTGTTCTTTTGGACTTATCGGGAGTACCCCTTGAATGTTTATCCAATTCATCGATTCCCACCACAACGGCATTACCTTGGGGCAGCTGAAAAAAACATGTGACACATCCTCTTCAGCATTCTGACGAAAAGGACACCTGTTATCAGCTAGTTGTACATTCCTTCTATTTAGATTCTTCTTGGTGGGTAACCTATCTCTCAACAGCCTCCAGGCGAAGCACGAGGCCTTACTAGGGATTTTTAGCTTCCACATTTCTTTGAATACCTCCTGCTGATTCTGTGTACTTGCCTCCTTATTTAACAATCTATATGCGCTTCCCACTAAGTATTTCCCGCTCAGATCTCCCTCCCATCTCCCTGCTGATTCTGTGTACTTGATTTGAGAGATAGGGAATTGATTTATAACTTTGATAGAAGGCCTCAAAAGGGGTTTACCTCTGTATTCAAAGAAGTAAAAACTGAAATTTTCTTCTGTATGATATCAATCCTTAAGCTCCATCTCCCTCAACCTGTGGTTACAATGCCTTGACATATTCAAGCCTTTATTTCTGTCTGTTGTGAAAAAGCATTTTCATATTCATTTCTTAACATAAATGAGGGCGAACCTTAGTGCAAAAGTAAGGTTGCTGCCTTGTGACCTGACTCATGGCTCATGGGTTCAAACCCTGGAAACAGTTTTTCTTCTTGCGGGGTTAAGGTTGTTGTGTACATCTATCATGTTCAACCCTCACTAGTGGGAGCCTCATGCACTTAGTGCAAAAGTAAGGTTGCTGCCTTGTGACCTGACTCATGGCTCATGGGTTCAAACCCTGGAAACAGTTTTTCTTCTTGTGGGGTTAAGGTTGTTGTGTACATCTATCATGCTCAACCCTCACTAGTGGGAGCCTCATGCACTGGGTTGTTTTTTATTCTTTACTTAACATTGACCTCCTCTCCCATTGTGCCATGGTAAGTTTCCTTCCAAATTCCAACATATTTTAGCAATCAATCTTCTGTTAGGACTGCTCTTTTATTAAGCTTAGGTTCTCAAGATAGTGGAGGAATTTCAATTTTTTCAATGATATAATATAAAACGTATCTGGCCCAACTCGATCCCTTCTAATCCTTAGAAGGGAGGAATTAGTAGTGATCAATCCTTATGTTGTCAAAGAAGACATGGGTACTGGAAATAGGTATTGTTTATTGGTTAATCTTTTTGTTTGGTTTTTGTTCCCTATAAAAAAATGATATGGGAACAAATATTTTTTACTTTGTTGCGTCCTTTACTAGAGAGGATAGTAGGATACATTATCCTCCACTGGTTTTGTGCTTTTCCTCACTGTCTGACACCCTCTTTTGAACACACTCTCGTATTGGTTGAAATTGATTAGGAATCACAATTTTGTGCGTCCAACATCTTATTTAATGATTTTCAATAAATTTCTACCAACAGGAGAGAGTGTTCAAAAGAGTGTGTTGCTAGCACTCCTCATTTAATAATCTTCCACAAGATTAACTTTCAGCTTTCTGACATAGTCTTGTACTAATCTGTGTACTGATTAACCTAATATTAGGGTGAAACATTTGTATATTTGGTTTTTATTAATAGCTTTTTTTTTCTTCTGCAGGTAGTCAAGCTGGGCAATCGTTTATTTCTCATGTCACTACAAAGGTAGGATTATTTTATTTTTTAGCCAGGAATTTTTGTTGCTTCTGCCTAGGCTGGTTTCTTCATGTTAATCTAATCTTGTTCCTCATAGGTGTCTAGGACCAAGCTCCCTTAAGCATGTGTTGTTTGGTTCAAGCCTAGTAATGGTTTTTATCTGTATCATGTCCCTCATTTAATGTACTTAAAGTGTGAATAGAACATAGATTTATTGTACCTGTGCTGAAACTTGATATTTTAAGGATAATGGAGGCTGCAAGAACCAAACACTTGGCCACATGGTCAAAGAGACTCTAATACCATGTCAATGACTATCTCTCTTATAGCTTTCATGTTGCTACTTAGGTGGCTAACTTGGTGGACTGCTTTGACTTGGCGTATCTGGTATCATAGAAACCAGATTCTCTTCCACAATGAATCCTTTAATGGCCTGAAATTGCTGGAAGATGCTATATTTTTTTGTTGGTCTTGGCTTAAGAATCTAGAGCCAGGTTTTGACATCCCTTTTCATCAGTGGTCTAGTAATTTGAGGGCTGGTTTTGTATCTAGGGGGAGGGTTTAGTCTGTTCTGTTTTTGCCTGTTATCCGACAGACCTACGATGGCTTTTTGTGTAAAGCCCTCTTAGTTCTGTTTGGATTTCTTTTGTATGTTCCTATAGCAGTACACCTTGTACTGTTCCTTGTTTTCATATATATAATATATTAATTTTGCTGATAAAAAAAAAATGTATTGACGTAGGAATGGTTTTTATGTTTATCTTCTGGTATTTATCAACTGTTTACAGTTGTATTGGATAAGTCTGTTGTTTTGGTTTTCTTATTTTGGTAATACACATGCATATACAGAGTTACAAAAGGTTAAATCTATTTTTTTAAGTTTCTTTTGCTAGACCTTGGGTGCAAAACTATTAAAAAATGAAGAAGAGAAATTGCAATTTCAATTTTGTATAAAGATTGGATTGCCATTGTGCAATGCTAGTTACTATTGAGTTCTGTTTTTCTGGTTATTTATGGTTTTCCGTTTTAGTAGTCTTTTTGTGGAAGATATTTTATCCTCCTATCTGTGTAATATTTTTATTTCTTAATGAATTTCTTTTTCTATATAAAGAACACTCATATTTGGTGTGACTAATACTTTATACCAATAACCATTAATGCCTTATTCCTTTTGTTTCAGATCCTTGACAGCATCCAAGTAGACATACGGAATTTTCACGTATTATACTGTGACATGCAGAATGATTTGGTATGTTTATCTTTTTCATATTCGCCTTCAAATTACCTAGGTGTTGCATTTTGCCATAAAACTATATATTTTATTAATTTGTCTATTAAGGACTAACTTTGATTGACACTTCAAACTGAATTTTCAACACTCATTAAAGATTTTAATACGTCTTCCAGGGGCATATTATGTTTGGTTTGAAGTTTACTAGCTTGACCATGAAGCAAAATGTTATTGGGTAATGCTTTCTTACTTTTATCTTTTAATTGGACCTTGTTTTTTGTTAAAGATTTCTAAAGAGGTTATTCTGGGTCTCTTTAAGGGCTGTGTAATATTCTGGATTTCTAAAGAGGTTATTCTGGATCTTATTGGGCAATGCATGATATGGGCTTTCTGGAATATTTGGTTTGAAAGTTGGCTTTGTTTATGGTGCCCTACAAGTTACAAAAAGTACCAATACACCTATTCTGTGGGTACTTATTTTCATGCCTTCTCATGTCTTACTTAACTAGTGTTTACTACATTTTTTTAACTTGCATCCTCTTATAATTTTTCTAAATGTTCTCCATTTTACCTCCATTGAAATTCAAATTCAATTGTAACATTTTTTGGTATGGTTAATGGAATTGTGTTTGAAATGTTCCTGTCCTGTTTCAAGTTTTATCTGTACCCTGCAGGAGATTGCAAGTGAGCAAATCCATATTAACGCAAGTGGTTGATTGAAATTTGCTTAATGGGAGAAACAATGTTTTGAGATGTCAGTTTATGCATCAACTTAGTTTTGATTTATTTATTCTCCTTATATTTCAGGTCTTCAAATGGAAGGGTGAGAGTGGGCCAAGAACATAAAATTGTAGAGGTCAAGGGGCTGGAATTTTATTCCAGAATGTTCCATGGTTCAATGGACTTGGTAAATATGAACAATATGGGTAACTCCTCTTCAGCAAGTGGTATTAGATCGGAAGGAAAACATTACTATTGTATACTGGCACCGTGTGATGTAACCTTAATTCTTTCGGTAAGGACATCTTGAATAGAACCCCCTCTTTCCATAATTCCATATCAACCTCGCATCTTACTGTTGTTTTATTTATGATTGTAACTCACTATTAGAAAATGAACTGTAACTCTAGATATCTATATCTATAATTACAGAGAGAGACAGTGTTTATGATCTTCTCTTGGTCTCTTTCAAGGTGTTTCTTTGTCAGGCATGCAAATCAATTGGCATGCCCTGTTACATGATTCAATATCTTAGATACTAGCTGTTTTCTTTTGTAATTTCCTTGTCAATAAATTTTCCTTTCCTATAGTAATTGTAAGTTGTAGCCAATGTTGTTTAAATCAAGATCCTATCTAATTTGAGAAGGGAGTGAAAAACCGTAAATCACAGAATCGAAGCACATATGGATTGTAAGATCCTACTGGAAATGCAAATTATACTTCAAATATTAAAAATGCATAAAAAGTAACATAGTTGACAAAAATAACATCCAAATCACAACATTTAACTAAAATTGAAAATTCATAATCATAAGATCTCATACATCACACCATAATTCTATGATAACACGACTGATTGTACTAAAACACATTAAGATAGTCCCAATGTGTGGTTGCCACCAGCCACAAGCCCCAAAACTTGAAGACTTTTTTTTTTGGCATGAAAGCTGAGAGCGAAAAGCAAGAGAAAGCAGATATTATTGAATATCTCAAAAGTTAGTTACAGAGAGGTATTTATAGACCTCTGAACTGAGTACTGAGTTCAAAATTGATAGGGAGAGGTGCTAACAGCCCTTACAAAACTGTTTTAACAGTTATTCAAGTATATACTCTAATAAGAGAGATAGAAACCAGATCACCTGCATGAAGATGACAATGAAGTTAGAACACAAGGTGGAGATTAGAATGCAGTGGTCAAAGTCTTAATGCAACAACAGAAGGCAGATAGTAGAGAGAACATGAAGTGAGGGAGTGGGAGAGATTAGAGTGTGTGAAGAAACAGAGAGTAGGGCACAACTGCACCGGTGAGGGAACTAGAAGGTTTTTTTCTTTCCCAACCTGAGTCTGTCATGAAAACCAAACCGCAAAACCCAGTTTTACACAAACCAAAATTGTATATCAGAACTTGTTGATCCCACGATCTTACAAGCATTGTCAGTGATTTCACTATGATCGCAGCAGTTTATGTCTTTATGATCATATGTTTGATCCAGCAGACAGCCCTTCAAAATGTGTAAGAATGTGCAATTTTATGATCTTAACCGCGGTTTTTGACAACAACTGTAACTCTATTTCCTGCAGTTTTTTGCAAGCACTGCAACCGCCTTTTATATATACTGCATATTTCCATTAATTGTGCAGTGGAGGTGTATTGCATTCCCCTTATTATTTTTATGCATAACTTTCTGGTCAGTATTCTTTTTAATTACTATTAAGATCAGGAGAGGCTTTTCTTGCTGCTTAAGCTTTTCTTTTTATTCTCTTTTCTAGGATAACAGATTGCAAAAGCTCGATGACAATACTCCTCAGTATTCTGTCACTGCTGAATTGAGTGGTTTGGTTGTTACTCATTATATGGACTTTTGGCAATTTAACTGATATGTTGCTGTCCTACCTATATTTTATATATAGTTCTAATATTGTCTCTATTTATCAGGTTATATCCTTAGATGAGGTTCAGTTACAGCACATGTGCCTTGTGTGGGATTATATCTGCACTTGTAGATTAAGAGAAAAGTAAGTTCATTGCTAGAAGCTTGACTTGAAATATGAGGAGAAACGTTGAAATATTGTTTTCTTGTTTTTCAGAGTGTACAGCAAGGGTCTATTTATATAACCTTGGTCATAAAAACGTATGCTAGGATTATGGGCATCAAAATTGAGCCTTATTACATCAAATAATGAAATCTCGACTAATAAGGAATAGATTAAATTAAATCGGTACAAAGAAAGGAAAGAAGAAATAAACACATCCATGGCATGCTGCGCATGCTACAACTGCTTGTAACAATTGTTTTTGTACTGTTAAAGAATTACCTTCTGGACATACCTTTGCTATACATACATACATACATACATATATATATATAGAGAGAGAGAGAGAGAAAGAGAGAGAGAGAGAAGCAAAATGATATTGATGTATATGAATGAACACAGAGCAAGGAAAAAACACGGGCAGTTATTATACTCTAATCTTATTATTTTTCTTTATAACAATTTTAATTTTTAAAAAAATTGAAGAAACTCTCCAGCAGAACAGAGAGGTTCCCTACTTTGCTATTAAAGTAAAAACCTGTATTAGTCTGTCCCATTTGCCTACTGCAGTGGTTGGTAGCAGATCAGTGGATGTGAAGAGTATTTCCAGTCATTATCTGCTCAGTTATTCTATATGATATTGATAGTACAATCCCCTTTTATGAATTCCAAACATATTCATTGATTTTTTATACTTTTTGTCTATTATAAAATGTGATAATGTTGATCTAGGAAGACTTGCAGTTCCAACAATTGTATAATTCCTGTGTTCTGTATAGAAGCTAGATCCAACTTTGGCGCTGATTGTGGACAACTTGCATCATTCAATTCTTAGCTGAGTTGGAGCTAAAATTGGTTTCAGACTTCCAGTTGTTATGCCTAATAGTTTATCAGAAGGATTAAATACTTAATATTTGTATTAGTGACTTAGGATTTTGCAATTCCTTGATAGAGCTAAACTGGTTTCAGACTTTCAGTTGTTACACTTGATAACACAGGGATTGTGTAAATATTTGGTACTTGTGTCAATTACTCTATGGTTCCTACAAATCCTTGATTATCCAAATGTAATTAATTTGTTCTTTTCCCATGAGCATTAACTGGGGGAAAATCACCTTTCTAGGATCAGCATGATAGCTATTATTCTTATTTTATATTGGTTTTCAGTCAATTCTTGCTCTTTAAATGAAATTGTGTCTTTTTATATAAAAAGTTTAGTTTTAGGTTTTTGAAATATTTTAAAATCATTATATTATATAGGTATGGTCGCTTTCGTCCTTGGCATTGTCTTTTACCAAGAAAATGTGAAGGTTGGCAAATATTTTGGTGGCACTATGCACAAGAATCAGTCCTTTCTGATGTTCGTAGGAGATTGAAGAAATCATCTTGGCGATACCTTGGGGATCGATTGTAAGTTCATGTAAAGATAATTTTACTCAATAAAGGCCGGGTTTGATTTCATGTTGTGTCACGGTGGATGCCAATGACCTGTGATAGTGGGATTGGTGTTCAATGTGAAAGTGTGATTTGTGTAAAATACACTCAAAGTAGTTTATGAAATTGAAAATTTTTTGTTGTATAATATTCAATGTATGCTTGGCCTTTTGGTGGGGTTGTGGTTTTGAAGTATTTCTTCACGTTTTATTGAAGTAATATACAGAGAAAACTAAATGTAAATTGTAAATCTGTATTGAAAAGGTAAAATTGTACATACAAGAGTTTAAAAGGGCTGTCCAATCAACCACTTTGCACATGAGCAAATACTGATACCCTAAAATAAACCAATGTTTTATCATCTGCGAATTGTAAGTGTGAAAACATAACTTCCTCAGTTCTAATTATTAGACTCTTGATCAAACCACTATCTATAGCTCTGGACAGCTTTGGACCCTAACTTGTCTGTCGGATTTGTTTATTGTACTTATTATGTATTCTACTTCCATCTTTTAAATTTTTGTCTTCCTTTTTTCTACATATAGAGGGCATGAAAAGAAAGAAAAAGGGAGTATACCTGATTTCCTTCTAATTTGTTTTGTTATGCAGTCTCTCCTTGACATTCATCTACCTTGTCTTAGTAATTCTTTAAGTTTCCTGGATGCAGAAGTTTCCGACGGAAATATATGAACTTGTACAAGGCTAAGTTGGATTTTCTTCAACAAGAGCAGGTGGTTTCTTTTCCTTTTCCTTTCTTTGGAAATATAACGTGTTTCAATTTTATTTCTAGTTTTTTTTTTTTCATTTTTAGTCCCTTAAATTTTTAAAAAAATGTTTAGTCCCTAGTGAAGGACTAAAATCATGTTGTGTTTATTAGATGAAGGGACTACATTCAAATGAAATTTTCATAGGGACTGACACAAAAAGTAAATGGCCAATTTAGTCCCTGGAATTGGCATTTGGTATCACTTAAGTCCTTAGTTTTAACGAAATGTACAAAATGTCCTTTTTTGAAGTGTAATTTGTTTCTTCTAAGTCCCCAAATTTAACCACTTACCGGCCTTTTGGTCCCTGGACATATTATTACTTAAGTCACACGTGTTGGACTAATGTGAGTGACAGATTATAGTTTTGGGGATTTTTTGAGAATATTCTTTGATTCAAGGACTAGTGTGGCTACTCTGGAAATGACTGGTTACTCTTTCAAGTACCAAAAACATTTTTAAGCCTTATAATTATAGAGATGCACTTATATTTGCAAGAAATACATTTAGTGTTTGCATGTAGTTTTAGAGTATATAAATACTAAATAGTGTCAAAATTCACTCTATAAGGATAGCCAGAAAATATATTATGGCAATTTGGATAGCTGATATATGCAATCTTTTTCTCTTCTAAATAATTCAGCCTCACTGCAGTTTAGACACATGGATTTTGTCATGTGTCTTCTGTTATCTTTTCCTTTTAGATGGCATTAGAGCTTGATGCAAGGTAACTTATTTTGTAAGGGCTGTTAGGTTGACTAATATGCCAAGACAGTAGTCTAGATCACCAAGTTGAATAGACTAGAGAACAAAAACTTCATTCAACTTAGTAATAAATCCTTGAACCATCGTGAAAGAATTTCATGTGATCATGATGTCATCAACATAGGTGAGCATATATATGCAAACATCAGTCTTCTTGAACCATTGTGGATAGCTTTGACCTGTACCATTTGGCGTCATAGAAACAGTATCATTTTTCAAAATGAGAGTTTCAATAGTCATAAACTAATGGACGATGCGCTCTTTATTTGTTGGTCCTGGCTCAAAAATTTGGAGAAGGGATTTGACATTCCTTTCCATGTATGGTCCAGCAATGTGGGGGAGGCTTTTGTAACTAGGGGAGGGCTTAGCTCTTAGCTTTTAATTTAGTTCCCTTCCAAGCTGATGGGAAACCTATAGGCAAGACAGATTTTTGGCAGCTTAATTCATGTACTATTCATGTATTAGGTTGCCATAGGTCTGCTAATATGTATCAGTACTACTTGTAGTATGCTCTTTTATAAATATATATTATTTTTGCTGATAAAAAAAAAAAAGTAAAGAGGGATCACATTTGCTCTGCACAAATCCAAAACTTATTAGTGTTGTGGTTAATTGTACCATCATGATCTGCAAAATTGTGTTTTCCAATAAATTTCAACCATTAGTAGAGAGTGTGTTCCTAGCATTCTCTTTTCACCAGACACAAAATTTGTCACATTGTTGAAACTACATAGAGAATCTTCATTCCTTTTCTGTTTTTGGGGGGCGATGCCTTTTTTACTTCTTGCTACCTTAGTAATCAAATGCCTGTCTCTGTCCTTAATAACTTTGTCTTGTTTCCTCATCAGTATTTCAATACTTTTGTTAGTTAGCATAATCTACTTTTGAACTCATTTTGCTCAAACAATTACCTTTAAGAAGTCATATTGGGGAAGGACTCATGTGTGATAATCAAGTTGCACTATATTATGCCTCGGACCACATGTTTCTTGAGATGTCCAAAGACATTAAGATAGATTTTTATTTAATTAGTGATTTTATTGGGAGACATTATCACTTGTTTTGTTTATTGGTTTAATTAATCATTTGGTCCCTATTCTATGCTAACTTTTCATTTTAGTCCCTATACCTAAAAACTTGACATTTTGGTCCCTATACAAGTAATTTTTATGTTTTAGATGCTGTTTTTAGTTTTACAAAATGGAAGCATAGGGACTAAATGATCAACTAAACCTTGGTTATTTAGGTGACTTGTTGGGATATGTCTTAATTAAATCTTTGGGACTTGGGAGGTCCTTCAATAAGTTACACATAAACAAGCTTGATAAATATGACTTAGATTCATTGCAGATGCTAATGGAATCATGTAATTGTGGTAATTAGGAGAAATTTGATTTGTGTCTTATAATTTTGTCTGTAGTTTAGCCAAATGGATTTATATGTCTCGTTTTCTCTTTTCTCAACACATTGTTTGGTACTGTCCTGTTAATGATTAGATTTGTGTTTATTAGCTAGTTGATGATGATGTTCTTCGAGATTTGGAGCAAATGGAGAAAGAATCAGATCTAGATGATATATTGAATTATCGATC
The DNA here is from genome assembly GCA_013407115.1 of Glycine latifolia. Classification (NCBI taxonomy): domain Eukaryota; kingdom Viridiplantae; phylum Streptophyta; class Magnoliopsida; order Fabales; family Fabaceae; genus Glycine; species Glycine latifolia. The sequence goes on from CM023953.1 coordinate 8,245,512, forward strand.
TGCTGCAGAATATGAAATGCAGGTGAGTATGGTACAAGTTATTTAATGAAAACTAAGCATTCACTTTTTTTGTGTTATTTTCCTTATTTGACTGGCATATTTTGGTCAACTTTTACACTGAATGCATGAAGAAATGCATTTTGAGACACGTGATTTGTTTTGAAATCTGGTCTTTTTTACATTTACAGGAATTTCTTTCAAGGTGTTCTACGCCTAACAATGGCAAGATTAACACTGATATTCCTACAGAGAAGTTTTGCAATGATGAACATACAGTAAAATCTCGGGGATGGTTGAATTGGCTTTCTCGTGGTATGCTTGGTGCTGGGGGAACTGATGATTCGAGTCAATTTTCTGGAGTTGTGTCATATGATGTTAAGGTACATGCACTTGTTTTTTAAACTATCACATTATCTTGAGGTTGGCCCTTAGTTATTGATATCATATAGCTGCATGGAGCAGATTACTGCAAAACTGCTAGAGGGATGGCAGGTGGTGGATGACCATTATTATGATGTTTTGAGATGCACATTAAGTAATTTATATTACACATCTATAAATGCTGAAAAATAAAAAATACCCCAAGTTAAAGAGGTATTCATAATAAATGATTAAAGGTCAGAATTTGAAACTAAAGTACTAAACACACTACACACAAGATAAAGATGAAACACCTGTTTCATGGTGGAGTTTGCAATCAAACAAAAAAGAAATGAAACAACAAAGCAGGGATGTTGAGACAAACTAGAAAAAAAGGATAGTGGAAGGGCAGGGCTGTCGAGGTCAATGGGCGTGTTTAAAACTGTTGGTTGGTTGAAACAGCGAGAAATACTGCAGAACTATGAAGCACCTATACCTAAATTTGCTTCACGTTTATGTATCAAATACTGATATTAGGTATCAGTGAAGTATCCGCCTTTAAAAAATGTTATGAAATTCTAACATAGCTACTTTTGAGCCATAGAAGCATGAAAAAATTAGAAATATAGAAGCATTGTCCTTCAATGAACTAAAAATAGAAACTATCCTTTTCGTTGGTGATACTTGAGAAAGGAATGAGATTGATACCATTCCTATTTGTAGAAAATAGGAAGTGATTTATGATGACAATGATTCATAATTTTAATTTTTGTTTTAATTGTGTCCAAAAAGTATGCTCTTAACTTGGACTTGCAGAATTGCAATTATATTTTTATTCTTTATGATTTTTATACATATCTTAGTATTTATCCTACACGTATTGTATCCTATATATAATTAGGCAGTGTTTGGCCCAACTTTTTTGAACTTTTTTTCTCCTTCCAAGGAGAAGCTGGGCCAAACGCCCTTTCACAAAAAATCCTAAAATAAAAAGGAGCATACCAAATGTATGTTAGGAGAGTGAAGTATACTACTTAATGAGAGGAGAGTATTCAAATGAGAGTGAATGTGACGGAGAGTGGAGCAATGAGATCATAGATAGATTATACAAATTATATATATAGTTGAAACACTAATAAAGCTATTTGATTGCAAATGTAATCATTTATAGTATTTAAAATAGAATAACAAATTATAAAAGGAAAGTTACAAAAAAAATGATACTCAAATTTAAAACGAGAAAAAAAAACCATTATTATCTCAACAAAGAAGACTATATAAAAAGGGAAAATATAATATTTATCTAAAAACAGAAAATGTCAGTATCTAAAATGGGAAATACAATAATAGTTATTAAAAAAGATGCCATTGTCTTTATAATGAAAACAATTAAAAAAAGTATAAAAAGAATAAAATATTTTATAAAAAAACAACTCTTAAATATTTCTATTTCCATATTAAAATGGATAAAAAACCCTAATATTAAAATTTAGAAAATCTTTGTTGGGGGGGGGGGGGGGGCAAGGCTCCCCCCCAATGCTCTACACAGTTTCACCGCTGGATAAAACAGAGTAGTTAATAGGCCTAGATGTATTAAATTTGATTTGAGAGGTTTTTGAATTGAAGGGAGATGTTTCTATTTCCCTTTTAAACAGCTGGCAGAGGCTTGGGAGTTACAGATAATTTAGAAAGCCAAATGACCAGTATGAAGGGTGACAACTACCAGAGTAAAATAAATATTTCAAATTAATCCTAATTCAAAAAAATGAGAAGCTAGAATTTGATTTTCTTTGTTATTCTGTTAACTCAGGATAATTCCAAATGCGAATGAATTATGACCATCAACATTACTGCATTGTGTAAATATCTGTTTATCTGTTTGACAACACCAAAATTTGAACCAAACAAGCAAATATTATTTTTATTATAGTATGACACTTTTCATTTAACGGTTGCTGGTTTCTTGCAGGATATATCTGAAGCAACTGAATTTCATCCTCTAGTTTCGTCCAGCTTTGATGTTGCTGTAAAGCATGAATTATGCATATTTTCAATCAAGTTTCAGATTCATCAGATTTCTGCAACTCTGTGTAACAAGTATTGTGCTCTAATTTTTTTCACAGGCATTTTACGATAATCTTTTTGTCTATATTCTATGGGAATGATTTATATGTTTTCACATAATTCATGTTACAGTAATGCTCAGTTCAGTTGTGCAGTATGTTATAGTGTTTAATGTAGTGTTGTTTGCCCAGCTGTATGCCTCACAGTTAGAACTCAGTCAGGAATCTGAGTGAGATCACTTACTGTATTTGGAAGAGCCTGTTAGAGGTTCTTTCCATTTTAATTGTAGTGTAGTAAAAGCTCTGCTTTGTTGTGTTTTTATCCCCTCCCCCAAATTTTCTCTTCTTTCTCACTTTACCGGCGGTACTTATTTTTATCAATGTAGCACTTTATTATTAGTTTTTTTATTAAGAAAAATGTGGACATATTCTCAATTTTTAGGATGCTACTCAATTTTTCATTTACTGAACTTTGTCTCTCTGATCATTGTTATGTGTGATATGAAATAAAACCCATGTGCTAGCACTGTTTAGTAGTGTCAACTAATTTTTTTCCCAATCTTTCTCTCATTTTTCTAAGGAGTCATGGTAAAGGAATTGCAGAAATAATTATTGAAGGTGGAATTGTTGAGTCTAACATCTACAAAGAACGTGGAATTGTTATATCCAAATTCAAATCTGGGAAAATGGTTGATCTAAGCGACAAGAAAGTCGTTGTACATATTGGAGGGGTATCATTCTTATAATTTCTCTTGTTTTGAATAAATATATGAGAAATCAATGTAGGGAGTTTTTGCCATCTTTTCCTTAATAGGTAGTATTCCGATTTCCATCTTAGTCAAGTGGTCCCTAATTTTATAATTTCTTCTATATTCATTCAACCTCTGTAACATTTTCATTTCTGTAACAGGTATTATTGGCTGTTGGCATTTTATTGCCCAACATTCACTGTCAGAGAGTATTGTTTAGTTTTATAGCTATTGGATAGACTTTTCATTTCAGTTTGATAGGAACTTTGCCATCACAAAATTCGTTTGGAACGTTTTTCCAATTAATCCACCTTGTGTGATTCCCCTGGATTCCTTAACATTATTTCATTTCATCCACCACTATGTAAGATAGAATCAAGAATCAAGATACCTAAATTGTGCAACTTGTGGTATAGAGAAGGATAGAACAGAAAGCTAGGAACTTTAAGCAGATAGTTATTATATTATATTATTTCAATTTCAATTCTATCGACACTAATGGTGATATTCTTTGATTTGCAGCCTGTCATTGAAAACAACATACTGGACAATTTGGATAGTTCTTGCAGCATTCAAGTAAATTTTTCATCTCATGGAGATATGGACATGTCAGTGAAGGTATCTGACGGTGTGTCACTGATTTGATTTTTTTTTTTTTTTTTTTTGATCAGCAAAGGTAATAATATATATATATGTGAAAAGAGCCAGTACAAGAAGTACTGCCGAACATACAACCTAGGAAGAACAAAAGTAGAACCTAGGTGGCTTGAAACATGAAAAAGCATGAAAAAAGCCAACTGAGTTCTGACTCAAGACTAGGACAAAGAACAAAGAAAATACATCTTAATCCAACCCCCCCCCCCCCGGATTGTAAAAGTCATCCCTAAATTGGTAGACGGAAAGTTAAAACCAGCCTCCAAATTTTTTAGCCAAGACCAGCATATAAATAATGCATCCTCCATCAATTTCTGCCTATTGAAGCTCTCATTTTGGAAAATGATCTTGTTCCTATGACACCAAATGGTCCAAGTCAAGGCTACCCACCAAACCTGCCATCTCTTCATGCAAACACCAATATCACAGTAGAACAATTGTTGAGTGAAATGTTCTTTCGGGGTTACTGAGAATACACTTGCGATATTGACCCACGACATAGATTCCCACCAAAGCGGCAAAATTCTATCACAGTTGAAGAATAAATGTGACGCATCCTCATCCTTATTCCTGCAGAAAGGGCAAAGAGTGTCGATGAGCTCCACATTCCTCCTATTCAAATTCGTCTTAGATGGTAATCTGTCCCTGCACAGCCTCCACGCGAAACATAAGGCTTTACTAGGTATTTTCAGCTTCCACAAGTCCTTGAACATATCATCATGATATGTACCATTCGTTTCGCTGTCAATAAAGCTGTAAGCACTCCACGGTGTATAATCCACTCGAATGAGCCATCCAAACCCAAGCGTCTTGTTGTTGTGATTGTATAACCGAATCTTGAATATCATTCATAAAATTTACTGCTGAATCAACCTCCCCTTCCATAAAATTTCTTCTCCACCTAAGCTTCCATTCCCATCCAGATTGTGATATTATTCCCATATGGTGGATATAATGTTGTTGTTGATGAGAAAGCTGATATAATCTTGGATACCTCTCCATCAACGACATCCCATCATTTTTCCATGCATCCTCCCAAAACAGTATCTTAGAACCACATCCCACTTTCCATTTTAACCCATCTCTAAACCATTGGCCCACATCATTAGAATTACCTAGCAGGCTGAGATCCCTCCACCAAAAGGATTCGCTGCCTGATCTTCTGGACTCAAACAAGCTCCTCCAGCCACCATATTTTGAGTCAATAACTTGTGCCCATAAGTCATCTTGCTGGTGGAACATGTTCCAACACCATTTTCCCAATAAAGCAAGGTTAAACTTATTTAAATCTTTAATACCTAGACCTCCAAGCTCCTTGGATTTGCAAATCAGGTCCCATCTTACCCAAGCAATCTTTTTTTGCTCAGCACTTCCACCCCACAAAAACCTCCTCTGGATTTGCTTCAAGCAAGTTATCACCCTCTTCGGCACCCTGAAAAAAAAGAGAAAAGAAAAATGGATGACGAGTTCAGGATTGACTTAATCAAAGTCATCCTTCCCCCAAAAGAGATATATTTCTGTTTCCACTTAGCTAACTTTCGCTCATATTTCTTGATCAAAGGATCCCATGTCTCAACACGTCTCGGATTCGTACCAATAGGCACTCCTAAATAGGAAAAAGGTAGCGATAAATGTCTACAGTTTAAGTAAGAGGCAGCATTGTTGATCCACTGCTCATCCATACCGAACACCCCGAATCTACTCTTTGCAAAATTTATTTTCAGCCCCGATATCAATTCAAAGCTCCGCAACATCACCTTAATGGTTTTAACATTTTTCACCGAGGCTACACCAAAAAAGATGGTATCATCAGCATATTGCAAGATGCTGATATCAACATGTTTCTTCCCCACCTTATATCCCTCAAACATATTTTTTAGTTGAGCTTCTCTCATCATACCTGTGAGACCCTCTGCCACAATATTAAATAAGAGTGGGGCTAGAGGATCACCCTGTCTAAGGCCCCGTTGTGGTGTGAACTCAGCTGTAGGGCTTCCATTAACCAAAACAGATATTGAAGCTGATTTTAAACACCCTTCAATCCACATAATCCATCTAGAACAAAAACCCATCCGCTTCATCATGTATGACAAGAATTCCCAACTAACGGAGTCATATGCCTTCTCATAATCCACTTTGAAGACGAGACAGCTTCTGTTATTTCTTTTTGCCTCATCAACCACCTCGTTGGCTATAAGAACACTATGTAACAAATGTCTTCCTTGTATAAAAGCTGATTGCCGGTGATCAATGATAAAAGGCAGCACCTTTTTCAACCTTGTAGCTAACACCTTGGCCAGTATTTTGTAAACACATCCTATTAATGAGATAGGTCTAAAATCATTCAATCCTTGAGGGTCCTGAACCTTAGGAATTAAAGCTAAAAAAGATGCATTGCCCCCCCTGGGAATTATACCGTTTACATAGAATTCATCCATGAAACGAAGAAAATCAGCTTTGATAATCTCCCAGAAATATTTGATGAATTTAAAATTAAATCCATCCGGTCCAGGACTTTTTTCGCTGCCACAAGCCCACACAGCCTCCCTTATCTCAATTGCTTCAAAACGGGCCGTCAAGATGTCCTTGTGCTGTTGTTCAATACTCTTGAAGTTAATACCATCTAAGTTGGGTCGCCTCCCAACTGGTTCATCAAATTTCTTCTTGAAAAATAATCTGATTTCATCTTTAACTCTGTTTGGTTCTTCAATCCAACTTCCATCTACCATCACCCCTCTAATCATGTTAATGCTGCGCTTCCAATTGACAGACAGGTGGAAGAATCTGGAATTGCAATCTCCCTCCTTGATCCATTTGGACCTCGCTTTTTGTCTTACAATTGAAGCATTTCATTGGGCTGTCTCCCATAATTCCTCCTGAATTTGTTTTCTTCTCAATACCTCATCATCAGTCAAATGCCTATCATCCGCATCAGTTTCTATCTTGTTGAGTTCCAGCTCTAGTTTTTTGATTTTCTGTTGCAAATCCCCCATTTGTGATTTGTTCCATAACTTGAGCCTCTGTTTCAGACCCTTAAGCTTTTCTTTTAAAACAAAACCCCCCCAGCCACTGTACACATTAGCATTCCAGCCTTCAGATACTAGCTTTCTGAAAGAGTTATCTTGGATCCAGCAGTCCAGCACCCGAAATGGTTTTGGGCCCCAATCAACAGAGGAGGATACCAGCAAAATAGGACAGTGATCGGAGAAGTTACGATCCAGGATATTCAAAGAAGTATCCTGCCATTTGGCCCTCCATTCAGCTGAAATAAGGGCTCTGTCCAGTTTACTTTTAGCAGTCCCATTTGGTCTGTACCATGTGAATTTGCGTCCAATACAAGGTACCTCAACTACCTCTAGCTCTGCTATCCAGTCATTGAACTCCTTGATGATACCTTCATCTTGATATCTCTGACAAATCCCCAATCTTTCCTGTGGCCATCTAATGTTGTTGAAGTCACCAATTATGCACCACAAATCCCCCATATTTGTCTGTCTTAGCTGCCTTATATCTTCCCATAGCAGTCTTTTCAAAGATATGTCACATGGTGAATATAAATTCACAATTTTAATTTTACTACCATCAGCAACCCATAACCCTTCTAAGTATATAAATCCAGTCCCTAATATCTTATTTTCTAATACGAAAACCTTCTCATCCCATATGCATAATAAACCTCCAGCCCTATTAATTGCTGGCAGGAATTCCCACTTAATGTCAGCCCCACCCCACAGAGCTTTGCATGTCATGACATCTATGTTATCTTTTTTAGTTTCTTGCAGACATAACATATCCACCTGTTCTTTTTTCACCATTTTCCTAATTGCAGTCCATTTAATTCCCCTCCCCAACCCCCTTGTGTTGTATGATAGAATCTTCATTAATCACGTGCCTCATTCCCCAACCTCTGAGCCTCATCCTTGTCTCTTTTTTCCATAGCCAGCATGTGAATCCCCATATCTGACTGATTAAAACCATCAAGCCCCAGTAGTTTTGCTATTTCCCAATCATTAGCTGCCTCAGATCTCCAATAATTTTTTGTATTATTCTGTGTTATCTTTGTCTTAGCTGAACATTCGCCCACTTCCAACATTCTGTCATCCCAGACCATTAAGTCCTTAAGACCAGTGTCCCTTGCCAGAGGAGGGGATTTTTCAGGCTTGGAAAGGACAGTCACGATCTCATCCTCTTTATTGTTAGGCTGCAGCTTAATTTTTCCAGGTTGAGAGCCTAAAATTTGTATGGGCTCAATGTCCTTTATACACCCCCTATTACGTACATACAACTTCCCCTGAAAATTGGGCCCTTTCAAATTAAAGCCCAACTCCTTACATTTGTTGTTGGCTGATAACACAGTGGTGGGCCCCTCTTGTGTACAGTCAGCTATTTTTATTTCCACATCTTCACGTGCCATCATCCTTTCAAGATCAGAACCTGCTTGCGAAAAAGGGGAATAACATTTCTTTGTAGGTCCGCTGACCGCGCTGTCATCTGCCATGACCTCAGCCTCGGCCTCCGTCATCCCTCCATACTCCTCCCTTACTTCCCTGCGAACCCCTCTGCTGTTGTCGGTATCACTGACCAGCCTCATACAGGTTGGAGACTGCATCACGCTGAAAGCCTTATCTGCACCACCTGCTCCGCTGTGTGATTTGTCAGAACACGAGTTTAAGTCCAACGGTCCCTGCGCAGAGATGTGACCTTCATGTAAGGACCGCTCCATCTCCCCGTCAGCGTTGCAATCTTCCAAATCTCCGTTCATCACCCCGACGGACGCCGGAGTCTCCGCGACCATTTCTGTGTCCTCCGATGACATGCCCAGATCCATAACGCTTTCGTCGGAGGTAATTTCTTCCGAGGATGCATCAAATCTCCCCCTTTTACACTTGCAGAAGCTAAAACATGTCTCCTCTACCATGTTAATATTATAAATCACATCATTGATGGATGCTGCGATGTTGTGATGAATGATGGCCTGCCATGGAGTTTTTATAAGCACCCGTGCCCTGTCCAGCCGGTTAAGATCATCGGTATCATCATCCAATTCCACCAAATCCCCTACCCCTGCTACGATCTGTCTAATGTATTCTAGGTTCCAAGCGTGCAAAGGAATTCCCCAGCATTGAACCCATACCAACCTGAAACCAACCCGCAAGGCTGGGGACCATTTGTGCAGCGTATGGAACATAGACATGTCGTTCTCCTCTGTCTCTCTGCATAAAGCTTCTGCTTTGGAATCACTGAGCCCCTTTAGAAGAACCATGTTGTCCCCCATATATATGGGTTTAATATCCTCACCCCCGTCCCACCAGAATTCCTCTTCCAATCTGTCAAAAGTCGACAAATTTCTAAGTCTACAAACCCAAGCCTCGTCATACCATTTCCTGTTTTCCATAGGGATGGATAACTGGACTGTTGAATGGGATGGTAGCTTCATCGCTAAGGTGCGTGCCGTGGGTCCTCTCCTCGTCTTCGTGTGGCTAGTTGACATGAGAGCCTTCGCGTATGATTGACGATGATGCGTTTGTTTTTGGTTTTCAGCATATGTAGCCATTTGTGCCCAGGTGACTTTCTCTTTGCCCTTGTTCTTTCCTATCATTTTGTTATCAACTCTCTCCCTTTCGTCCATTCTCCTCTCCCTGCTGTGCTTGGGCAGATTTACATGTAACTTAAGCCCACCCACGATCAGATTGTCTAGCTTTCTTTCAAGGTATGCAGTATCATCAACCCCTTTGAAGCGCACGAATCCATACTTTCTTCCACTCTTGTTTCTGTTTTTTGCGATGAAGATTTCTCTAACGTCTCCCCATTTCTTAAAAATCGCCCATAAATCTCTTTCCCCCATCTCCTCTGGAAATCTGGTGAAGTAGAAGGATGTCACATCTGCCATGTTCCTCCAATTTTTTCTATTTTCTCTCCATCGTCTGGTGTCCGTAGGTTCCCTGTATTGTTGTCCGTATCCGAATCCGGTGTAGTTGAGACAAGGTTTATCCTGGTTCCTCTCATCGTAACGCTCCCTAAACCTATGTTTGTTACTCACCCTCACCCACTCTCCGTTTCTCTCTCTAACATTCTCTCTCATCTCTCTCTCGTCACTGATTTAATGATGTGTCTAGTGAGGGGAAAGCATAGTTATGCGTGTGTAGGTTGTGCTTGTTCAAAGCATAAATGTCCTGTTATATAACTTTTTCTTTTCCAATCTTGTGTTAACAGGGAATACTTCAACAACTTGAAGTGACAGTTGATGCAAATATTTTATCAAATTTGTTAGAGTTTTCTGATGTCTTTACATCCTTCAAATTTCTTGATGAAAGGGTATGCACTACTTTTTATTGATGTCCTGTTTTATTATTGTTTTTTCTCGATCCCTGTTTTCAGTATTTTTTAATAATTCAAGTTCTAGAAGTCAATAATATTTTAAATTTTCAATGTGGGATTGCTTTATGTTCTTTACCTTTGTTAAGATAGGAAGTTGTTTGGAGGAAGCTGTACCCAATGCAGGTGCAGATCTCTATATTTTTATTTAGCAGATTAGGCTATCAATGCAATGTAGATGATGCTGGAACATTAATCACATGCGTAATACACCTTCTCAAGTTGGATCATGAGTGTTAATTGTGTACAACATGTTAAAAAGATAATCAACCCTACACCTGTTAAGTGCCATTTTGAAAGTGTGATTTGTTCTTTGGTGATGTCCGTTGTATACAAGTCCTTGCTGAATATTTTCCTGAAGAAAGTAGCAACTGACTTCAATGTGTTTTGTTCTTTTTGAGAAAGGTTTAGAGAATATTAGAGTAGAAATTGTCTGAATTACTTGAGTGAATAACACTAAGCAGTCTGGATAGTTTATATGCACTAATAAATAATTACAACTTATGTTTACAAGACAATTAATAATGGTGGTAATTCCTAGGTGCATGAATAACTCTATCTATGTATGTCAACTAGAAAATTAATTACGACTATTTTGTGATATTCTTCTCAAGCTGGAGCATATAAGTAAAACATACCAAGTATTGAACAAATATACTGAATTTGGGGTCCCATGAGGGACTTTTGGAAAAAGTTTGCTAGTTGATGATAAAAGATTCAGTGATGACTTTCTTAGAAAGGAATTTCTCAGACATGATGATCCCAATCTATTCGATAGAGTGAGAGAGAAGTGTTGAGAAAACAGATATTGTTTCATATCTCAAAAGTTAGTTTCAAAGTTAGTTACAAGAGGTATTTATAGACCTCTGAACTGAGTACAGACAATTACCAGCAAGGAGGAGAGAGGTGCTGTTAGCAAGGACTAACAGCCTAACAACAGGGAGGTGCTGTTAGCAAAAGCTAACAGCCTAACAGCCCTTACAAAACTGTTTTAACAGTTATACAAACATATACTCTAATACAATCACAACATAACTTCATTTGTTGGTTATTTCCATTCTCCAAACTTCAATTCTTGAAGTTGTTGAATCCAAATAAGCTCACAGGTGGCTATAAGCATGGCCCATATTCTGCTTTTGCACTAGATTGTACAACAATATTTTGCTTCATTCTTTCATTAGACAATATTTTCACCAGTCAAGACACAATACTGTGTGAGAGGTGGAACCTATATCAATAGATCCTGCCTATCTGCTTCACAATAACTGTGTGTTTGTCTGTGTTTTAGTTTTCTAAAACTAATTCTTAGAGGGCAAGAGTGGGGGGACGGTGTGAAAGTACAAGCAAGAACATAAGGAGTAGAAAATTGAAAGTAGAAAACCAAAACAACTTACAGATGCTCTAGTTCTTATTTTATTTTATTTCAAAATCTAAAAAGAGATATTACTATTGGTGATGAAAACAGTTTACAGAAACTGCTCTTACCAAACAAGTTTTTTTATTTTTACTAACAAAACAATTTTCACAATAACTTATGTTTTACTGATTATCTGTACCACTTCATGCCAATAATCAGTATAAATATCTGTTCTTGTAACAGTGATATTTCGCATTGATTTTCTCAATATCCTGATCTTCAGTCAAGACAGGGGTGGAAGTTCTGGATTCATCACAAACTGACTGTAGCCCTTGATGTCAGTTTTAGTTTGCTGTCTCCAAACCAAAAGGTTTCTCATCAAGTTTAATGAGAATGGTGTGAGAAAAAGATAGTGGTGCAAAGTAGAAATTGTGACATGGACTGAGTGTGAGGTGGTATTGGGAAAAGACCAAGCCCCACATTGGCTAGAGATACAGCCAAGATAGAGTATATAAATGAGGGGCAACCCTCACCTTACAAGCAAGTTTTGTAGAGTTGAGTTAGGCCCATAACCCACATTCTAAGAGGTAGGATTATTTTCTCCTGAATTCTGGACAGAGACAGAGTTTGATATTGGTGAGGTCATGGTTAGGATCAATAAGCTGTGATATCATATTACAAGAAAAAGAGAATGGAAGAAAGTGTGGGAATATAATAAAAATAGTGGACAGAAAAATTGTAGTGCTTTCAGAGTAAAGCTAAGCTGCTTTCTATTCCCCTTGTTAATGTTCAAGTGGCTTACAACAATGTTGAAGTATCTTTACCACTCAAGAGTTTGGTTGGAAAATTAAATTTCTTGTCTCACTCTTACACAAGGCCAGATACTGCATTCACTACAAGTTTGGTTAGCCAATTTATGCATTGTCCAAGAGAAGTTCACTTACATGTCACTTATAGGATTTTGCAATCAAGGGAACACTAAGAAGAGGAATTTTATATAAAGGAAATGAGAATACAATCCTTGAATCTTACAAATGCCTGACTATGCAGGGTCAGTAACTAATAGGAGATCCACTACTGGATATTGTACCTTTCTTGGAGGAAACTTAATAATTTGGAGAGTTAAAAACAGAATGTTGTGGTTCAATCTAGTGCTGAATCTGTGTTTAAAGCTATGACACAAGGTGTTTGTGAATTAATTTGGTTGAAAATTATCTTAGAAGACCTGAAGATTAAATAATAGGATGGACTTATGAAGCTTTAATGTGATTCGTCGGCAATTAGCATAGCTCATAATCCTGTTCAACATGATTGTATGAAACAAATTGAATGGGATAGGCTTTTTATCAAGGAAAAACTTGATTGTGGTTTGATTTGTACTCCATTAAGTTACTTTCACAATTGTGAATCGCGGAGCTAATTTTTGAATCGTGAATGAAAAATATGCAAAATTAGCCGAGATTCGAATAATATGAAACTAAATCAGAACTTATGAAGAGATTTTTTTTATGAGATTTGAATCTAACACAATTCACAATTCGATTCAGAACTTATGAAGTGAATCATAACAAATTATTAGAGAATATAGTATTAGTATTAACTGATGCATTGTACTCTCTTGGGGTGAGCTACATGGTCTAAATGATAACATTGGGCTCTATCTGATAGTCAAGCAAAATGGAGGGTTGTAGTCTATAGAATAAATGCTTATGTTTTCTGTATCTCATTGTAGTTCCTGTTGGAGGATGTATTTGTATTTTGGTGTTAAATTTCTGTTGTTTCTGTTGAAATGCAGGTGCTGTTGTCACTGAATGGAATTGAAAATGACAATATTAGGCTCCTATCGAAAGCAGAGTAAGATGTGCTTTCACAATTACTCATAACATCTCTTTTATGTCAAATCCCCCAAACAATAATTGTAACTTCTGGGTTTCTTTCAATCTGCAGATACATTTCTGTAAACCATAAAAAGGTTGTGTGGGATGTTAGTATTGTTGATGTTTCTGTTAATTTTCCTTGGAGAAGTACAGCATCAGAGTATAGCAACTTGGTAACTCCTCTATATTTCAAAGCTTTTATATTTTTTGTGTCCTGTTCGATGACCTCAAAGGAGAAATTAATATAACTGTGAAATAAAAAGTTGGGCCATCTTTTCTTGCACTCTGAATAGGAGTGGCAATTGCATCCATTTATTTCCAAACCTTCCAGCCAACATAAATCCAACCAATCTGCCCAATCATAAAAATAAAACTTAATGAATTGGATCAACAATTATTACTAGATGATTTATAAACCATCTATCATATTCTTTAAATCAACTGGTCGATATTGGATAAAAGGTGGTCATAGGAGCAAGGGGCCTGTTGCAGGTTCTTCAGAAAACAGTTCTCATTAGGAGACAAATCTTAGAGAGGTAATTTTTGTTGACAAGTAAGAAAGGAACAGTATGTGGTGCTAGAGATCTGGTTACATTCTGTAGTATTTGCTTATTTATTCACCGTACTCTTCTTGAAAGTTTTGTCTTTAGCATTTTTTATATTACACTTCAGTTCCTAATTATTTTTTCTTGTTTATGCTTCTTATTGATGATATTTTTGCACAGGTAATGAGGTCAAGATCTTTATGCTGTAAATCCACAAATAGTCTTGAGTCTTTTTCTTCAAAAGTTGAGGAGCAACCGTACTCTATGAAGAACTTTTTAAATTCAATATCCACATCTGGGATTTGTTTAGGCATCCAACTTCAAGATCTATATGATCATTTTGATGTTACACTAAATGATTTTAAGGTAAGGCTTAGTCCATATGTAGTTCTTGTTAGGGGTGTTCATCAACCGATCCAAACCAATGCAAACCGCGGTCACCGAACCGAAAAACCGAAAACCGAAATAACCGAAAACTGAAAAACCGAAAATCGAAAAAAAACCGAAAATTTTCATTAGATTGGGTCGGTTTTCGGATTGACTGGTGAAAACCGATCCAATCCAAACCGACCCAATTATAAACCTTACCTTATCCTTTACCTACTTGGGCCTATTCCCCATCATATTTTGTCCAATGAAAATTAGAACATGGTGTTTGTTTTTTGTCCAATTAATAACTACTTGCTCCTTATTTTGTTCAATGAACATGTTTGTCCAATGAAAATTAGAAAATAATGTTTGTTTTTGTCCAATGAATGTGTTTGTTTCTACTAGATACTCCTTATTTTGATAAAAATAAGTCTCATGAGTTTTATTTTTAGACTTTTTAAAAAACCGAAAACCGATCCAATCCAAACCGAAAAAAATTGGATCGGATTTGAAAAAAATTTCAAACCGAATGGATGATCAAATGACCAAACCGAAGAGATTGGATCGGATGATTTTTTGCTTCAAAACCGATCCAATCCAGACCGCGAACACCCCTAGTTCTTGTGCTTGTTTTTTACATTTGTTATTCATCCTTTTTTATCGTGCTAACTATTGGATTGCTTCTTGTTACTGCAGATCATCATGGTAAATTCTGACCAGTCACAAAAGGCTTATATTCTTGAGAAATTTAGTGTTTCGTTCTTCCTGGCACTTTGCATGATCCCAGATGAGTCCATTTTGAAGCAGTTAGAGGTGATTAACTTGTCACTTATCAGATATGAAGTAAAATTAATTGAACATAGAATTTACACAAACTTGTCTCCCATGTAATTTTCTGTTCTCTCCCCCTCCCCCTTCTCTCTTGATTCCCAATACTTCTTAATTTCAGGTTTATGTACTTATTGAATCACTTAAAGTACACTTCTCTCCTTCAATATATGGTGCATTCATAGAATTGACGAATCATCTGGGTACGTTGCATGTAACGGGTGGATCTGGAGTCTTAAATGCCCCTCATCCTCCCAATATTGTTTCAGTTATGCCAACATATTCTACTTTTGGCATATCCATTGTTTCAATAATTGATTCCATTGATCTGGAAGTTGACCTTGAAGATAGTGGAGATAACAGCTCAGAGCTCATGGTTTCCTTACAAAAAATGGTCTTACGGTATGCTCATCATTATCCATTTGGCTTCCTTCCATGGGGGCATTGTTTACATTTTCTCCTTACTTTTATTAAGTTGTGATCATTGAAACTTGTACTTTGTTATTGAATTCATTCTGTATAGTGGGGCCGTTCTTGTACGTGTCATTATTGTGCTTATTTTATGTGAAAATTACATTATTTCTTAAAGCTCTCATAATTTTCTAAGATCGTATACTTGTTTGTCTATTTAAAAGGCTTTAAGCTTGCTGGCATTTACATAAGTTTAGACTCGTTAGTCTATTTAGAGGTAGGTTTGTTGGCTTATTTAATAGGATTTACAAAAAAGTAGGCTTTTACATTTAAGGGTTAACTATGTTTTTAGTCCCTAAACTTTTTCGAATTTTCACTTTTAGTCCCTAAACATATTTTTTACTGGTTTTAGTCCCTAATGTTTCTGGCCATTTATGTTTTTAGTCCCTATCGTCAAACATTCCATTAAATGATGATGTGGCGGTCATGATGAGTGACACAAGTTATTTTTTAAAGTTATCGCAGCAGTTCATTTTCTGACAGTTTTAAACTGCCAGAAAGTGTTTGAACAACTCCTTTAAAAGCTATTCAATGATTTCTGGGGCTTTAAGCATCCAGAATTTGCCATAACATAATATTCAAGGCCCAGATCTGAATTAATTCACAAGACAGCAAAAACCTAGATTTGAAAAAGAAACGCTCAACACAACAAATGGTCGACGAAAAAACCAGGAAGAGGTGTTCCCACAACACAACAAATGGTCGAGGAACTCAAGTTCGTTGTCACTGGACTGCTCGAAGACGAGCGTGTTTTTGCGTTCCTCCTCGATAGAGGGCGGTGCGATGGGACTCTTAGCGAAAATCTCAGAAAGTTCGCTTTGCGGAGGATCCGAGTCGGAAGTATTTCCATCAATTGATTCTGGGTCGTCGGGTACTGCCACTCGCATGACATCTTCCACTGCGACCTCATGCCGGAGAATTTCATCCTCGATGAGAACGACAATTTGAAGGTTTTCAGATTTCGGGTTGTGTGCGGTTAGGGATCAGAACAGACCCGATGGGTTTCTCCACACGCTTTCCAAAACATCATGGAGATGGCATGGTTTGCCCTCCACTAAGACGAGGAGAGAGAGGATGAGCATAAACAAGTCTCAGGAAAATTTTGATTTCTGTTGTGATTCTAATTAGGCATGACACTGCAATTAATTATACAAAAATGAACTGAAACCCAACGAAAAAAGGGGGGGGGGGGGGGGGGGGGCAAAAAGAGCCCTAGCTCTAAAGAGCAATTGATGTGGTGCAATTGTTGTAGCTAGTCACGAGCAATTGATGCCTTCCCAAGGAGCACATCTAGTTGAAGAACAAGAAGGAAAATAACATTGTAGGAAAATATTATTTTATTGGATGGCATTTGTAGGA
>CM023953.1:8262528-8283027 GCA_013407115.1 Glycine latifolia
ATTTGTAGGAAAATATTATTTTATTGGAAAATCATATTTGAAAACTACAAATTTGATTAATTATTAAATGGTACTAAGAATATTTATATAAATAATTAAACTTGGTTATAAATGGTGTGGAAGCCAAAGAAAAAAAAATGGTGTGGAAGAGCTTTTGAAAAGTTTCACTCATGAATTTGGTTCTAATGTTAAAGCCTCCAGAAATTTTTTTTATTGGATCCATGACTTCGTGAATGGCATTTGTAGGAAAATATTATTTTATTGGAAAATCATATTTGAAAACTACAAATTTGATTAATTATTAAATGGTACTAAGAATATTTATATAAATAATTAAACTTGGTTATAAATGGTGTGGAAGCCAAAGAAAAAAAAATGGTGTGGAAGAGCTTTTGAAAAGTTTCACTCATGAATTTGGTTCTAATGTTAAAGCCTCCAGAAATTTTTTTTAGTATCAAATATTATTTGTGAAGCATTTTCTGGCGGTTTACAGTAGCCAAAAAATTTAACCGCTGCCAAATATAATTAAATAATAATAAAATTGATGCCACACCAGCATTTAACGGTGAAAATTAATGGCAGGGATTTAAAACATTGACAGACAAAAACATTAGGGACTAAGACTGATCAATTTTTTGTTTAGGGACTAATAGTAAAAAGTCGAAAAAGTTTAGGGACTAAGAATATACTTAACCCTATACTGAAATAAGTTTTTCAAGTAGGCCTGGTTAGGTCTTTGAAAATGACTACATCTGCTAAATTGGTCGGGTTCATGCATTGTGAAGTGTAGCATAGCTCAGCTGAACCATTTCTTAGTTAACAAAAATAACCCAGATGATTGTTTGTAGGTAGACTAAACACACAATAGGATTACATTTTCCCCTTTGAGTTGCTTAACTTATATTAAATTTCCCTCCTCTCTAATCTATATATTTATAAAAACTGTCCAGCACCTTGCCATGTGTTGTCTGTTGGGTGCTGGACAGTAAAAAACTATTGTTTTTTCCCCCACTGTTTTCTTATAAAAAATTCTAACTCTGATTTTCTTAAAATCCGTGCAACAGCACAGGCCCACACCTAGTTTAAAAGTTATACTCCGCTCCCAGCTCCCATGAGAGAGGAAATGGGTTGCACTTTAGTTCAATGTTAATGAGCCTCTTAATGGCAGTGATGAGTAATGAATGGGCTTTTGAAGGACTTTTTCTTCTATTTCTTTACAACTTTTTTCTGTCAACACCCTATTATTGACTTTATGACCAAATTATAGATGTTCCCTTAGAACAAATCTTTGGATTTTGCTTTACTGTTTGCAGGTATGCTTCTTCAGAATTTCAGGAGTTATCTGTCAGTATCAAGTGTTTAATGATCTGTGCTTATAAAATAAAGGAAGAAAAGGACAGCCAAGTTGTGCTTTTATCGGGAAATTTATCTTCTCCTGGTGCTGCAGTTGGAGAAGACTGTGTTCCTGGACCAAATATTGAAGTTGATCAATATTCTGATGTGGCTATGCTGGCTGATGCATGTTTTGCTATGCATTATGAATCTTCCAGAACTGATGTGGTTTGTCATAAGATTTTTATGTACTTAAATAATGCTGATATCCACTGCTACCCGCATATTGCTGGACTGCTCATTGGATTCTTTCATAAGTTGTCTGCCTATAGTAGCAGTTTTGAGAAATCCTCTGCAAGTAATACTGTTGACATTTCAAAAATTTTCTCAAGTTTTGGGCTACAGAAGTTTGGTTTCTCAAATTATTTTGAATTTGGTTTCAATGATTCTGCTTGCATTCCATTGGATTGCTTTCCATTTGTAACGATTCACAACTCTGGTTCTCTTGGTAATCTAGAGGGCGCACTCATTCATGCCATTCCTGACTGGAGAAAATATTTTATCCTGAGGGACAGAAAAATCAAAAGTTCCAATATAAATATAAGGAGAGGGTCCAAAATTTTCCCGGTCACTCCCTCGAAATCCAAATCTGATTTTGTATATTCTCTTGAAACTGGGATTGCGAGCACCTGTGATATTTTTTCTACTGAATTGCACCTATTTGGAATAAGAGCACATTTTCATGACTCATCATGCATTATTGGAACAATCACAGTGCCTACTTCTAAGTCTTCTTTATTATTTTGTGAAGACAGTATGGATATATTGTTTTCTTCTGAAGGATTGGCTCTTACATCGTCTTGGGGGCCGCAAAATTTTCAAGATAATCTATGGGGTCCCTCTTCACCAAATTTGTCTCCTATTTTAAATATACGGGTCAGGAAAGGACAAAATACATCTTCAACTACTGATTTGGAAATAAGCATTGGCATTCAGCATGTCTACTGCATGTTACCTTCTGAATATCTCTCCATTATCATTGGTTACTTCTCATTATCTGATTGGCGTGGTTCTTCTGGTGACCAGTGTTTCTCTGAAGAGCAAAGTGATACAGATGTAAAAAATGAAATGAAAATTACATATAAATTTGAAATCTTGGACTCCAATCTTATTTTTCCAGTGGAAAGTAATGACCATCAGTTTATAAAGATTGAAATGTCGCAGCTTTATTGTAGTTTTATCGAGAATTCTGGTGTTGATGAAGTACTAAAGAACATCCCTCTAGAATGTTCGGTTCCTATTCATAAGCTTGCAAAAAGAAATTATTGTTTAAATGTGTTTGGGCGAGACTTGTTTGTATCGTTCCTTCTTTACAAGAATGATTTGCTTGGCTTAGCAACAGTTGAACGGAATACGGAATTTTTAACAAGTGCTTTAATTGCACCCATAAATGCAGATGTTTGGGTCAGAATTCCATTTGGTGGCAAATCTAATTGCAAAAGTACTTCATCAATATGTTTCATGACAAGCATCAGCAGTTGTCATATTATTGCAGAAGGTATTTTTTTCTACTTATTTTGGTCATCTTCCTCCCCCTCCTCTATTTTCTTATGCATGTACTTCCCTACTTCTATATTTGTTGGATCATGTAATTGTAATAAATAAATTTTCCTTCAATAACAGATAGCCACTTTTTTGATGGATGCATGGCCATATGGGATGTTATTGAGGAATTCTCCTCAGTTGATGATCAATCCAAATGTTTCAAATCAGATGTTCTGCAATTCCTTAATTCAAAGAGAAGTGTAGAGGCAACCCGAACCATTTCTCCGACTCTGATGGCCTCAACTATCATGTCAACAGAAGTTAAATGTTGCGCACAGTCTTTATTTATAAGCTTCCATCATAGAAAAGAAGATTTTGTGGAATTAATAACCAAGGGTGATTTTGGGTTTGTTTGTTCTGCATCCTTAATAAATAATTCCTTGGTATGTTTAGATTTGGGTTTCTCTACCTTAGTGTTTTACTCTCCACATGATTCTATTCTAGCAAAATGCACCCCAACTTCCTTTTCCATGTCAGTATTTAGTATCTCTTTTTCTCAATCTATTGGCGGAAAAGATAAACTTGACCTTTGTCTTTCATCCCTTGATATTTGGCTTCATTTTGCTGAGTGGACTGAGGTTGTTAAATTCCTTAATCATTTCCGTTCACATTCGGAAAGAACTCCTGTAAATGCAATAACAAATAGTTTGTCCTTGGATGCTTCTAATTCTGTAAAAAAACCAACAGTTCAGCATAGTTCAAGTTTCCTTGATTCTGAAAGCACCTCAGCACCTTTTACTTCACAAGAGATTGAGAATGATGTCTTAATAATTCAGTCAGAAAATTTTTGTATTACATTTCACATCCCTGTTTGGGTTGGTGAGGAACCTCATGTGGAATTTCAGCAGGCTCAAGGTCTCAACGTGACACCTTTAAGTGTATCTTCTGTTATTGTTGAAGAAAAAGATGCAAAATTTCTAACTGTTTCTTTCAACATGAATGGTTTTGAATTAGTTATAAGAAGCAGAGATATCCAACTGACGTCCAAAATGGAAAAACTTAGCAGTGTAATAATGATAGTTGAGAATGGAAGACATACATCTTGCCCACTGCTTGATGTAATTGAGATTGAAGTGGATGCTGTACTCTGTAAGAATCATACGAACACCATTGAACTCAATGTGGAAATTGCATGTGATAATTCAAATGTATGGATTTCGCATCCTGCATTTCATTTATGGAATGCTGTAAAATTTGATGTTCCGGAATCAGGACCTTCTCAATATTCAACTAGTGGCATTACTTTCAAATTCCAGATGAGGAAGGTTTCTATTCTACTAACAGATGGAAGGGTATGTTGATATCAACTTATACTACTTTGTACTTCATTTTACTGACATTTAGTTCATCAATGACTTACTGCTTGATTTTCTCTTTTTGGTTTATCATTCTTAAAATATTATTTCCTATACATAATAAAAATGTTAATAAGTTTTTTAATTTTCATTGAATGATACTGATTGAAATTGAACCATGGATCCATACACAGTTGATATCGAACCCAAAAAACTGTTACCAAGTGTTTTTTGTTCCTTGTAGTGGAGCTATAATGGGCCTGAGCTGGAGATTCTGGTCAGAAACATCTTGCTTCATACCATTGCAAGTGGAAAGCACATGGAATGTTCTGTCAATGGTGATCTTCAAGTAAACTACAATAACATCGAAAAGGTATATTTAATAAAATTACCGTCACATACCTTTGTTATTGTTTTAATTCTTTTGCATTAACAACTTGCTTGTGGTTGTGTGTTGTGAATTGAAGGTGTCATGGGAGCCTTTTATTGAGCCTTGGCAGTTTGTGTTGACATTAGTCAGGGAACAAGAAATGAGTGTTATGCCGAATAGGTCCGTTTCAACAGATATCATTCTCAAATCTACAACTCAGCTGAACATTAATATTACAGAATCCTTAGTTGAGGTATATAAATTTTTGTTCTCTCTCTCTCTCTCTCTCTCGCTCTCTCTCTCTTTCTCTCTTATATGTATATAGAAACCTGTTATTTTATGACTTTCCAAATAATCTCTTTCCAGTCAGTTTATGGACAACCATGGAATTAACTAGTTCAGGTTCTTTGTTTTGGTGACTGATCATTTTGATAGGCTTACAATGTAATTGATAATTTTTTTTCTATGATAATGGAAAACTAATTTGAACTATCAGGCATCAGCCCATCCATTGACCCTGTAGGCTGCCAGCTATAACAGTGTAATTCTGTTCAAAAGTATAAAATAATTTTTTTTGGCATATTAAATTTATAATGAAGATTCCAGTTCTGTTGTTTTTTTTTTGTTTTGTTTGTCTGCTCTTTAATTAATTTGTTTCCCTTGAATGATTGAATAAGTTTGACTTGAAGGGATGGTCGTAGTCCCTACTTTCTACTATTGTAATGTGCTGAGCTTAATATTATAGTTTATTATGGAAATTTTTGTTTTTCATCTTTAATTTAGACTTATAGGCATGCATGGTTTGTTTTGATGTTGTGTAAAAAATCAGATTTCAATATTGATAATCTACAGTTGTCAGTTACTGTTCTGTTGGTGGGTTTTAATATCTAGTATTTGTAAATGAAAAATGACCCAAATTTTACCTGTGAGCTTTGTTTTTTGCAGTGTCTTTCACGTGCTACAGAGATGTTTTCCGATGCCCTGGGTCTTATGGGATTGGATGATCATAAAGGCAATAAACTTGTGCATTCACCATGTGCAGAATATATGTGTACTAGAGAATGTGGTGCTCCTTATGTTTTGCAAAACTTGACTTCTGTGCCTCTTTTATATCAAGTATTTCATGGGCTTGTCAATCCTGATGAGCTTCATGATTCTGATGAGAATCATGCAAAATATGTGCAACCAGGTTCTTCAATTCCGATATACATGGATGAAAATGCTGAACAGAAACTTTCGCGTTTCAGGCCTTCTCATTCTTCTGATAGTTTAAATGAGCCAAGGTCAAATGGATTTGCTCATCATTATATTACTGTGCAGCTTGAAGGAACTTCTAGGTCATCTGATCCAATTTCAATGGATTTGGTAGGACTAACATGCTTTGAGGTTAATTTCTCCAAGACATATAATGACACTGCTGAGGATAATAGTCTGAATACAGCCCCTACTTTTGTTGTTCCGGTTGTATTTGATGTTTCAGTGCTGCGCCATAGCAAGTTAATACGAATATACTCCACTGTATGTACAAATTGGTTATATGTTTTTCACAATTAGTTGGACATTTTATTTACACCATTCATCCATTTTACCGTCCTTATTAGTTAGCTTTTTGATGTACAGGTTGTACTTCTAAATGCAACCCCTACACCTGTTGAGCTGCGGTTTGATATTCCATTTAGTGTGTCACCAACGGTACACAATTTTCTCCGGCTATTTCACATCTTCCATTGTTATTGGATTGCTATTTTTATGTGATATACTTGTATGATGTATCATTTCATTACTTCAGTTATTAGGTCCAATACAACCTGGGCAGCAGTTTCCACTTCCACTACATTTGGCTGAAGCTGGCTGTGTAAGGTGGCGACCAATGGGGAACTCTTACTTGTGGAGTGAAGCTCATAACCTCACCAATCTTCTTTCAGTAAATAGCAAAGTTGGAAATTTTAAATCTTTCATGTGCTATCCATCTCATCCAAGTAGTCGTCCGTTTCGGTGCTGTCTATCAGTTAAGAATATTAGCTTGACTTCATCTGGCTGGCTGAAAAATAATGTCCCTGCAGATGATGTAAAGAAGCACTATATTCATCACTTGATCTTAAGTGCTCCACTAATAATTAACAACTACCTTCCTAAAGAAATTTTGTTGATCAGTGAGAGTGGTGGGGTAGACCATACTGTGAGAGTTTCAGAGGTTTGTGATAGTTGTTTTATTTTTGTTTGTTTAGTTTTTTATTTATTTTTTTTGTGTTTGTGTATTACATCCGTTCATTATAGTGGTGCAGCATTCTAAAGACTTCACATATTTTCTTTTTTTAGGTGGAAACTTCTGTATATCATATTGATCCCTCACATGACCTAGGACTGGAGATCCGCATTGATGGATTTAAATGTTCTAATTTTAAATTTCCTCGTTTTGAAACTTTCTGCGCAATGGCAAAGTTCAGTGAACCCAAGTTTTCATTTTCTGAAACCCTGATATTTGAACCAAATAATTCTAATGGTAATTGATTTATTTGTAAACTTTTCTTTTATTAGTTTTGTGAATGTATCCTTAATGTATTCTCTTGCTCTTACTTGTAGGCCCAGTATATGTTACTGTAGAGAAAGTGATGGATGCTTATTCTGGTAGTAGGGAACTCATCTTTTTTGTTCCCTTTATTTTGTATAACTGTATGGGTTTTCCCCTGTGTGTAACGGAAGCCACTGGCAAAACCAATGAAAGGGAATTTGTCATTCCTTCTTATTTTGACGGAGGTGAAAATGAAACATTATCATATAAAAAGGATGGTCTTTCTTTGCTTACATCCGACAATGAATTAGCTGCGGGAGTTCCTCATAACCCAAGGAGTTATATGAAGAATCATACCATTTCTTACAGAGAGGATGGTAGTGCATACTCTATTGGTAATCACCATAAGAATTTGGGAAGGCAACAAAGCAATATTGATTCTATATTTCAAAATTCTTCTTCAGGAAAATTGAAGAGTATGCTGAGCTCGAAGATCCAGTCCACTTGGAAGGATTCAGGTTCTGGTAATCATGAGCATGAGAAGGTTCCGCCATGCATTTATTCTCCAAGCCCTGATTCCTCTGTAAATGATGCTTTTGTTAAAGTAAGCAGATGTTTTTCTGAAGATGCCAAGGAACAGTTGCCATATTCTTTGTGGTCAAATCCATTTTCTCTGCTACCACCAAGTGGTTCGAGCACTATCCTTGTTCCTCAGTTGACTTCATATTCTGCATTCATTCTATCTATGACATGTAACTCAGTTGCTGAACAATATGCTGGGAGGACAAATGCAATCACTTTCCAGCCTAGGTACAAATGGGTCTTCATAGATATTGTTGTATTGACCAGATTTATGCACCTTTAATTCAAAAGGATGTTGTTCTGAAGATGGGTGTTGTAGTTGAAAACCATTCTTTTGCCTTGTCATGAACACCTTTAGCATTACAAATTTCTGGCCGGATTATACATAGTTGTTTATATTAGTATGCTTCCTTGTAATCATTGTTATCTAAATATGCAGATATGTAATCAGCAATGCATGCAGCAAGGAAATATCTTATAAGCAGAAAGGCACTGATGTCGTGCTTTATTTAGGAATAGGAAAGCATGATCATCTTCACTGGACAGATACAACCAGGTATGTATCTTGGAAAGTTTATATTGTGTCTTTATCTTGGACTAGTTGCTTGGTACCACGGTTGCTTTCAGGCACACTTTTCATACTTTTTTGCATTTTATCTTTATCTCATTTTTCCACTAGTTCAAACTACTTGTATTCTAATATGACACAGGGAGTTGCTTATTTCAATTTGTTATAATGAATCTGGATGGCAGTGGTCTGGAAGCTTTTTACCAGATCATCTGGGCGATACACAACTGAAAATGAGGAACTATGTTTTTGGAACTTCAAACATGATACGAGTTGAAGTGCAAAATGCTGACATATCTATGGGAGATGAAAAAATAGTTGGAAACATCAAAGGAAACTCTGGGACCAACTTGATTCTTTTGTCAGATGATGATACAGGGTATATGCCATACAGAATTGATAATTTCTCAAAAGAGGTCTGTCTCTTGTTTCAGTTGCATTACTGCAGTAGTTAGAATTCCAAAATAGTTGAACTGTTTTCTGATCCCTGAAAGGTTACTGCTTTTATAATAAGATTTAGGTTGTTTCCCTATGTTGATATGTATGCTGAGCTTTCTCTAAATTTTCATGTGAATGCATCTATCTTAATACAGAAACAACAACAAAGCCTTATCCTCCTATGTGAGGCCGGCAGTACATGGATCACATGACGCCTTTTGGCTTGGTTGAAAATCATGGCTTCAGGAATATTATTTATCGTGTGATCTCACTTTACAATTTCCTCTAAATTCGTTTTTGGTCAGTCATATGGATCACATGATGCCATTTAGTCTGATTATTAAACCGTGCACTCTAATTTTCTCTGTATGTGTCTCAACTACCTTAGTCAATTTTCTGTCATATTTTCCTCAATCGGTGCTACATCAATTTCTTGTATATTATGTATCGTGTTCTTTCTTGTGTGGTCACACATCCATCTTAACATTTTCATTTTTGCTATTCTCATCTCTCACATGTTGTCCCTTTAAAGCCTAACATTCACTATCATATAGTATAGCCGAACATATAGCAGTACAATAAAAATTTGCCTTTGTCCATTTTAGCCATCTTGCTTATATCTTGTGTGTGACATCTTTGTTAATTTCTCCATTATTTTGTGTTATTGGACATATATATTTAAACTTAAAAACTTGTCATATAACATCTTCTCTTATTTCTCCTTCCAAGGCATATTCCCCTGGTCTAGAGTGAGAGAGAGAGAGAGAGAAAGTTTTTTTCCATGTAAAAAAATCATATGCAAGAACTTGTGATATAACATCTTCTCTTATTTTTACTTCCAAGTTCCTCTTGTCTAGAGAGAGAGAGAGAGTTTTTTTCCATGTCAATAAAAATCATATGCAAGTATTTTCCTATACTTTGAAACCTTTCCATCAACCTCAGTAAAAGGTAAATGACTTGTTTTCTAGACCTTCCTTAAAAATATCGTTGAAAGACTTAGTGAGCTTGATGAAACGTTTTTCTCCAACACACTTTAAAACTTCAATAGGGATACCTTTTGGACAAACTACTTTACCACTATCCATCTTCTTAAGGGCCTTTTTTGTCTCCAATCTACGATAATAAGCCAAATTTCGTTTGTCCTCTTGGATTTCTATTCCTTCCATATTAGGATCCAAACCTTGATCATCATTGAAATGTTTATAAAAATAATTTGCCGTCTCTGATAATCATGATTTGTGACCAAAACATTCCCTTCATCTTTAATGCATCTTACTTGATCCAAATCTCGTCTTTTTTCTCTACTTTTGGCAAGCTTATATATGTTACGCATTCTCCATTCTTTGTTCCAATATCTGTGTAAAACTCTTCAAATGATTTAGATCATGTTTCATTCAAAGTTTTTTTTCTTCTCATTCTTAGCATTTCAATACCTTGCCCTGTTAGAATATGTTATTTCTGTTTTATGTGGTTGGGCCTTAAGCCCAGTCCATTGTCTTTAAGTCTATATCCTTGTATTATATATTGTGACCAATGAATGAAAGCAAGCAATTCACAATATAGATCTTTAGTTTTTACAGCACCATGCAAGATTTTAAAGTATTTTTTTATCTATTACCTTGCCTTTAACATTTTCCTTTCACAGTTTCTCCACCAAGATTCCTTCTCTGTTGGTCCAAAACCTTTTGAAATGCATCTATCTATCTCAATACATAAGAATTTTCTTTATCATTCGATATCAGTTTATAGGTGCATGTTTAGTAGAATTAGACAAACATTTCAATGAAATATACTTCTCCAGGAAACAAAACAGATTATTAATTTTTGAAAATTCATGTACTAGTGAATACAAATGCCAATATTGGACTATTAATTTATATTGAATTTAATTTTTTTAATTTACAAAACCAATTCAAAAGGCATTCCATTTATTTTATAAAGCATTAATTATTCTTTTACAACGCTGCTGTATATTGCATTAATAGATGAAAAATTATGAATGTGCTGGTTGTACTTACCTTGTAGTTACTAAAGTTATGCACCAAAAAAGTTCTTAATCCCTTGTTGATTGAAATTTATTGTGTTGTTCTTGGTACTTTCTAGAGATTGCGAATATATCAGCAGAGGTGTGAAATGTTTGACACAGTCATTCACTCCTATACTTCTTGCCCGTACACCTGGGATGAACCCTGCCATCCTCGTCGTCTTATTGTGGAGGTAAAACTTTTTACGTTTAGAAAATGGAAACTTCAAATTACTTGACATTAAAATGATGACCAAAACTGAAGGTACCTGGAGAACGAGTTTTGGGATCATATGACCTTGACGGTGTTAAAGAATATATGCCTGTCTACCTGCCATCAACCTCTGAGGTACCATTTTACATTTTCCACGTAAGAAATATATATGTTTTGACATTATGTTCCTTTTGTTCATCATTTGTTTAGTGCAAATCTTTAACAACTATCTTTTTAATTTCTAAACATTAAGAGTGGTCTATTTCCTCTCATTGGATGATTTTAACATGTTATGTGTTCAATAATTGAAATTAATAGGGTTTTAGGTATGGAGTTGTGGGGTGGGGAGGAGTGGGGGAAAGAACAAGCTCTAAAAAATAAAATACATGTAGTGTAACAGTGAAATACAAAAAAACAGTAAACCTAACACATATAAGACTCATTCCTAATTAAATAGGGAAACAAATTGTTATTTGGAAATATGGAGACTATTTCTCAGATGTCATGTTAAACTGTTCTGTGATATATAATCATGATATTATGAGATATCCTCCAAATATTCTAACTTCCTATTTTCTTATTCTGCTATTTGGTACTTATTAATAGTACAACTCATTGTTTCATTCTCTTACGGTAATCTCCTTTTTTCTTTTTGTACCTATTACCTCTTAGCATGTAATTCATTATTCCTTTGTGATTTACATAGTGAAAAGTTCAACATTTAGAATTGTTGGCTTGGCTATTGTTAGATGTCTTTAATTATGGTAGTTAGGCAATACTAGGATTTAGATAATTATGGTAATTAGGAAATTAGATTTAGGATAACTGTAATTATTACCCATTTTTACATGATTTTTATAAAAATAGGTGCATTGCCTATGGTTAAAATACAAGTTTTTCAGTGACTTTTTTCTCCCTCTTTGCACAATATCTGTTAACAATGAAATAACAACAAAGAATTGTTCCTAAGAACATCTGTTTTTAGTAATTATAGGAGAGGTTTTGGGAGCTGATTTAACAAGCTGATCAGAGCTATTCTGTTGACATGAATGATATGATATTTTAACTTTGTCTAAATACAAGTTTGAAGTCTGTAGATTTGATAGAGACAAAATTCTTGCACTGAAGTCTAGGTTCCACGATTTCTATTTTCTAATGTTGGCTTATGCAAATGTTGATTTCAGAAGCCTGCGAGGACTTTCTATTTATCAGTGCATGCAGAGGGAGCAACAAAGGTGATTTAATAGTAGTTTGATTTCATCTGGGCGACCTGAAAAATTACATCTCTTTCCTTCATGTGTGTGAGTGTGTGTATATATTTTCAGGTCCTTAGTGTTCTTGATTCAAATTACCATATCTTTAATGATGTGAAGAAATCAAGTGTTCCACATGCAACAGAGAAAAGGTTATGTGATCACAGTCTAGTTAGGGCTTCAGAATACAAGGAGAAAATATCAATTTGTGTTCCATATATTGGGATTTCTTTAATTGATTCATATCCACAGGTAGTAATTAAACTGGCAACTTTTTTTATTTTATTTTTGGATCTCTTCTCTTTCATGATTTCTGTTAATCTTTTATTTCCGTAGGAATTGCTTTTTGCCTGTATTAAGGATGTAGAAATGAATCTACTGCAAAGTTTGGATCGTCAATGTCTTTCCTTGCTGATATTGTTCATACAAATTGATAACCAGTTGCGCTCTACTCCATATCCAGTTATGTTGTCCTTTGATAGTGGATACAGATCTGGCCATGTTGATCATATGAAATCTAGGGATGATGGTACAAGAACAAGAATTGAAAGTTTAAATCAAATGAGCATCTCTTCTGACCCTGTGTTCTGCCTAGAAATATCAAAGTGGAGGAAAAAAGACATTTCATTTATTTCATTTGAATACGTAAAATTGAGGTTTCTATTTTCTAACTTTGTTAAATATGTACATTTTACTGTTACCGGTTTGATTTTTCTGTTGTTTTTGTACTTTAAAGTCAATTCTTATCATATTATGCTTAATTCTTGCAGGATGGAAGATTTCCGTCTTGAGATTGAACAAGAAGTCATATTAAGCTTATTTGAGTTTTTTCACGAATGTCAGTTCAGGGATGCAATATGGAATCATGCCATCTTCAGATCCCTATGATGGAGTATCACTAGAGAATTCATCCTCATTTGTTCAAACTAGTGAGAATTTCAGATTAAGTGCTCACCAATGTTCTCCAAGAATTTCCCCCATGTTCGATGGAAAATCTAAAAGCATTGCATCTTTGCCTTCCGTTGTTCCAATTGGAGCCCCATGGCAGGAAATTTATCTGTTGGCCAGAACCCAGAAGAAAATTTATATTGAAATGCTTGAATTGTCACCAATCAAGTTGACTTTAAGGTCACTTGCTCATTTTATTTTTTCCAACTGCAGTATTCAGTTTTCTACGTATACTTTTTCTGAGACATATGACATAAACTGTACGTATGCAGTTTTTCCAGTGCCCCATGGATGCTTCGGAATAGGATCCTCACGTCCAAGGAATTTCTTATGCATGTAAGTAGTATTCTATTTCACTGGTAGAGTACCAATGAGAATGAACTCACTTATAAAGTGGCTTATTTTTTAACAACTTATTAATAATTACAGAGAGGTCTTATGGCTCTTGCTGATGTTGAGGGAGCACATATTTATCTAAAGGATTTAATCATTGCACATCATATGGCTAGTTGGGAATCCATTCAGGAGATTCTAATTAGGCATTACAACCGCCAACTACTTCATGAGACTTACAAGGTAAAAGAACAATTTATATTTCAAAATCATGTATCTTCACTATACAGGCTAGAAATGTTACTTATGCACGCATGCCCAAAATTCATTAAAATATTGTGAGTTATCTATTTTTTTTTTATCGGAAAAAGTATAGATTTATATTATATATAGAAATAAGTTCAGTACAAGTGGTCCTGTTGTATATAGAACCTAGCAGCAAAAGGTGCAGAACTATGGTGTCCAAATACATAAAAACCATCGTGAATTAGGAAACCAAAGAACTGGCCATAAGCTAGGCACCCAACCACACAAAAAATTCTATGTTCTAATGCCCCCTGAATGCAAAAACCATCCCTAATATTGCTAGACCAAGTCCAGCAGAAAAATAAAGCATCCTCCAACATTTTATGACCATTGAAACTCTCATTTAGGTAGATAATCCTATTCCTATGATGCCAACTACACCATGTTAGAGCAATCCACCAAGTCTGCCACCGCTGTACCCTAAGACCATTTAGATTGCAGTATGAGTGTTGAAGGAAATGATCTTTCTGAATTTCCGAGAATACACCCACTATATTTACCCAGGATAGTGATTCCCACCATAACGGCATGACTTTATCACAGCTGAAAAAAAGGTGAGAAGTGTCCTCATCATGAATTCTGCAAAATGGGCATCTGACATCGTTGATTTCCACATTCCTTCTTCTGAGGTTATTCTTTGTAGGTAATCGATCCCTGATCAGTCTCCAAGCAAAGGATGAGGCTTTACTTGGGATTTTTAGCTTCCATATTGCTTTAGACACACCCTCCTGATTTTCAATTGACAAATCTCTTGTGAGTAACCTGTAAGCATTCCCCACTGTATATCTCCCGCTTGAATCTCCCTCCCAACTCCAAGTGTCTTGTTGCTGCACTTGTACTAACAGACCCTGTATATCCTCCATAAATTTTGCAGCTGCGTCTATTTCACCCTCCAAACAAAACCTCCTCCACTGGAGCTGCCATTCCTAACCTGCATGTGATGTTGTCCCCATTTGTTGGATATATTGGTGTCGTTGTTGAGAGATCTTGTACAATCTTTGATACTTCTCCTTCACTGACAAAAGTACCCTTGCCTTTTTTAATATTAGTATTTAAAAAAATTGCTTAACAACTTCTGTTTTTTTCATGACCCTCCACTGTGTTAGACCACACCCCCCCCCCCCCTAAAAAAAAAGGACAGTACATGCAGTGTCGGATACAAGTCATTAATGTGTTGTATCGAAGTCATGTCTGTGTCTGTCTGTTCGCACCAAAATAGTGAGTCCATACTTTATAGGTTCTCAACTAGAATACCAATATGCAGTTCACCAGTTAAGACAAAAATTACCAATAATAGCATTCATCTTCAACAATACATGCTATAGCCAGAGAAAAAAGACAAGCAGTAAGTGGCAAGT
Organism: Glycine latifolia; assembly: GCA_013407115.1. Taxonomy (NCBI): domain Eukaryota; kingdom Viridiplantae; phylum Streptophyta; class Magnoliopsida; order Fabales; family Fabaceae; genus Glycine; species Glycine latifolia. The sequence goes on from CM023953.1 coordinate 8,277,666, forward strand.
CAATATTTTGTATATGGAACATATATCAAAATAGAAAGTAACTAAATGAATATTGAGGGGCTAGCTAGTCCACAATTTTATACATGCATCCTATTAATGATATAGGTATGTATTCATTTAAACTATGGCGATCATGGACCTTAGGGATCAACGCTAAGAATGATGCATTACTTCCCTTTGGAAAAACTCTGTTGACATAGAATTCATCCAAAAAAAGGATCGGATCTGATTTGATAAAATCCAGAATTCCTTGATAAATTTGAAATTTAATCCATCCGGTTCAGGGCTCTTCTCGTTGACACAATCCCACACTGAATCCCTCATTTCATTCACATCAAAGTGTGCCACCAAGATATTATTTTGTTGCTGTTCAATGACCTTAAATCTGACCCCATCTAACTTAGGTCTCACCCACTCAGATTCCTGAAATCTTCTCTTGAAAAGTGTCTATTTTCTTCTTTTACCCTGCATGGCTCCTCTAACCAGCACCCATCAGCAAACACTCCTCTAACCATGTTGTATCTACGTTTCCAATTTACAGTCAAGTGGAAGAACCGGGAGTTGCAATCCCCTTCCTTGATCCATCTAGACCTCTTAAATTGCAATTTTTCAGCTGCCCCAAACTTAAATTGCAGTGTTCCAATTACTTCCGGTTCATCGTTTATGCAGCACATTCAAATACAAGGGGGTAGTTTAGGACTGACTTTATCAATTCCGAGTATGGGATGTTTTTCCATGTCCCAATTACTTGTTGCTTCTTTTACCAGCTCACAGTCTGTAGGACTCGAAGCTGACTTTGATGCCACTGTAGTATAATTTTCATTGTGCCTTTCCTCCCAATCTACAATTTCCTTCAGCCCGCTACCCCCTTGCATTTTTGGAGAAGTCTCGTGACTGGTTTTGCAAGTAGTAGACTCCTTTTCTTTGTTTACTGTTGTTGTTTTTGTCCACCCTGGAGTCCATTTATTTCTTTGGGTCCTATTTCCTTTCTGCACCACCTGTTTCTTGAGTATACCTTCCATTTAGGATCAGGCTCATTTATGTTAGAGCCCAACAGCTTATACTTCTCTCCTTGTCTTTCATCATTGCTTTTTTTGGTGGGTCCCGTAAGTGACCAGGCTGCTTCCTTTTCCTCTGAACAATGACAAGCCTCAACCTCCTTTAATTCAAAATTATGAGTCAGATGTGGGCCCCTTTCTTCCCTACTTTTTCCATTCTTATCTCTGTTTTTGCTCTTCTCTCCAATATCCACAGCACTGGCCACCATTCTCATGTCAACCCCTACTACCCCTACCTCTTGACATCTACTCCCTTTTTCCGTTGCTGTCCTTATCACCAACCTGGTTCACCTGGGTGGTTGTTTGTTGTCCGCCAAAAGCATACCCTGCTTCATCCCCATGGCTAGGACTTCTGTCGCTAGACCTGATGTGGGTAGGTCCACATGTCAGTGAGTCCTGGTGAGTCACCATAGGTACTTGCCTGGTACATTGACCAGCAGACAATTGACTCTCCTGCTTCTGTTCTGGTCATCCCCAGCTACATCCCAACCATAGCTATTGCCGAAGACTCACTAACGGACAATGCATCCTCCGACGACTCGCCATCCCCACAACACTTTCGTCTGATGATATTTCCTCTGATGACCCTGTCAAGCTCCCCCTGTTGCATTTCCATTTGCAGGGGTTGTAACACGTCTCCTCAACAATATTGATAACGTATTCTACCTCATTAATGGACACCAAAACGGTGTGGTTAATTGTAGGGTGCCGTGGTGTTTTAATGAGCACTCGTGCCCTGTCTAGGCGTTGTTGGTATTCAGCATCATCATTAATATCCACCACTTCACCCACCCTCGCCGCAATCTTTTTGATATTCTCCATGTCCCATGCATGTAATGGGATTCCCAGCACAGAACCCAGACCAGCCTGAATCTAGACGTCAAGATTGGGCTCTATTTCTCTAATGTATGAAACATGGACAATCCTCCTTCGTCTTGTTCCCTACACAGTTCCTCTGCTTTGGTATCATTGAGGCCCATGAGTAGCACTATGTCATAACCAAGGTACTTTGGTTTAATGTCTTCACCTCCATCCCACAAGAGTTCCTCTTCTAGTCTATCGAACACCGTCAGATTTCTTAATCTGCCTACCCATGCGTCGCTGAACCATTTCCTCTTTTCCAAGGGTATAGTTAACTAAATTGACGAGTGGGATGTCTTTACCGTCGCTTGTGCACGTGTCGGGAGCCATCTCTTAGTCGTCGTTCTGCTGCCTGTCGCAAGCACTTACACATACGAAACCGTTAATGCCTGTCGTTGAGGATAATGCTTCTGAGCTCCTCCATACAATGCTGTTTATGTTGTTATGGCCATGCCATTATCCTAGTCTCTCTCTACTAGCTTATCCCTGACTGGCCCCTTCTTGTATTGATCATCCTCGTTGGTTTTCTCTATGAACTTCCATTCCCTTCCATGTTTTGGGAGATTCACATGCAATTTAAGTCCACCGATAATCAGATTATCAGTTGTCTCTCGAGTTTCCTGATGTCATCAACCCCTTTGAATAGCACAAAACCATATCTCCTTCCACTCCTGTTTCTGTTCTTTGCAATGAATATTTCTTGGACGTCGCCCCATTTCTTGAACTCAAACCACTAGTCCTTTTCCCCCATATCTTTTGGGAAGTGCATGAAGTAGAAAGAAGCCATATCCAATGCGTCTCTCCAGTTTTTCCTCCTCCCCTCCCCTCCCCTCCCCTCGTTGTGCCTCCACTAACGTCGCAAAGTGTTGATTGTATCCCTTCCCAGCGTAGTTGAGACAGGATCTCTCACTTACCCTCTGTTTCGCTCTCTCACCCGCTGTTTCTCTCTATAACGCTCTCTCTCTCTCTACACATTCTCTAGCAAATGATATAGTATTATGTTGAATATGTTAATGCCCATAATTCTACCCAACTTTGTGAATTATCTATATGTTCATTCTTTCTATTGATGTGATCATTAATGTAGCTCATATCTTGATAAATTTGAATTGGGATTAGAGCTTTTTAGTTGAAAATATTTTGATCTGTTCCTAGTTGAATGATTAATTTACTTACATTCAAGCATTCAGCTAATTGAAGAGTAAGGTTGCAAGGAAACATAATGAGCTAATTTTTGTTGAATTATTACTATTATGGGTTAATGTATTGCATTAAACAATCCAGTTTCACATCTGTATAACAACCTTGTATTGTTTCCTAAATTTGAAGTTGTTTGGTTCGGCTGGTGTTATTGGTAATCCGTTGGGTTTTGCACGGAGCATGGGGCTTGGCATCAGAGATTTCTTGTCTGTGCCTGCAAAGAGCATTGTGCGGGTAAAAGTCCTATACTCTGGCCCTTATTTATTTACTTATGATATCCTTGCATAACTCACTATTTTATCATTATTGGTTCAATTTACAGAGCCCTACTGGACTTATTATGGGCATGGCTCAAGGCACCACTAGTCTTTTAAGCAACACAGTGTATGCTATTAGTGATGCAGCTTCTCAATTCAGTAAAGCTGCACGCAAGGTGTTTCTTGGTTTGATGTAATCAATGTTTGATTTATAAGATTTAGTGATTTACTTTTTTTAATCATTGCTAGCCTATTTTGTCTAGGGTATTGTTGCATTTACATATGATGACCAAGCGGTTTCAAGGATGGAAAAACACCAGGCAATTGTAGCTTCTGACAGTAAAGGTGTAATTAATGAAGTTTTAGAGGTATGTCCATTATTTCATGTTTATTCTTTCCAAAAAATGTGAGCTTTCATTGGTGCATTCCTTTCCCTTTCCACAGTGTGGGATACCCAAAAGGAACATTGACAGAAAAGCATTTTCTCTTTACAATGGGTTTAGAGATGACACATGCTAGATATGAAACCATCCATGTGCTAGTTCATTATATGGTATCAGAGATTATAAAGTAATTGAGAGTTTGATATTTACTGTTCCCATTCTACTTAAAATGAAAATTTGAAATTTAAGCACTAGATAGGAAGGGCATGTAAAAATGTAACAAAATCATTCATGTGGATTTGACAAGTTATCAGATTCTTTATGACCATGTGGTGGAGAATCCAATCATATTTTCTCTCATTCTTCTAAACAAAAGTTAACTTTCAGACATTTGCGGATATTTCATTTGTGATTTTAGTGAAAGGTAAGTGATAACAGAGAAAAGAAATTGAAGAACTGAACTTCTGATATTATTTCTATAATGGAAAGCTTAGTGTATGTTAGGTACAAGAAAGGTTTATACTTTATATAACCTCTGAACAGAACTACCTAACAGTACAACAGAATTAACTAACTTCCTAACTAATAACAGAATATACAGAGGTGTAGATAGCAGAACCTATACATGTACAGAAAGAGAGGTGCTGTTAGCAAAAGCTAACCAGCACTTACAATATTTACATTGCTAAATACAACTCTAATATCCCCCCTCATACTCAAGGGGAAGAGTTTTCAGAAGAAAAACTCTCTACATTGAGTTTGCCCCTAAGAAAATCAAATCTGGCTGATGACAAGGGCTTGGTCAGCACATCAGCCCACTGATCTAAAGCTGGAATGTGCACAACTGGCAGCTGTTTAGCTAGAACCTTCTCCCGAAGAAAGAAAACATCAATTTCCATATGCTTTTTGCGACTATGGAAAACTGGATTATGAGCTATAGATACAACACTCTGATTGTCACAAAATACAGCAGGAGTTGTGAAAGAAACTTGTAGCCCAGTCAGAAGGGCATGAATCCAAGTGAGTTCTGTAGAAGTTTGAGCTAAGCTTCTATATTCAGCCTCAGTGCTGGACCTAGCACTAACCTTCCGCTTTCAGGACCACCAGGAAACCAGATTTGGACCAAGAAAGATAGCAGAACAAACCAGATTTGGACCAAGAAAGATAGCAGAACAAGAGGTGGATTGCCTATCATCCACATCTGATGCCCAATCAGCATCATAGAAAGCATGAAGAGACAATGGCTGATTGAAGCAAGCAGACTGAAACAAAAGTCCATGAAAAATAGTACCCTTAAGGTACCTTAAGATTCTCTTAACCACAGCCCAATGAGAATCAAGAGGAGCAGCCAGAAATTGACACACTTTGTTGACAGCAAAGCTGATTTCTGGTCTAGTAAGGGTAGCATACTGCAGTGCACCCATAACTGATCTGAATAAAGTGGGGTCATGAAAAAGGTCAGCTCCATGCTTGGACAGCTTGCAATTAGCACCATGGGAGAAGAGATGGAGTGAGCTTCAGCCATATTAGTCTTGTGTAACAAATCTCTGATATATTTGCTTTGAGTCATGATAACAGAATTGTTGGACAAGTACTTAACCTC
>CM023953.1:8291576-8312379 GCA_013407115.1 Glycine latifolia
TATTATTATTATTATTATTATTATTATTATTATTATTATTATTATTATTATAATAATAAAAGCCATGTCGTATTATTTCTTTCACCTTATCATCCCATAGATCGAATAAATACATGTTATTATATATATTGAAATTAATATATTAAAAAACATCAGCATCAATATATATGGTCATTGTCACTACTATAGAATTCTACCAAGAAAGTTCTTTCATCAATTGGAGCTATTTTCTGTCCAGCCTGGCTTTGGTTGCATCCATTGCTAATCGAATGAAAGAAGAACTATCACCTTGCATGACCAAATTTGGAATAAGTTGAGGTGAACTTTCCCTATTACTACGACCACCCAATTGGTCATAATTTATGAAAGAAGGATTGTAGTAGTCCATGAGAGCACTTGCATTATTGCTTCTAGAAATTATATTGTTGTCATCATCATTATGGACACTAATTTGGTTAGACATCAATCTTTCTTCATCATAAAGATCCTGCTTTATAATGGAATTATTACCACATTGTCGAGGTTGTGTTTGGTAGAAAATCTTTGAAACCACCAACTCTCCATCTTTCTCTTCTTCGCTAATGCCAAGGTGGTATTGATGCATCACCCAATTGGTCTTCTCGGGCTTCTGTTGTCTTCCATAGTTGGTGTAGAGGACTAGGATTTTCTTAAAACCCTTCACAGCACCACCTACGAAAACTGGTCTTGTTTTTCCTGTTTTGTGCCACCTTGTCTCGCTTCCTTCTTCATCAGTGTGAACCTTTCTTCTTTTCCTTGTTCCGGTTGTGTACGCTTTAGATGGCCTGTGAAAGAAGTGGCGGAGTTGTCCATCTTTGCTTACACCTGCAATTCTTCACGGAATATTAATTAATGTTTCATATATCTTTTATTATTGCGAAGAGAAACTCGATCTACTATAACAGTGCATGTATGAGATTTATGCATGCATAAGAGGAAACAAATTGGGGCAAAAGAGATCATAGTCAAAAATGCAAAAACAACATAAAGATCAACATGACAATTCAAGGATAAGGTAAGGTGAGTAAAACATAATGAAGAGACAGTTATGGAAAAGGTTGTTGTTTTCAGAAAAATAAAATAAAAAAAGGGTTGTTTTCAGTCCTAAAATATTTCTTCCACGTGCATTTATGAAGTATATATATAATGCATACGGTTTGCAATCTTTACATGAGTACATTAATATATGGCTTTGGGGTGAAGACATGAAAAGCTAAATTGCTTCTCCAAGACTTAGGTTTTCTTTCTTTTCTTCTTTTTCCCTTTTGATATTTATTAGCCTCGTCAAATAATAAATTAAAATCAAAATCAATTGGTCCCCATTGTTGTCCCGTTTTTATCCCCTAATAAGAAAATGACACATTAGCATAAAAGACTAATATATATAAGAAAAGGGTGTTGCATTTTAATCTCACGTCTTTTTTCAATTAAAGGGATAATAAAAAAGAGGAGGCATGTGGTTTCAGTTCCAACAAGTAATCTGAATATCAACTATATGTCATATATACTAAATCATGCATTCAGGTCTCATTATAATATAAATTCAACCCAATAATAATAAAGAATATGTTGGAAAAATATATCAATTGAGTGTAATGCTTTATTTTTTGGAAATATTATTGCTCAAGATTAAGGGAAGACATTTACATTTACATGCTACATGGCTAAATGTAAGATGAGATGCCACCATTGAGTTTGGTAGTCATTGACAACACGAATAAAGTATTATTTTCCTTGTAACATACTAGAACGAGTAGGTTAACAGATGTGATTCTTCTCCCATTTCTTTCTCAATTTCTTCGAAGACAAAGAGTGACACATTACTCCAATGGACAGAAAATTTTAGTAGCTACGTTATGAATTCAAGAAAAAACAAACCAAAAGATGAGACATATGATTTTTTATTTGAATGGTAAAATATCTTATTCAAGGTTATCTGTTTACTTTCTCCCCTAATTTTTATAAAATAACATCCCGCTCCCCCGGGGAGTTTCATTTAATTTTTAGAATCTCTTCCATAATAAGTATGGAATTTTAAAACCAATAGCAGATTATCATAAAATATTTACTTTATTTGTAGAGAGTATAAATTAATGTCTTGCTAGTCATTTTCAACTGCCTTAATTTCTTCAGCAAACTTATTTTCATCACTAAACGTATGTTTGTGTGACTGTTCTCAAACGATTCTCCATTTTACCATATAAAACATAACGATTGTGTTATTTCTGCGGTTTATGTATTAGAAAGAGAAAAAGTTCATTGCAAAGTCTACACAAACACACGCTAAAGCCTTGTTTCATGCAACACATCAATCTGATTCCTTCAACAAACTTATTTTCATCACTAAACGTATGTTTGTGTGGATGTTCTAAAACGATTCTCCATTTTAGCAATACACAAAACGCTTAACGACTTTGTTACTTTTGCGTTTTATGCATTGAAAAGAGATCGAGAAAGTTTGTTGTAAAGTATACACAAACATACGCTAAAGCCTTGTTTCACGCAACCCATCAATCTAATGTCTCTAAATTAAACGGTATTTCCACACCAAGGTTATACAAAACCATTTGCAACTACAATTGAGTTCACAACATAGATTCTGGGGTTGTATTAGTTTGCAATTTTTCATAAAATCAAAGGTTACAATAAAATTATTATGAGTAATTATATTCATCTGGACTGAGAGTAGAAAGAAGTGTGTGATAAAGAAGAAAAGGAAAAAAAAGGTAAAGCGAAAAAATTATAAATGTAATATATGATGTCAACGGAAAAGGAGATGATATATATATATATATATATATATATATATATAAGAAGAAAATATGATGGAAGTGAGATAGAAGAGAGAGCGAATAGATTATAAGTTTCCAATTATTATCAGAACTGTAATTTAAAACCCATTTCCAAAAATCACCAAAAGCATGATGAAATTAATATAAAAAAAAATTGAAAGCAAAAATAAAATATCAAACACCTGGAAGCTTTTCTGGATGAGTATAACAGATCCCATTCTCTCCTTCAAGCGTTGGTATGAACTCATCAATAAGTGGATGAAGCTTTGGCACATCAGAGAATACCTTTGCTTCCAAATGCTCAAATATCTCTTGGTCATTCGGATCAAACTTCACCCCAGCTGGTAACCCCGGCAAGTCATTGATTCCAGTCTATTAATTCATACACAACCCAAAGAAATTTATAAAAATAAAAATAAAAAAATTAAAGGCAAGGTTTAATAAAACAAAAAACTAACATATGGTGGTGAATGATCAAATAAAAACCTCATCTTCATTCTTCGGTACCTGATCTTGGAATTCAATGTTATGGCCACACGAGGGGCAACTTATAGTGCGAATTTCAGTAGGGTTTGTGTGATGATCATGAGAAAGAACAGTAGTGTTATTAGTTGAAGTAGGAGTAATAGCTGGTGCAACCAGTTGTATCCTCAATTCCCCTCTCCTCATCTGAGTCATTGCACCATGTCATCTCTTTCTCCTATGCCCATATATCCCAAACCAGATTCTTAATTTCTTTCACACCACCTTACAATTTCTCAGCTCCCTAATAATATAACCAAGGAGGGAAAAAGAAAAGAAAAGAAAAAGTTTAACACAAAAAAGAATATCAGAGAAGGAGCAACAAAAAAAGGAAAAGATAGGTTAAAGTTCATACCCTTGTCTCTTTCAAAACACGTTTTTCCTCATTCACCTCATGTTTTTGGTAGGGATAAAATCAATTCTATTAGTCTCCCACTTTTGCTTCTTCTACATGTATTCTCTTTGTATGATTCAACTAGCTAGATTAAGTTGGTTTTCTAAACTGTTTTCACGGAGAGAGAGAGAGGGGGGGGGGGGGCAAAGGGTATAACCGATAATTAAAAGAAAGGTGGGACTCAAAAGTGGGATCTACATATAGAAAAGGATGCTTGAACGCCAAGTTAGCTTGTGTCCCCGCATATACGGTTGAATATATCAAGACTTAATTATGAACTTGCACTAATTGGCTTACTTAGCATACATGAAAGATTAATTAGATTGGCTAAGGAAAGAAATTTAACCCTAATTATGTGAACAATGAAAATATACTACAAATAAGAACAAAAGAAAACAAAAAAAAATGTAGAAATTAAACGGTGGTGGGTAAGAGTGGAGATGGGGCAACCTGATTCTTCTTAGGACGTTTCACCTTTTTTGGACAGAGAGCATGTGTTTGTGTGTTAGGAGTTTTGATGCAGTGTCAAATTAGAGTGTCCTTAAAGCCATGTAAATATCCACAGAAATGAACATAAGAACCGACAAAGAATGTAACATGAAGAATACGTTTATGATTTATGTATACACATCTTTGCACCAACCAACAAAAAAAAACTGTATATATCCTTTTAACCCCTTTCTTCACGTAGACTTCTTATCTTAAGTAACGGATCTCTCTCTCTCTCTCTTTCTCTTTGTCTCTCCTCTTTGTTTCACACTCGTTCACATACACGCTCCCTACACGTTCTCCTTAATTCCAAGTTCAACAAAAATGTATCCTAATTTCATACACAAGGTGCTATATAATTAATACCAAGGTTTTAAAATATAGTACGTGACCATGATTAAATTTACAATATCAAAGTTTTTTTAACTGTTTGTCACCACAACGCGATAACAATTGAGATCGGTCACATTTGTCTGTAATTTATCACGATATCAATAAACGTGACAAAACCGTAACATGACCATGACTACTGATATTTAAAACCTTGGTTAATACTAAATCTTCATGTTTTTTCAACAAGGTTTTGTTGAATTCACATGCTTTGTAGGGCATATATGAATGTCGCAATCACTTAGCATCTTATTATTATTTATAAAATTCCACGTGATTATAAACTGGTGGGTGAAGCTTGTTGCGTAAGTTGTTATACATTTTCACTGATGCCACACCTTGGTGTGCCGTTTTTGTCAGTTCACTATGAAATTTACGTGATGTGGAAATGATGCTAATGGTTTTGAGTACACGAAGAAAATTAAAAGAAACAAACGCATCTTAACATAACCCTTCAAATTAAGAATTAATGTGAATAAACATTTTTCAATATACCAACCGCACGTCTTTGCCGGCTTCTCAAAGAAGCTAGGCAATATACAAAACTTAGGTATTAAGCTCCAGCTGGTTTTGTTTGTATTTGTATTTTTATGACAACTTTAACGTTTGGGGTTAGGGTTTTAGGACATTTTGAGAATGTTGTTTTTCCATATATACGTACACGTATAAGTGCATAATGTCCAGTTGTCTTACAGTTTCTGTAGATAAGGATTGTTTGTTTGAGAAGGAGGGAAGAGGGAGTGAAAAAAAGGAGGAGGAGAAACTTTATACCAAAACGTGATACGTGACATCGAACACGAGACATGACATGGAAACTGTCATAGGAACACCACGTAAATTAGGGCACCTTTGTTAATTTGGTTTTTGGCATAGACGCACGGGTTTGCCCTATACGCATTTCCATTTTCTAAAATATAAGCATTTGTGTTCATGTCAAATAAAACAGATAACATGTTATTGATATAAGTAAAATTGAACTCAAATTCTTTAAAGATAAGATATTGTGTTCGAGTCATACGAATAAAAAATGTTTTCCTGTTGCTCTTCAGAAAAAAAATATCATCCTATTGTAAACATTTAAGTGAAACAAAACAACAACAACAACATACCATGAAAAGCATAGATAACGCGAGTGTATTTATTGTTAAAATATATACTTTAAACATGTTTTGAAGCATTTCCTTTAAGATTATTGGATTTGAATATTTGAAATAAAGTTATACTCCAATAATATGGCTCCTCTATTACACAGCATTATTTATAGATAATTTCTTACAATACATTTTACAACACTACTTTTTTTCTTCTATATCTATGTCTGTTATATCACTCGTCCTAATTTACATTTCTTTTTTTTTTATCTTTCTATTTCTCTCAATGATTGTAAAAAAATTATAATTAAGACTTTGTTGTTAAAAATAATAATTTCTTTTAAAGTATGGGATACACTTCAGAAAAAACTGTAGAATTACATATAATTATTAAATTTCAAAATGAAATGGTTAATATTTTAATAAAAATATATGTGCATATAATAAATTATGAAATTATTAATTTATATTTTTAAATTTTACTTTCTAAAATATATTTTCGCATTTTAGAGGAGCCATACTTTTAATCCATTATCTTTATTAGTTGTAGGTAATGCATGGAAAGAGAAAGGCAATGCCGAATGTGGTCCCAACTGTTGAGCCCTAAATGCTTACACAATTGAATAATTACAATGTTGACCCGACGACTCCTGGTTACAGGTTTGAGTAATTACAATATTCAAGGTTGGATATTGTTGGAGTGTTGGATACAGGTTTGAGTTATAAAGTTAGCTTACATAATTAATTTTGACTTAGTATTTTCATATGTATAAAGAGGATGACCTTAACATAATATAAAATTGTGACTTGTTAATTATGAGTTCAAATAGTTTTAGTTTTTTATTTTATTTTCATAAGTATAATGCATTTAATAAAAAAATATGGATAATATATATTTTTTAAAGATATAATTTAGTTGAAGCCAAATAAAATTATTATGAATCTTAAAAAAAAATATGAATATTTAATATAATTTTATATACAAAACTTGAATGTAAGACTATTAATTAAGTTGAAGGATAAATGTTTATTTTATATAATAAAAACTATAATAAATAATTTTTTTAAATATAAAAATATATTATAATTAATTTTCATAATAAATAAATATTTCTGAACTTATGAATTATATTTTGTACTTGATTATGAAAAATAATTTATATTCAATTCTAATACAAATGTATTTTTAACTATTGATAATTTTTTAAAATAAATACTGAAATTCAGTTTACAAATAAATATGAAAAGAACAAATTGAAAGCAATAAGAGATCAAGAAATTAAAATCCCTAAAAGTATTATCCTTGAAGAAAAATTCTTGAAAATAATTATGTTGATTAGTAGCTCTTAAAAATATTATAATTCAAGATAACTATTCTAATTTAATATGTAGAGAGGAGTACTTCCATTATTATCAAGTCGTGTTCACAAATTAGATTGAGTATAATTTGATTAAATTTTATCAAGAGGTCTTCACAAAATTATTTTTGATTTAATTTTATCAATTTTATATTTTATTTTTTTGGCAAAAATTTTTTGTATTTTATATTCAAATCTCATTTGATTTGATTTAATCAAAAGCAATTCAAATTGAACCAATTTTATTTTATTTTTATAGAAAATAAAAAATAAACTTTCGATTAATGCTAAATAAATATATATTAGAAACAAATTTAAATTGTTGAATATCTTATCTTTAATATGCTAGTTATTACAAGTCTAACATTAAGATATAATATTGTTAACTTCTTTGCAAGTGTACCAATTTATCACAGTAATATTAAACAGTAAGACCGAGTGTCAAGTCCACAAGAACTTTGATTGTACTCTGAGTTTGTATATATCGAGTTTTAAGTGAATAAATGACTAAAATGAAATATTTTCAGAGTGATAGTGCAAAAATATATACTTCAATCATAACCAAGTTAGGGAAAGCAAAGCAAGATATGAGAGACAAGAAACAAATACTTGGAGGTGAAAAATGATATTTGTTGCATATATTTGTGGTAATGTTGGGTGTTTGACTTATCAAAATTACTCTTGATGTAATGTTAAGAATTTTTTACCATTTAAAGTTATTTTAACTATTATCTTCATCAACTAAATTACTCTAACCATGATTTCTCATATGACAAAACCTAAATTACCTAATTTCACTTCTAATCCCTTAAGAGCTAAGCCAAGTAATTTGCTTTAAAAATAAAAATGCATAAATAAGGTCAAATAACGTCATCTATTCCTAGACATGGATTGCTTAGAAACTCCTTCAAGTTTTTAGGATAAAAATATCTTCCAATGATTAAAATCATATAACATACATGTGAATGGATTATCAAACCATAAACAAGAAAATAAACTTAGATAGGAAGCAATAATATTGAAATAACATTAAATAGATAGTAAAGATTATTAAATCAAAGAGTATTTGGTATCCAAGCTCCAAAATAGATAATTTAGCCTCTCATAGTCACGAGAGACTAGAAAACAAAAGATGAAACAAAAGAAATGGAAGAAAATGGAAGAAGAGCTCCAAAGTGAGTATTTTCTCTATTTCGTGTCCTTGCTAACCAACTCTCTCCAAAAGTATAGTACCACCTTTTTATAATCTTCAAAATGTTGCATAGTCATATTTTTCAAAAATGACTGTGCGTTAGTGTGCACATGCAAAGTACAACTATTTTAAGTGACCACACGCTAAACCTCCAAGCATGCGCTTAGCACCCATGCTCGATATAGCTGACTTTTAGTTTGGCTTCACCCGTTGTACATGAGCTCATTACTCTAATTCTTCAATATCTTTTAGATATTTGTTGCTGCTGTGTCAACACTCTACAAAAAATAGAACCAAAACTTTGTAGATTTACTATAACTTTAACATTCTCAGGATAAAAACTTAGAAGAAACTAAATTAATTTTTATCTTTTTAAGTTAAAAGGAACATTAAAAGAGAATAAATTAGATAATTACTATATAATTTAAATGTATAAATTAAGTATGTATAGCAATTATTAAATATTTTACATTCAAAATATTAGGAAAAAATATAGAATACTATAACCTGCAGTTTTTTTAAGTTACAAATTCTAATCTGTTTGCTCTTATTATAATTTATTTTGTAACTTTTGTTATGATATATCCTATAGGGTTTTAAATAATAACAAAGGAAATTTTAACATTTATTTTTATGTCATTCCTTAGGTTTAGATTCACTTCAGTTCTTTGTTTTCCTTTCTTGACCAACAAAATATATATATATATATATATATATATATATATATATATATATATCATATATTTTCCTTTATCAGACACCCTTTGTTATTTTTATTTTATTTATTTTACAACTTATAATTTTTATACTTTTTATTTATAACATTTAATTAAAAGTTATACTCTCTATCTATAATTTTTAATTCACAATTATCCTCTTTATCTTCTCTAAAAAATATTATACTCGTTATCTATAATTATTAATTAACAATTATAATAAAAAAAATTTGGAAAAATATTTAAAAGTATTATACTTTTTGGCAAAAAAAATATTATACTTATAAGTTGTAAAATAAATTAAATAAAAATAACAAATAGGTGTGTAATAAAGGAAAATATATGACATATATATTGTATGTATAATTATAAAGTTGAGAAATATTTTACACATAAATATTGTGAGAGAAATTAAGGATTCTGTAAATATATATATATATATATATATATATGCGCGTTAAATATGATAGTTATTGCATTAATAATCTAGAATAAAAACAAATATCTGATTTTTATTGGTCATTGAAAATGGTATTAATTAACTCCATTTTTCATTTGGGTTCAATTAGACAAACCCTTATATCAATATTGGGCAAATCTCTTTCTACATGGAAACAATGTTGTCTCTTTCTTGCAACTATTTGACGGTGGTGAAGAAAGAACAAATAGATTCACAAAGTTTTTAGGTGAAAGCTAATATGAAGTCGCTAGACACTTCCTCACCGGTGAGGAAGTGTTTTTTACCTGCAATAACAGGTCATTCATCGGAAGAAAAAAAACATTTTTATTTTTATGTTATTTTCTCTCTCCTGCACCATCACCACCACGCCGATGACCTTCACCCGCCTTCACCGTCGTCTCCAATCACTCCTTCCCAATCATGCTCGCGGCGGACTCCACCAAATCCGACCTCTCCCCTTCTCGCGGACTCTGAAAGCGTGGCCCAACTCCTCGACCACATCAAGTTCCTCCTCCGCTGTCATGCCGCCGCACTCGCAGCTCCTTTCTCTCTCTTCATCCCACTACCACTTCCTTTCTCGCACAACGTTTCTGGACAAAAGCCAAAGAAGAATTGTGAAAGCAAGCTCTGGACATGCTCCGGCGTATACACAACTTCCAGAAAACCCATTGGTGTATGAACGGTTGCGAAGGTGGGAGAAGAAGCGCAGAGGACGAAGAACAAAGAAGAAGTGGTTGGAGAGTGGCAGCAGCGCAGGGAGGTTGTTGGCGTGGTGGGAGTTGTCACAGGGAGGTTGTTGCACGGGCACAGCCGGTAATCGGTCATTATCTTGACCGTCTATTATTTTAATAATATATCAGACGGTATACAATAATGCTTCACCGGTTTAGCTAAAAAAAAGCAACTTCATATTAGACTTGACCGAGTTTTCATCCCTTTTTCATCACTTAAATTTTTGTCTCCTCTCTCCGAATGATGTTACCTGGATGTACGGTTGGACCACCTAAAGGTAACACCGTGAAGACTAAAATTGATGGCAATTGTATGATGATAAATTTGTGACATATGTAGATTTATATTAAAGAGAATTTTTACATATTTTTATGCATTAATTTGATGGAATTTTGTGAGCAAATAACCCAATTAAATTCATTGTTAAGTGCTTTATATTTAGAAAAATTTAAATGAAAAAGAATATGATTATACCTTATACATGATTCGTTAGGATTTTCAATGTAGGAAAAATAAGAAAGGGGAACAATTTTCAAACTATAAGGTAAAAGGGGTCGCACCAGACGCAATACCCGCATTCAGGCATAAAGCTCAGTATGTTTGACAACCTGCAAAAAGCATCCGACGCTAGAAACCAAGTGCTCGGGTGCCCGGTGTGTTCGTAGAGAGTGTCAGGCGTAGTGTTGGCAAACAAACAGTGAAGTCTAAAAGCCAAGGCTCACGGGTGAGGTAAGGAAACTGACTGAATATAAAATGTTGGTTATCGGCAAAAAAATAAAATAAAATAAAAACCAAAAGTGACAAATTGATTATTTTAATATAATAAATTATAATATTTAACTTTAATAAACATAAATCAAACATACTAGTATTAACAAGGCAAAATGAATGAACACGTTTTGTTTCTTCATCCAATTTAAATAAGTTTTGGCCATGTTGTTCTTTGTTGAACTCGTTTTGTTTCTTTCCCTCCGATGCCGCCTCTGATCTTCATATTTTGTTTCTTCACTACTTCAGTGTCTGTTTATTATACTTATATAATAATAATATTTTTTAATCCTTTTTCTGTTAATTTTCTTCCTTGCCGGGAAAGGAGAAGACGTCCCTGATGTCATCCTTGACAAACATGACTCTTCCTCTTCGCAGATCGATCCGGTGCCGGTGGTGGTGCTACATTGAAGAGCAGAGGCGACATTGGATTTTGCTGGTGGTAGGTGGTAGGATGTTAGCGAAAATAAAATAAAAAGAAAAAAGACACTGAGATGCTTTGTCAATCGGTGCCAAACTTCTAGCTATGACCACCGCACCAAACCGCCCACCATGGCCACTACACCTTCACCTTCCTCCCTCACGCGAACGACGTCAATCTTACGGTTTTGGTGTGTGAGCGTCACGCCCTTCACAATCGTTGTGGTACCTGACGAGAACAGAATCCATGAGAGAACTGAAGCTCAAAAAAAAAAACTTTCACACAAGAGGCCAAAAGAGTAGCAGAAGAGTGGTAGGGATGGTAGTCTGGTAGAGAAGTTTGTAAAAAAAATGGTATAAAAAAAATTAACCGGTCAAGGCAGTTACCTTTCTTAAATCCTAACCCTTGAATATTTAATAAATTTATCTAACGGTAAAACTTAATGCTTCACCGGTAAGGATGGAAATTTTGACTTCATATTAGACTTGGCCCAAACAAGCATAGGAGACAAGTCACCCGACACAACCTTTTACCTTGTTTTTTGAGCCCAATGCAAAATTGACTTTGGCTAGCATCCAAGATGTGTTTTGTAGCACCGAATAAGTATAAGCGTAAAAAAATATGAACTTTGGGTACTCTTTGACTTTTCTAGTGACCAGAAGTAAGGGATAACTTAAGAAATCATTATCTGCAATTGAAGATTGAAGAAATAAAAAATTGTTATTTAAAGATTCATGATCTTCTCTTCATCTTTATCTTTTGTTTTCCTTCTTATTTGAGTTTCTAATTTCTTTAGGCTAAGGTTAGGATGAATATCTGGTTTTTTATCATGGATGAAACTTTGTTTGAATTTGTTCCTGTAACTAGATTGTCCTTTAAAGGAAGAAGACCTATCCCAAGTACATTCAAGTGTTAAAGTGTCCTTCATAGGTTAAACGACATGATATATATAGGAATACGTCTAACCGACTAATCTGATTCTTCTGGGGAAGCTTATCCTATTGTGGTGCAACTAACTCCCAAGATCCTTGGGATCACCTCATGAACCATTTGTAACTTGGGGACTGTTCTTCCAAAGTCTGAAAATTTCACATATGAGCTGGACGGGACTCTCATGGGTTCCAAACTCTGCACGTCAGATAGTGCTCAAGTAAGTACATCAATTATTAAAGAATAATTGAGTGCGTGAGAATGTGTAAAAGGCTTCCGAGGGTGCCTCGGTGGGTGGATAGTGATGAGTGATGAATAATGGGGGAGTTGTCCTATGAATAATGACTTAGTAAAGGTTTTGAGAGAACCTGTATTTTTAGCATGGAGTATGGACTTTGGGCCTTTGTTTGTTTGTTAGTAATCTGTTGATAAGATAATAAATAACAGCAGACAGTTATATAATTTAAATAAGAGATGATGTGTACCTTATTGATATACTGTTACTTGTAGATAAATAACAGCTTGTAGATAACTAGAGAGATATTAGGGGATAAGATGGTTACACCAATTTGAATGACTAGACATAATAGATAGGTTATTGATAAGGAGATATTCACTGTTGACGTCTGCCCTCTTATAGTAAGGCTAACACGAAGGACGGACAAACATGTCAGGGTCGACACTTATAGAATAAATGTGCACCATTACTACAACAAGGTTGATATGAAGGGTAACCACGTGTACAGTGACCTCACACTAATGATCATGTATAACTTTATTATTTTGGACTCTACAGGAACCAAGGTCATTAAGTGGCACGCATGACTAATTGAATATCTGGTAGGCCTAGTGCATTGGTCAGGTATCAAAAGCACTATGTGGTACCCACTTCGACCAGAGGGAGTGGAGTGGTACAACGCTCCACATTCACGAGTGCATAAATACAAAAACACTAAATTTTGACTGAAAGAAGCAAAATGCTTGCTTCTAATTGCGCTCGCTTAAGAAACTAAGGATCATAATTAGCAACAAAGGGATTAATGCATTAAATTAGAGAAATAAAATGTCAAATATTACATTATTAGAAGGGATTTAGGAGAAAATGAGATTACACAACAGGATAATTGAAATGATTTTGATACCTACATGTCTTTACTTATTGAATTTTCTTTTATTATTTGCACATGTTTCTCTTTAGCTTTAATTAAAACCTAAAATCGAAAACCAATAATAATTTGTTTCCTGTTATTTAATTAACAGAGTAATTAATTGATTGTGTAAGCGTTAAACTTACAAGGTTTGAAGATTATTATTTAACAACTTAATTTACTACTTTAGCCATTATAATTTAGATTGAATTAGTTTTTAACCCACTAATTTATTTTTTAGATTTAATTTGGTCCTTTAGTTTTTTTTAGGTTCAATTTGATCCTCTAATTTTTTAAATTGATTCAGTTTGATCCTTCAATATAAATTGTGTGAAATCACCCTTTGTGAGGATTTAAAATTGTGATTAAGTGATTTGAAACTGCCATAAAAATATACATTTTTAAAAAAATTAATTTTAAAAATTAAAAAATTAAATTGAAAAAGAAAATTAAAGAACAAAATTGAACTTAAATAATAAATTAGAATAAAAAAACTGATTTAACCTTATAATTTATTAAGTGCTTAATTTATTGGTATTAATTATGAGGTACGAGTGTGACAAAGTTCGGTGAGGAAACTTTTATGTGGTTTATCATGTACCACAATTTTTAAATCTCGGATTACAACTTTTCACTTTTCTGTCAATATGTATTATAGATATTATCTCTCACAAACTCAACATTTACTGTGAATTCAGCTGCATCTACTTAATTACCAGCATTTTAAAAAAGGAACTCTAGGAGATATGATATATAAAAATAGGGAAGAGCAGAAGAATCCATAAAAAGTTTAATTCCAAAATTATTGTTGGTTCATTGTAATTTACAGGTTCTTTGACTCTTTTGATTCATAAAAATTACTGACTAATATTATTATATTGTGATACTGACTCACCTTATATATACGACTATATAATTTTCAAATTAAACAAATTAAAATCTTAAGTTTATATTATCAACCTTAAGAAAACAAAAAGCTTATAATAATGATATGAGTTGTGAGTTCAAATTCGTCCATGGATGCCACATAAATCTGTGTAAGGTGCAAAAGATAAAAGTGATTCAAAAGAAAGGTATTGACCATAACATGTACGGTTTTATATACTATGCTGTAAGAAAGGGGTTTCCAAAGGACCAAGAACCCATAGCCTTATATGCTATAGCCGTATATTACAATTTAAAACGTCATCACTCATCGCTCGACAGTCCCATGCTTCGGTTTTTCCTATCCTATCATCATAGAAATTTCAATGATTTTTCCCTTGAAAATCGCTCCTACCCAGAATAATTCAGGGAAAGTTTATTTTAAGATCAACCTTTTGCATATATGTTTAGGAGCCGACAAGAAATTCGCTTTCACCGTGGGTCATTTTCGAAGAGGGAAAATCAATTGGACCGTGTGGTCATGAGCATACAGGCAACACAATTCATAAAAAGACAACCAAAAAGCAATTATTGAGTGTGAATGCAAGACTTTTGCTTCAAAAATATAAATATTGATGAGTAGTAATTTGTCGATTGTATTTAGAGATAGGTGCATGGCCTGCATGCAGTGCAGTCCTTAGACCAGTGCTGTGCATAACACAGTTTGTTTGGCAAGGTTTAAACTAAACAAAATATGGTTCTCTTAATTGTGGATTTACGCGAGTTAAACCGTAAAACTAGCTCGTAGAGAAATGGCTTTAGTTTGCAACACTGATAACTCATTTACCTATATGAAAAAAACATTTCAATTTTTCAATTTTTTAAAAACTATATTCTTAAAGTTAAAAAATAAAACTAATCAATTTACACATAGACCATTTGAGTTAGACCACAAATGAGAAAAACCGCACTCGTACGTACACAAACATATACATGCATGCTACTATAAATATATTTTATACTTCTTTCTCTCTTTTTAATAAGATCCAATTAATTTATTCATCAAAATTAAAAAAATAGTTAATTTAGTTAATAATATTAAATATGTTTTAAATTTACATATTTTTTCAAAACTACCCTTAATATTAATGAAATATACTCTTATTCTTTTTTCAATTTTTTTATTGACTATAATTCTTTTAATCTCTCTCATCATTAAAATATGTATTGCTTTAATTTTTATTGGCTATCTATGTGAAAGGGCAGAGTAAAATTTCCAAAAAAAACATTCATACAAGAGAAATTTAGACTCCAAAGAACTTAAGACATTAATGTATTCCACTTACGATTTGATGAACTCAGAAATGATCCATAATTAAGGATATTTTTTGTAAAAAAATTAATAAAAAAATTTTAAATAAATTTTAATAAATTATTTGTGGCCAAAATATTGTGGTTGAATTTCAAATGATTACGAATTACGAACTTTCCCATGCATATATTCGATTTTCTTGGGTCTGATTTCAATATGTAAGAGCAATGAATTAAGTTCACACATGCAAGATGTTGGGCCTCCCTAGTTTAGTTCAGTTAGACTCTCGGGAGGCTGGGAAATTCTGTTTGGGACTTTTTTATTCTCTCATTCTTTTTGTTAAATTCACACAATCACACCCTAATCTTTTCTTTATTTAATTTTTTATACAAAAATAAATGAAAACACATTTCTGTTCTGAATAATTTAGAATAAAAATGTATTTTCACTGTGTTATTAGGGAATGTAACTTCGCAATTCACAATAGAAACAATTTTGTTCTGCGTTGTGAAATCATACCCCTGATAGGCTAATATCAATTATTATATATTGAAAGCGTGATTCTATTATGTAGTTTTACTCATACACAATGAAAATATTTTTTTTTATTTTCATATAATACACAGCATAGAAATATGCATCCCTCAATAATATAATTAAGAAAAAGGGGTAAGCTGATTGTGAAATTTTTCCTATAAGATAAAATAAAAAATAAAAAATTCATGCATGAGAGAAAATGCAGTTGAAGTAGCTAAAACAAAGTCAAAATATTCAACAACTTTAAGAAATAAAAGACACAAAGACCTAAAGTTATTTCAACAAAGAAAATAAGTTTTTAGTTCAAAATAAAATATGGAAGTGTATGTGTCATTACTGACTATATAAACAGGAAAAATAGCTGGATAAAATATTAATTAGAAGTATGCATTATGATCATATGTAAAGTAAATGTGTTCGAACTTTTTTTTTTTTTACTGCAAATGTGTTCAACTTAAAAACTATATACGTATACACATAGTCACCGGCATAAGAATGCAAAATCTGCGTCCTTTATTTGCAGTACTTATGGCACATGTTTTGAATAATCAAAGTCTGAAAAAGAAAACACCTATACGCAAATTAAAATAAAAGGCTGATTAAAACAGAGACCAGAAAAAATAACAAAAATCAAGGGTCCCTAAAAACAAAAGGATCCCCACACCAAAGGGAACCATAAATTGACAGAAGTTGCCCTAAATGATGAACCTATTTCAACGTTCCTATAACATGATTTTGAAATTTCTCAACCTGCCATAGCTTAGGAACAAAGTCCCTCCTTTATAAACAAAACATCCCATGCGAGTAAAACTTGTAAATCTTATAATATATATAGTTTACACTTTATAGATCAGAAGTACATACCAACTTTTTTCCCATTTGGGTAACGGGTATCCGTCCGAATTGTCCAAAAATAATTGAAGGCAATTGCTCCTATCAAATTGAGTTATGACTTACATAGTTTTCCGAGACTCATATAACCAACAAGAAAAATTATTAGATAGTTTAGAATCACTACATATCTATAGTCTTGATCTTAATCATTTTCACATGATATCTACTCAAGTTTTTAAAATTAACAATACTCAAATATATGTCATGTGAAAATTCGAAGAAAATGTTCAAAACCACCTGATAATTTCTTTGATAATCATATGCACACTTCCATCTCTATATTGTTCAAAATAGTTGTCACTTGAGCAATGGAAGGCCTACACTTCCTTGAATTACCAACACAAGCTGAAGCAACTTTGGCTAATCTAACTAGAGGCTTCATGTCAGAAGGAATCACCAACCTAGCATCCAAAAATTCACCAAAACTCATTTCCTTGATCAAAGGCAATGCCCATTTAGTTATCAATCCTTCCTCACACCCTCTACCACTTAATAGCTCAAGCATGACCACCCCTAACCCATAAACATCACTTTCCTTGCTAGCACCACCCCTTCTTCATTCCAATACTCATCATCCACATGCCCTACTAGCCCCCTCTTTTCTCGGGGTGCCAAAAAATTGAGACCATAATCACAAATCCTAGGACAAAAATTGACATCAATTAAAACATTTGAGGACTTGACGCACCCATGTACAATGTTTGGTGTTGCCACTTCATGAAGGTACTGAATCCCTCTAGCTGCTCCAGACGCAATTCTGATCCTCTTGTTCCAATCCAAGAGTGATGCACCATTAACATTTTGATGCAAATAGAAATCCAAACTCACCATTCTCCCAAACTCCATCACTATGATCCTCTCGCCCGGTGCTTCGGAGAATCCTACGATAGAAACAATGTTGGGTGTTGAGCTGAAGAGAGCCATTTCAACACTGATGAGAATCCAAATCCTGCATTGCTCAACACAAGAACAGAATGAATCCTTTTCACAGCCACAAGTTCTCCATTCTCTTGTACACCAGCATACACGGCTCCTACGCGACCCTTTCCCAGAATTCTGCTATGGTTGAAGCCATCACTGGCAGCATCAATGTCCATCAATGAGTATTCACGAGCACAATGCTTCACAGCAAGTGTTTCTTCGGATTCAACCGGTTTCTTCTTGCACACAACATAGAGAACAACAGCAAGAACAAAGAAGGATATGGATAGAGTAACCATGACCACATCATAAGCAATGTACGTGCCATGGTTCATTGTTTTGTGACCCTTTTTTTTATAATTTTGGATGATGCAAGATGTTGCACAATTGATTCAATTTCTTTTGGTTGTGATGTTGGGCTAATTAAGTGGTGAAGAAGGGAATAGAGGTAAAGGAAGAGGGAGGAAAAAAGGGAAGAGGTTGGATTGTTTTTGTCAAATAGAAGTGTGGAAACTAGCTTATAATATACTGTGAATCAAAGTAGGTGAGAGATCAAACCGTTGAAGTGAAGGTTGAAAAAGAAAAGAGTGGATTTGTTTGACAATAAAATGATGGATTGGTGAGAAAGTATAATTGAATTTAGCTGTGGCAGCTCATCGTTGGCTACTCAGCCACTCTGTTTTAATTACTGAAAGGGTACTTTAAAATGACATGACAGTGTAGGATTTAAGGATACGACTTATATGTCATGAGAATGTCGGTTTGAATCTTCTTGTGAATGTGAGTATGTTGTTAATAAATAATGTTTCTGCAAGTATAGTTTGAGTCGTCAAATCTATCTCGATTTTAAAAGAGTTCGATACTTAATTTACCTAAATTTTATATAAAAAATGATATCATACACTATTTTATATAAATTTTACTCTAAACTTATTTTTATAATAATTTTTTTATACATAAATCACAACTTTAAAAATTAATATTAACCCAAAATACTTTTATTACTGATAATCCAAAAACTTAGTCAATCTCCAGAGAATTAATTCCAATTTCATATTGAAAGTGAAAATAATAAATAATTACTGCAATTTTTCAGTGTGATTTTAATAAACAAATAGAATGTTTGGATAACACCAATGACAATTCTACTCCTCAAAATTACGATGGTACAATGAAAAAGTAAAAAATATTATTTTTTAATTTACCTTCACCATAAATAAAAAATTGAATATTTCTGGTCATGAATCTAATTCAAACATACGAAAAATTGATTTTGGTATTTATCAAATACGCTTTATCAATTTTCACGTCAAGATAAAGTTTTTCCTGGGTCTAGCAACATAGTGTGGGATTTCTTATATAGATTATGATTCCCTAACGTTAATCATGAAAAATGTTTCTATTTTTTAAAAGGGAATATTTTTAAAATAGTAAAAGAACATTGAATAGTTCTATTACTAAATAAATATTTAAAAGTGAGACATAAAATCTATTTTTGGTTATGAGTTCTTTTTTATTAATAAGTAAGTTTATAATTTTTAATTTAATAGAGAATTATTTAATATAAATTATAATAATAATTTTGATAAACATATCCATTTTAGTTATAATAAGATTGTAATTCATAAGATAATAGAATAATTCTAATAAAAGTGTTTTCGATTCAGCAATTAGTTTGTAAGTATTTTCAATAATAAGAAATAGGGATTGAAAAAATAAAGTATTGAGAAAAAAATAAAGATTGAAAAAAGTCAAAGGTTTAAAAATGTGCATTAAAATAAACTGACATGAATTTATAAAAGTTGGGAATTTAATACATATACGATAATACGTTGAACCTTTATCAATTTCAATGATAGACGTGTTGGTATTTTGAGAAATTAAGTGATTGTATATTAATCTTCTGAAATTGGTTGTCTACAAGTTTTATTTATAGATTTATAATACTAACCATCGAATTACATGATTTCGATAGGTATACAACAATATTTGTAAATACATTTATATAATATTAGTAGCTGTCTTTCGTGTAACTTCTATACAATTGTATCAACTAACACTTCAATTTGTCAATCTGGTGCTTTCCAATCCCACACATTCTAAAGCGAAATAAGTTCTGCATAGTTAAGTTTCTCAAAAAAAATTCATATATTTTGCTTGTTTTTGAAAGTTTTTTCTTCTTTCATCTTTAGATAATTACATCAAAATTTGATTTTCATAACTTAATCAAATTTTAAAAAAAAAAGAGTTAACACCTAAATTCAGCAAAAGGATGTGACCATTCAAAGTAATCCAATTAAGCTTAAGATTTATTAAATGATTCATTCTCTGTTCCTATATTTTTGTACCCGAGTGGGATGAGAGGAAATAATCACCTTTATTTTCTATTCTGAAAGAGAGAATATTAAAAAGTATGTTAGCATATTTCTTTCAAGAGATCTTGTGGCACGTCTATAGTATTGGCAATATCGGTCCTACAAAAATGCTAAAGCAGTCAAGAGTTGGTTGCTTGTTATTATTCGGATATCACCATCTCTTCCCATAGAAGGAGTTTACCTATACCTTAAAACCTTTACTTTTTGTCCAATTATTTTTCTTTAGTTCAAACACCTTTAAATGCAAAGTTGAAACAAAAAATAATAACAATTATTGTTTTAGTTTATCCATTTTAAAAGCTTGCAAACGGTTAGTCAAACATACGCTAAATCCTTAATTTTATTTGGGGCTAGAGAAACCTACAAAGTACAAAGGATGAAATTTTCATTTCTCTAATTTCATGTCGAACTTAGCCTTGGACCAAGTTCTAGATCGAAACACCTAGTTACCCCCCCCCCCCCCCCCCCCCCCCCCCCCC
>CM023953.1:8312479-8497637 GCA_013407115.1 Glycine latifolia
CCCCCCCCTTCTCTCTTGTGGATGCATTTACAAATTCGAAGTTGGAAACTTATTTGAAACTCATAGTTACCCCCCTTTTGTGGATGCATTTATAAAATTGGAAGTGGCAACTTGTCAAAGCTCATGTTTGTGTTGGTGATCAGCACCAACTTGTTAACTAGGGTAGTGGTAAGCAAACTTATTTGGAATATAAGAGTGTGTCAAAAAATCAAATCAAATCGAAGTGATTTAAAATCAAACTGATCAATCCAAATATTAAAACTCACTGTTTTGAGAGAAAAAAAATCATTTTTTATAAAATAGTTAAATCGATTCAATTCTTCAAAAAATCTAATCATATATTTGTAATGGATAACCGTATTTAACTGAATTATTTTATAAAAATAGTTCGGTTAATCGAATTATCATTATAAATTGAATGTTTGATCTTTTCAAAAATCCAAACGTTGCACAACCATATTATTTAATCAGTCAATTCTTTTGAACTAACTACGAATTGTATCATGGTGCTCAAATGACACATGTCTTTTTTTTTGGCTAATTTATATACAGATTACGCACGTGCATGTCTGTATGGAACCATTTATATTGTCAGCTCATGGGCAAATAAATAAGTGCAATGCATTCTATTTTTAAGCTGTTGGATTTGAATCCACACGAGGTACACATTGGATATCAATGCTTTAGCTTGTCAGAAATTGTTTCTCTCTTACTTAAAAAAAAGTTTTATCTCTGTTTATGTCTCCAACTATTAGGAACTGCTTGTATTCAGTTAAGTTGCAATGATGCGCTTATATGGCTCTGTTACAATAAGAAAACTGAATGTAAACTAACTATATATCTAACTACTGTTAAAGGAACTAATCACGGGTTAAAGTTAAGCTAACCAACTAAATGGCCAACTTAACAGAATACAGTTCCTAATGCTAATACCAAGAAGTAAAATTAAAGAATTAAACATCTGGTCAACATAATAAATAAATAAAAGGTTTATTACTATGTCCCCAATTATTATAAATTAATCAAACCATTTTTATAAAGTGTTTTTAATTATAAGTACTTAGTCAAAAATTTAATAAAACTATAAGGACCTAGAAATTAATTCAACCTATATCATATGTTACCCAAATTGATTTGAATTGTGGGGGGCGAAGTCGAACAGATAAGAGTTGCTAAATACATTAGCTATAGCCTCGATGCAGGGAAATGGCCCAACTATATTATTTAAAACCATATATAGACTATATGTTACAGCTTAAAAATTATTTCTTTCTGTAAAAAAAAAAAAATATATATATATATATATATATATATATATATATATATATATATATTTCCTGATGAAAACTACAAGGAGCTAAGAGAAGGGAATAACTTCCTACAGAGTCATTTTTTCAATACATCCAACATTTTTTTATATTTTCAACTTTACCCTCTTACGGATTAGTGATCCGTGCGAAACATATAGATTGTCAATTAATATGACTCATACGGATTGATGATCCGTAGCCATACGAATTGGCAATTCATAAACGTTCAACACAAAGGAAAATAGGCGAGAGGAGAAGAAATTGAATGGTGTATATCTGTACTTAATAAATGATATTTTTGAAAATTAACTATATAATGCTGGGTGTACGAGAAATATGCTAGGAAGCAAACCCGCTAAGAGAAAATAGGCTGAGCCCACATTGGGGCCCATTGACTGCTCAAAATCTTCATGGGCCTGGTCCGTTGTTATATATGTCTTAGCAGGCCCAGTAATTAATGCTGTTAAAATAAAATCTAAAAAATCTTGACTTTGTTTCTCCAGTACTGGGGTTAAAAAATATTATCGATGTCGTTTCTCCTAGTTATTTTTGTATTCAGATACGCAAGGCTCTGATAGCAGGATTTGGTGGGGGCATGGTTTTTTATGTGATTTTAAAACAGTTTTTAAGGATGATTTATTGTGTTGCATATTCGAGGGCTATTTCTGAATCTGTACGTTAATCTCAACGCTGAAAATGTTTATGTCTAAAGTCTAAACTTCATAGTGAGCGAAATTTCTCATTCACATCAGAAACAAATATTTTTCTGTTGCTTGAATTTAATTATCTGCATAACTTGCAGCATTCGCACCAAAAAGAAATTTATTTATGCGACTAGTAGCATAACTTTTGTAAATAGAACTATGGTAATTCCTGTGCATTTTTTTGTTTATTTAACAAATATGTAGATTTGAGGTATTCCAAGGCAGATACAATGTATATACCTTTTTATCGTAGTTTTTCTTTTTGGGTACATATATAAAGGAAAATACTATTAGATACAATCCAAATTCGTATATGTACGAAAACTTTTGTTACCGCAACCGCCTTTTGTTTCCTTAAAGATTTTATTTTTATTTTTATTTTTATTTTTGAATTTTTATTTTATTTTACCGAGTTCATCACGAGTCTAATTTCATTAGGATCAAATGAGTTGTTAATTTTTTAAATTTAATATTCATCCAATAATACTTTGACTCATATTTTTGTATGTTGTACATGTCTATATGTTTGACAACGCGTTGAAAGCACGAAACGGAGGTTGGCCAAAGCATCTCTGTTCATTCTTTTGCGTTCATCCGTTAAATCTTTCTTGAAACACGGGCGGCCGGCGACAGCAAGCTCACCGGCAAAACAAACATACTTATAGTCTTCGTACTGTATAGCATTGCTGTTATATAAATCAAACCTACTCACGAAATTTACTCTAGGTTATAAAATTGGAAACATTTTCCATTTAGGACAGGTAATAAATTTAATCCTAATAAAGGATATATAGTACTGAATAGTTAAACTTCTTCCATGACCTAAATTAAAACTATTTTCAACCAACAACTGAAAATGACTCGATTCACTCAATCAATGTAGTATTCACAATTGAAATCAAAGTAACAAGTTAACAACTCCAAATATAAAACATATAAATTTAACCATCTTGCTCCTAATTTTTTAAACCTGAATGGTTGTAAAATAGCGCGATCTCACAAGAACATTCGTAACTTAAACTACCAAATCCACAAGCTCGATTTTGATTTGGTTTAAAATAGTAAGTCAGTTCCAGTTCGATTTTGTTTAGTTTATTTTGATATTTTCAATTGAAGTTCCAAACGAAAAGTATTATCTTTGCCCTATTAGGTAAACAAAGATAAATTGTCTCATTAAAGAAAGATACAGATTCTCAAATTGTGATCCATGTTCATTTCAAATTCCTTGAGACCAAGGCTTAAAGTGAATCTACCGAATTTGCATGAGTTATTTTATCGTAATTTTTTTTAAATATTCAACTAATATAGACTGGTTCATTTTAGTAGCAAGCCAAAATTGACAATCCTACTCAACATATTATGGATGCTAGGTTGAATGGGTCTATTCGCCGCAATAAGAAAATCAAATAAAAAAAAGTATAATGAAAAATAAAAACAAAAAGGGAATGGAAGTTTCCCAAATGATATGGACGCCATACACGGATGAGACAGAGAGTGAGAGTGAAAGCATAACCACTTAGAGGCCCATATGTAAAAAACAAAACATAATGGTGGTTGTTGATAGCATTTTATTTGAATGACCAAACAATTGGACCGAAAATTTGAATTCCATGAATCACTAAATATAACTATTGGTAAAAGATCATGGGAACAAAATTGCAGTGGTACGTTTGCGAATAATATGGACATATAATAGTATACGACTGAGCCACTTAGCCACGGAATGGTCCTACATCCTCAGCATTTATGACCCATGCATTGTCTTGGCATTTGGCTCTCACTGGTTTTCAAAACTGCATGCATGATTGGCACGTTTCTGGAGTCATTCATTAAACAAGATCCATGAAAAGCTGTGTGAATTATATATGGTGCATTTGGCAGGAATTACGGATCGGAGCATTGTAGTAGCTACAAGTCATCAGACAAAAAAGCCACGTATAATATTTACAAAGCCAAACACTGCCAAAGAAACACAACAATCGCAGAGATAATAACAGTGTCACATTTTGTTGTTGGTGACTTGGTGCTTTGCTACTCTACAGAGAACTTTAAAAAGTGGAGTGGTTAAAAGGTTCAATATTTTATCTATCTTACAATAACTTCGTTTACCTTTCTCCAGACATTAAAGTTGTTCACATAGAAATAACCACTAGATACAATAAGAACTATCAAGAACATGCACAATTCCACTGCCAGATGCAGCAAAAGTATCACTACCACATCTTACCATTCGTTTGTTTGGATTGCCATTTCCGTGTGTATTGATTTAAGTATTTCTCGTGTTCAAATGCACGTTGAACGTAATTTTATTAAGAGGAAGCTTTGGAGTTCAATGTGGTAACGCCAAAACAAACATAGCTTCAGGCTATCATTAAATCATGTTCAACGCCGAAGCTCTCCTTCACAAAAATCGCTTGTTCAATGTGCTTTGGAACGCATGATTTGTGTAAAACAAACACACATACAAGCACAAAATGTCTGTTTGCACACCTCAATGCACAAAATAGAGAACTAATAACACTGGTAGATTTTTTTTAAAAAAGAGTAGGTTATGTTCAGTTTAACTCTAACCCAAAGACTCTATTAGTCATTTTCTAAATGGATATATAAATACCCATCACCATTAATCAATAACAAATAAAGCAGAAGGGAGCCCAAATGGATGAAACAAGCAATTTAAAGAGAGGGCCCAGAGACAAGCTTGCCTAACAACCTCATTGACTCGGATCTTTATAGCTGTACCCAGCACACTTTTTGAGCACCGTGAGAAGTAAATTATCTTACTGAGAACAGTCAAAACATTTAAGCTGGAACATCTAGAAAATTATAAGCATTTAAGCATGGCCAGGCTATAGATTCCCCATTTAGGGATGTCACCTAACATGAGTGAACTGAAATTACTGTAGTGTGCTGCTTATAGGATTTTGAAGCTGTTAAAGGGGGGAGCATAGCTTGGCCAGAATTTTTCCTTTATCTTAATTATAGGATTGTATTTATGTGTTTCTCAAGATCCCCATTTCAGATTCTTCCTAGGTTCAAGGGATTCTTCGTAGGTTAAAGACAAATTTTCTTTTTTAACCGTGTTATTGATATCTGACAACTTTGATGATTAATTTTCATCAAAGAACGACTATTTTTAATGGAATCCCAATGCACCTTTCTAGAAACAAAACATTAAAAATTTAAAAAAATATTATACAGAATTTGGAAGTCATTGTCTCATTGATATTGCAATTTTAAAACTCCCCTGGACCATGCCAGAGTCAGCTAAAAGTCTTTCTATTAACCTACTCCAAAAATAAACTTTTTAACGATGGAAATATCATTTCTGAATACAATTTTGCGATGCAAACACCAATTTAACTTTGGTAGGGAAGATTCTTGATGTTGACATACTTTATAGGGTAAACATCAACTCCTCAAGCCTGTATTTTCCACCCAAAAAAAAAAAATCCTATTTTCTAATTCTCGTTTCTTTAGTCAACTTTTGTAAAGCAAAGCATGCGCGGAAAACATGGAGGGAAGTTGGCTCTTATCGTAAAAGAAAAGCTTCAAAGTTCCCCTTCAAGATCATCAAATAGTCCAACCCTTGCAAGTCTTTCATTAAACAACACTTCCATGATCCGAGGCATCATCATAGTAATAAGGGGATAACTTTCCATCTTTCTTTGCAGGCTTGGTTTGGTTCTCTGCTCCCACCTCTTGCAACATCTTCACCACCCTTCTCATTGAAGGCCGGTTGATAGGAAGAGGACTAGTGCACATGAGTCCAATGTTGAAGACCTTGCAAATCTCTTCTTTGAAACAAGTATCAAGCCTTGAGTCAATTAAATGGTCCACGCCTTTCTGGTCCAAGGTTGTGCACACCCACTTAACCAAGTCTTTCTCCCCAAATTCAGGGTCCACGGGGCGTTTTCCAGTAACCAACTCGAGTATGACAACCCCGAAACTGTATATATCGCTCTTCTCATTCACTCTAAGTGTATATGCATATTCTGCAAGAGAAAAGGTTCATGTTAGTTTGGCTCCAAAGAAACAGAAATGCTTTGACTGCAAAAGAAAATCAAAAGATGCTAGACAACCTGTATCAACTATCTAGAGCATGTATTATCTTATATCTATATTCTTGTTGGCATTATACTATAATATTATTACTAATACAAAGATGAGCTATAATGCCAACAAGAACAAACCACTTGTCACTAAGCAACAAAAACATTAAAAATTGTTGCCCATGCAGGAAACTACCATCGTGATTTGTAGGGTCTAAGGAGGATAAGATGCACACACTTCTAGTTTAGCAGTAATGGACCAACAATCAAATTACTCTCAAATGCAGAAGTACTATTGCCAACTAAATGTACCTCAACCTCATCGGAACAAGATGAACAGGAGAAGATTAAAAATATGAAATTTCTGTCAACTAACCTGGTGCAATATAGCCACAAGAGCCAGTTATGAAGGACATGGATTTAATTCCTTTCGGCGTGGTTTCAACCGCCTTAGCTACTCCAAAATCAGCCACCCTCACACCAAAGTCCCCGTCCAACAGAATATTATTAGATTTCACATCTCTATGAACAATTGCGGGAACACAGTCATGGTGCAGATAAGAGAGGCCTTCTGCAGCATCCACAGCTATCTTGTATCTTGTTGGCCAATCCAACAACCCTCCCTTACTGCTATGAAGCAAATCACCAAGACTTCCATTAGGCATATATTCATAAACCAAGAGCTTGCAATCCCTAGTGGTACAGCAACACCACAGCTTAACAATGTTCTTGTGCCTGATTTTACCCAAAGTTTCGACCTCGGCATCAAAAGCATTGTCCTGAACCCTACCACCCTTCTCAACATCCCCACTCTCCACCTCCTTCTTAACCCCTCCCCATATCTTCTTCACAGCCACAACATCCCCACTGCTAAGCACAACCTTGTAGACCTTCCCGGACGATCCGCTTCCAATCACATTATCCTCATCAAGACAATTCAAAATCTCAGCTTCACTAAAACCCAGCTTATGAAACGACATCAACGTCCACTTCGACTTATCGATCAGCCTCTTCGCGTCCTGGAAATTCTTGTACCTTAAGTAAAACCAAATCACACCAACAAGGAATACCAAAGTGGCAACGACAAAAATCGTTCGAAGCAGCCAAACATAACCCACACTCTTCTCCTCACCCCTCCCATCACACAACCCCTTCAAATCCCCACACAGCCCAGGATTCCCTAGAAAACTAAACCTATACATATCCTTAGCCAACAAAGGAGGTAATTCACCGGATAATCGGTTATAAGACAAATTGAGCTGATTCAGCTTCAGATTCTGCAACCCGTGAGGGACTTCCCCCAAAAACCGGTTTCTAGAAAGATCCAGAAAATTCAGCACGGACAAACCCCCAATCTCATCAGGAATCCTCCCACCAATCTCATTGTTCGCCAGATTCAAATCGTTGAGCTTCTTCCACGAACGAATCCCTTTCGGAAGCTCCCCAGAGAGCTTATTGTTATGAAAATCAAGAATCCCAAGCTGCCCAAGATTCACAATACTATCAGGAAGCGAACCAGTGAATTTATTATCACTAGCTGAAAACTCAACGAGATTCTCCAACCACCCAACCTCATCGGGAATCGCTCCCGTGAAGTTGTTCTTGGACAAAATCAACAGCGACAAGTTCGCAGCACCAGCAATGGTCCTCGCAATGGAACCGGAAAACGAGTTATCAACAAGCTCGAGCAGGTACACGTGCGGCAGCCCCCAGATCCCCGCGGGAACCTCGCCGGAGAGTCTGTTAAATCCAAGCCTCACACGTGTCAAGCTCTGGCACGTGCCGAGGCTCGCCGGAATCTCCCCGGAGAAAAGATTGTAAATCACCAGAAGCTCCTCTAGCACCCCCTTGTCACACAGCGTCGCCGGAATTGGCCCCCAGAACTGGTTGCTCGAAACATCAAGCCACCGGAGCGGCGAGTTTCTCCCGAGATTCTCCGGTAACTTTCCGGTAAGCCGGTTACCGAAGAGCCTCAATTCATACAAATTCGGCGAATCAGCAATGCTCGGAGGCAACTCGCCCTCGAAGCGATTCTCGTAAAGGTTAAGACTCTCTAGCGGGAGAGAACAGAGCTCCTCCGGAATCCTTCCGGTCAAGTGATTCATGGAAGCATCGATGAGCCTCAAGTTTGTGAGGTTCCTCATTCCCTTCGGAAGCTCCCCGGAGAGCGAGTTGTTATACAACTCGATCTGTCTCAGGCTAGTTAACTCAGTCAGCGAACTCGGGATGGAACCGTAGAGGTCATTGAGCGCCAGGTCCAAATCCTGTAACTTTCCCAACCTCCCGAGGGAGTTTGGAATAAGGCCAACGAGGTTGCATTGCGTTAGCCAGAGCACTTCGAGATTCGTTAGGTTTCCGATCTCCGGCGGGATCCGACCGGGGAAAAAAGGGTTGTAACTTAAGTTCAACATCTTTAGAGTACTTGCATTACCTAAGGAGGCAGGGATTGTGCCTTCTAGAAGATTCGAAACGAGGGAGAGAACTTCGAGGTTCTGGAATGTTCCGAATGAGTCAGGGATGGGGCCGGAGAAGTTGTTGCCGGTGAGGTCGAGGTAGCGGAGGTTAAGAAGTTGCGGGAGCGTGTTTGGGAGTGGGCCCGTGAGAAGATTCTGGGAGAGGTCGAGGTGGATGAGGTTTTTACAGAGGGAGATTTCTGAAGGTAGGGTTTCGTTGATGGAGTTGTTGAACATGTTCACAGAAACGAGGTTTGGGAGACGACACAAGATGTTTGCGAGGAATGGGCCTCCGATGTTGGTGTCGGACAAGTCCAATTCCGTTACGGTGGTGTTTGTTGCCGCGTCGCAGGTTACGCCGTACCAGTTGCAGGGAGTGGCGTCTCGTAAGTTCCATGAGGAGAGTTTCGAGTCTGGGTCGTCTAAGGAGAGTTTTAGCTGGTAAAGGTATAAGCCTTCTTGGTTCAGACACGACACCAACGTTGTTGCTAGTGAGAAGAAGAGAATGTAACCTATGATGATGATGGAGAGTGTTGTTGGGTTTTTTGGGTTTGGGTTTGTCATTGCAATAGAAATTGTTGCGTTTAGTATGGAAGTGGGAAGTGTGGGTTCAATTTATTTACTTTCAATTGGAGGCGCAGAGAGAGAGAGAGAGAGAGAGAGTTTGTGTTTGAGTGCACTTTGGCACGCAGAGGACTGAGTTGGCAGCACGAGACATTTGTAATTGTAATTGTTTTTATTATTATTATTTTAATGTGGTGTGAATGTGAAAATGTGATTATTGATGATGATAATGTGGGGAGATAGATACTAGGGGTTGACGACAAATGACAGTATAACCTCCGACGATAATGCTAAGCTAATGCTACATTTTAGGATGACAATTTTTTGGGGGTTGTACTGTTTTCAATTTGTTTATTACGAAAGTGATAAATCAGGAAAAATTATGTCAAGATGTATTTATTTATTTTATGTTGTCAAGATGTATTGAAAATCGTGGTAGTCTAATAGTAGGAATACTAACAATACTTAATAAAAGTTTCAAGAAAACATTACTTAAAAAATGTTTCTATTAGTAGTATAAGCCTTTAATACTTGTGTGCATTTGCAATTTTTTAAAAGAAAATGATAACATTAGTAATTTTACAAAGTATTCTAGCCCCGTTAAGCCTGTTGAGGTATATGAGAGTAAATAATTATTTGTTATCTGATCATAGTTCAATCTCTCCCACTATTCAAGAACTTTCTATATATATTATATGCACCAAAGTTCATATATATGGGTGTAAAATATTGGATCATGAATACAATTCATTAATAACAAACACTATATAAATCAAGGATTAATAACAAAATGAGCCATATAAATAAGCTTAACATATCTTACGTACTTCTCTAAAAAAAACATATCTTAAGTACTACACGTACAAGAGCTTGACTTGAAAGAGATTATCAAAGATTTTCCACGTCAAATATTTCTCACCTTGAACTGGTGTTGTTGAACATGAAGGATGACTGTAATTGGGACAACTTATTTGTGTTTTAAAAATTCATTGGTAAAATTATTAAATATAAATAATTATTTCCTTAAAACAAAATAGAGTCCGTAAACCATGGTTTAGTCTAATAGGAACTTTTTCATTTCTAAAATCCAGTAAAATCGTGTTAAAACAACTTAATTATGATTTTCTCGAATATCTTATTTATGAATGAAATTTAATTACATTCTTCAAATTAAGGTTTTTTGTATGCAAATTATAACCCAAATATCATATGCACAAAGGACTTTCATAGAATGGTCTGATTTTTGAAATAGTAAATGTGGTGACTTGCAGAGGATAACACAAGTCTATTGGTGAAGTGTATGTAACAACTAACAACCATTGCAAGTTAGTTTTGGACAGATAAGAAGAAGATACGTTATTGGTGTTTGGTGTTAGTTACAACATACATATTGTGATGATGCTAGAAGCCAAAATTTCTTCCGTTGAGAATCATTTCATTATTTTATTAAGAGATTTAGGTATCACCTTTTTGTGTGGTGTTAATACATATGAGTTTATAGATTCGAGATGCCTTTCTATGAATGTTGAACTGTGTTACTTGTTGAGTTATTTGAGTGTGAAAAACTGAAAACTATATTTATGTCTTCCTGTTGAATTAATATGTTGTTTGTTAATTAGTAGTTTATAGTTTTTCAACGTCCATTAATATAAGAATCACATAAAGTTTCATAAATAGCAGGAGAGCAATAAAATACTTTTATTTCTGGTAAAGAACTTGAGGTACTTACAAATATACTCCATCCAATAACTGTCTATAGAGATGTTCTTTTCCACCAAAATGAAAAGCTAGCCATTAATGTCATTACGTTAAATTCGTAACTACTACTATATACGTATACACCTATTAAAAGTTGTTAGCAAGTCGTGTAATAATGCGTCAATTCTATTTGTACATTTTTATATAATCCACATTTAATACCCTACTCCATCACCATGATATGACCATAGGTAGCCCCGGCATTTTCTTGAAGTTGTAGACAGTAGAATATGTTTTGTAGGTTCTTCTTGCAACTTCTTATGGTATGCAATAATAATTAATGCATTCCTAAAATTATCATTCACGACATTAATTTCAAAAACGATCAATTTGTTATTTTTCAAAAAAAAAAAACTGAGAAGACTTGTAACTTTGACTTTTAGTAGTATTTTGAAACCGAATCATTAGATCACGCTACGGTGAACCATTTATTGATGTGATTTATGGTAGTCTATTGATTAATAAACACCCTTTGTTTTTGGTAAAAAACAACTAGATATAATACTCAATATTGAAGGGTTTAGATTAATAGTTGGAAATTTTTGGCAGAATTATTATTAATTAAATTTACTTTTTACAACTTAATTGGATTTGATAAAATTATTCATTTTTAGTTTTTGTAATTTTAGTTAGAATAAAGTTCTTTGGATACCCTTATGCTATTAGATACCTTGAAAGAGAAAAGAGAAAAATAAGAAAAGTAGGTATGAATCATGATAGATGGCATGATTTGATAGAAAGGGGAAGATAGAAAAAAAATATCAAATAAGTGTTTATGACATTTTATATCATTACTCTTTTAATTATCAAAAGTTATCCAATTAGGGGTTAAAGTCATTTTGAATGTTCTTATTAGAATTCAAGTCATTTATTGAATATTGTTGAATCGTTGAAGATTATGAACTCCAAAATCCTTCTTTTTTATTTAGGATTATATAAAAACGACATGAATTCTAACTGCTTTAAGCTGCTATCAGGTCTAGTACTCCAATGACTTTCCCAAAAACCTCAAAATCACCCTAGCGTCCCATGGCTTGTTGTGCTTCAGCTCTAGTGTCGCGCGTTGCATGCTCGTCTAAATTGTCATTGGTAAATCCTCCTCTTCTCCTCAATCCCTCATTCCAAATAGATCAAAAGTTTCACTCCCAAAACATACAGAGACAAATAAACCCTAAAAGAACTATTTTACAGGGCTCCATTTCTTGGCGATTGAGAATCAAAGCTTTCATGATCGAGTATTCTACAAAATCAAACTCTAATTGGGAAAATTAGGAATTTAGAATGCTAAGGAAGGAGAAAAGTGGAAATGGAATTGTGTGGGTGGTTTTGGCGGGGTGGAGCCATGTCGATGGTGTCGTGGGGTGGTAAAAATAGTGCTATGTGATGATGAATGAGGATGAGTCATTGTAGAAATATAAGGGCTTTTTTTTATGACTTAGGAGGATTGAGTGTGCATTTTATCAATATGAAAAAGGGAAAAACATTTTCTAGGGGTGTTCTAGTTGTCATAAATGACTTAATATAATTGCCAAGCATTTGCTGACAATTTATAACAAACGAAAAATGAGTCCCATTAGACAAGCCAAAATATGTTTTTCAAATATTAATTTTTGTTACTTGAATTTTTTTTAAAAAGTTTTTAGTGTCTTTAAAATTAAAATATATTATTGTTTGACTTGGAGTTAGGCTCGATTAATCCAAACCTAGCAACAAGAAAACTATAATATATTTTAATTTTAAGAGTACTGGAAAAATACAACAAAAAAAATCATAATAATGTTAATCAAACTTTCCTAATTTTATAAGAATGAAAAATATATTTTAGCGTATAAGTAATTTGAATTCTTTTAATAATTATGTGTTTTGTAAGAGTTTATAATATTTTGCTAATGTAAAAATATAATATATTATGTTATTGCCTCCCTACTAAATAGATTAAGTGGATCCATCCATCTTTAATGGAATCATTCCTTTTATTCATAGTTTTTTTTTGGCTTAAATATCTTTATAGTTCTTATAGTTTAACTTTTTTTTTGTTTTTTCCATCCTTGTAAAAAAATTATTTATTTATTTTAGTACTTACAAATTATATTTATTTTTAGTCCTGATAATGTTTTAGATAACATTTTTTCATTGTATAAAAAGTTATCTAAAGCTATTCAAGGATGAAAAATAAAAAAAATAGATTTAAATACATTTTTGGTTTCTGCAATTTAGTATTTTTTTTCATTTTCATTCCAATATTTGTTTTTTGTTTTAGTCATTACAAAATGTAATTATTTTATCCTTAAAGTACTTTAGATAGTATTTTTTTCACTTCAAAAAACTTTTTTTAGTGTTTAAAGTAATATCTAAAGTATTTTAAGGATGAAAAATAAACTAATCATATTTTGTAAAAATTAAAAAAAAAATTCATGAATGAAAATGAAAAAGCCGTTAAATTACAAAGACAAAAATGTATTTAAGCTAAAAACATACATAATTTATATGAACTAAAAAACAAAAAAATATTTTTATAAGAAAAAAAACAAAAATAATATCAAATTATAAAGATAAAAAAATATTTAAACCTAATATTTTATCCACATTATTTGAATCTTAGATCTTTCTTAAAAAAATTTAGTCCAATTTTTTATCAGACCAACAATATGTTGTATACATTTTTCATATTTATAAAACTAAATATACTTATTATCTTATTTATATTTTTTATCTATATATATATTTGTAAAATATTACTCGTAAAATATCTGAAGAGAAAACAACATTACTTTGACGTCAATATTTCATACTTAGACAGACTCGGAGACTTTCAACAAAACGGCAATTGGTCAATTTCTGAAAACGACACTAATTTTGTTTCTTTTTCTTCTTTTACTTTTTCAGTTTTCACAATTTCACTTTCACCGCTACTTCTTCCCCGTTTTTGGTAGACCAAAAAGTGTTTAAACTTATTTTCTATTTTAACTTACAATTTGTGAAAAAATTCCTTATCCATAACCTATTTCAATTTATTTAATAATTTTTCTATTTTAAATTTATTCTAATTATTTTAATTTTATACTATTTAAATTTTTTATAGTTTTTATAAAATATTTTATCTTTAAAAATTATAAGAGTTCAAAATTAATTTTAAAAATATAAAATATAATTTTAAAAATATAATTTTATCTAAAAAATAAAAAATCATATTATAAAATTTTTTTATGTAATTTTATATTTACAAAAATTCAAATAAATAATTGTGTTAAATAATTTGAATTAATAACTCACCAACTTTTAGAAGAACTCAACTTTTAACTACTAGTAACAATTTTTTCGTTAAAAAAAATACTATTTTTAACATTTAATTAACTTCTCCATTATTGTTGTAAAATATAGCATTCATCTTTCAAAGCCATTGTTTTAAAAAGATTTTTTCATCATGGGTTAAACTCTAAAGTCACAAACCATTTGAAAAAGAAACGAATTATAATCAACAAAAATTGATTTAGATGATAAAAAACACACTCATATTCTAAAAAGATTTGAATTTGATTATACTACCAATATAAGAACTTTATTAATAAATAATAGATCATGTTAACCCTTATTTAAAAATTTAGACCTAAATCTCTCGTTTAACTTAAACATGTCAACAATCTATATCATTTACATCGATCTCAAACAAATCATTAATATGTTTATGAAAAATTGATTAATATAATACCCATTTGGTAAATAGCATAAGACAAGCAACTTATGTTAATTTTACAAAAGAACATGATCAAGAAGTCATCTTCCCAAAACAATAATCAAAATAAACCTAGACGTTCTAAGATTCCATCATCTATGTTACAATATGTTCATGAAGACATGACACAAGAGATAAAGTTATAAATCTTTGGTACGTCGTTTGTAAGCCTAAACGTTATAGGATATATTCTAAGTTTTAACTTTTAATATAATTTCTTATCTCAATTTTATTATAAATGCTCTCAAAAATTCATTTGTCTCAAATTTATCATAAAGTCTCAAACTATAAAAAAAAATTTATGTACCTCATTGTTCGACGGCAAATCTTATATGTTATGCGCAATTAAGGGAGAATATTGTACGCAGCCTTACGCCCTTACCCATGCATATATATAAAAAATGTTGTTTTTGAATTTGAACTTATAATTAATAAGTTACCAAGACATAACTTCAATGTACATAAATTTATCATAAACTCTCAAACATTTAAATAAAAAATAATAATTTGACTGCTGTAAGGAGAATAAAATATGAGTTATGTTATTCATACAACAACCCATACAACACTTCCAGTGTCTATCTATTTCTCTTTATTATATCATTTATTGTATCTTGGGTTTTTCTTTCTTCTCTAATTTATTTCTTTTAATTGTATAATTTATCATCATACAAATAACATTTCTTAATAAAAATTCATGAGACCAAGTTAATTTGCTAAATTTTAAGAACAGAGAAATTTGATAAAGTAAAAAAAAAAAAACCTTAAAAATCAAAATCATACACAATTAATTAACATTAAGTGTTTAAAATTGGAACGAGTTGTTTGTGCCTCCTACCAAACATCCTGAATCCAGAGAGTACAAATCAACTGGAAAGTTCAGTGTAATCACTTTCAAAAAAATTTGTCAATCTGAAATGGAGGGTCTGTGCTATTTTCACGGAACGCCGCACCGAAGAAGCAATGTGCATCAGAAATTGCAGTGATATAGTAATGCCTCTGAACAGCTCAACCTTATGTTTTGAATGTAAATTAACCAAGTTGGTAAGATTACAAATGGTTTCCACCAATTTTGACCTTGAAACCGAATCTACTTAATTTTATTGTTATATCGATACGCCAATGGTTAAAATTCAAATGCAGAGGCTGCAGACCTAGAGGTAGGTGAATCAAATATAAATGTATAACTAGAAATGAATTCCCTCGTGACTTTATTTAATTTGGCTGAGTGTGTCACTGGGTTTTGTGGGGCATGGAGAAACCAATTAAGTATCACGCACAAGCACAACCACAACATTTAAAAACATGGGGCAAGCTGTTTCTTGCAAATAAATACTAATGAGAAATTGGGAAAATTATTATAAGAGAGCAAAATTGTTGTCCAAATTAAATCACAATTCATCTCTATAATTATATATTTTTCTTAATTAGTGTAAAAAAATTAGTAGATACTAGTAAATTTATCCTACCAATGGTTGACACAAGTGATAATAAATTGTGCATGTCTCTTAATAAAGTGATTTAAAGTTCGAATCTTGATTGATCATTGTGTATAGGATAAATCATATTAAAATGAAAATACATATTTTATGTGCTTGACAAATATTAGTCACCACTTTTAACAAATATTACTTTATATTAATATTATGATAAAAAATATTTTTTTCCAAAGCTATTTATGTCATTAATATTTTTCTATCTTTTTTTATGGTGTGGACTCTTTTGTGTCTTCAAATTAATTATTTATTAATATAATTAATCATGGATATTTTAATCTAAACATAATTAATACAGGATAATATAAATTGTGATAAAAAAAAACAAGTACCACTTTTTTTGTTTTAATCTTATAAATAAAAACAAATAGAGGATATATATTCGAGTTTGAAATGATATTATTTTGGAGTCATGATTTTAAGAAAATTTTCTCCCTAAATATTTAAGAGAGAG
Organism: Glycine latifolia; assembly: GCA_013407115.1. NCBI lineage: Eukaryota > Viridiplantae > Streptophyta > Magnoliopsida > Fabales > Fabaceae > Glycine > Glycine latifolia. The sequence continues at coordinate 8,329,004 of CM023953.1, forward strand.
AAATATGGATGAAAATGAATTAATTCGTTTATAGGTTAAAATTAATTTATGCACCTTAAATTTAGGAGAAGTTAAGTAAATTTTTTTTATTAAAGTTAAGTGTATAAATTAGTTTTAATTTTTTTAAAAGAAGTTAAACTTAATTTACTTTTTTTTTCTTGTAAATAACTTTATCTAATCAGGGCTTAAGTATTAGAGATTTTTTTTTTTTAAAAAGAAAGACCACCAACTCCATGTCTTCTCTCTTATTGGGATCAAGAAGATGGACCACACTAGGTTTATATAGTTGACCAACGAAAACACAAAGGCTCCAATTCATTCTGTTGGTCAACAACAAATCAACAACCACTGCTATGATAGCAATTTATTGGCTCCTCTGATAACCATCTGTGTTACTCTTTCTTTGCTTTCCGTGAAGTTCCTTATTTGATCATGTATTCCAATGGTACATCTTTGCTTACTCTTGCTCTTTCTTACTAAAAAAATGATTTTTTTTTCTAAACCTTCTTACTCTTATTAATATTTCTCTTTATTTTGCATCATAAGTAGTTTTTCCTTTTATGTTTTTAAGACATTAATAAATATATTTACTTTTTCATTAAATATTTTCTTTATAAAATACTAGGATTGAGAGATACTGTGTCTCTTTACATATTTTAAATAAAAAAGATTTAAAAGTAAAAAAAAAGTTACTAATAACGTAAGAATAGTGAATAATTATTAAGAGAGAATAATAAAAATTTAAAAACTAATAAATGATAAAACTATTTAAAATTCACGGAGACGAGGTATTTTTTTATTAATAATATAGATTATTAAGAAAAATTGTGGTACTAAAAAGATAGATGGCTCTCAATATCACGATGAAAGAACAGCATCCGAGATCACTCACTGCCTCTAAGGCTCTGACTAGAGGATTGATCTTTTATATATATATATATATATATATATATATATATTAAATGTAAGTATTATAAAAAATAACTATTTATTTTTTTTAAATAAATAGTAACAAATATTTTGCAACATACTAAAACACTCAAAAAACACTACCAGAAAACAAAACACTAAAAAAGACATGTAATATAATACGATAGAAGTACTGCAAGACATGCAAATTAGGATCAATTTGGGTAGCTTATGCACTTCTAAGAAGGAAAAAATAGAAGTACAAAAATAAACAATTTTTTTCATAAATTTAAATTAATTTATGCACATTTATAAAAATTATCCCGTCTTTTAAATAAGTTATATGAAAAAATTTACAAATTAATTTATACGTTACTTAATTTTAGCTATGGAAAAGTGTTTCTAATAAACTATTTCAAATAAACCCTTAGTTATTTTTTGGTGTAGATATATGCAAATTAGTCCAAGACGCATTTAGTCCATGTCACTGGTCCAATTTTGAGAGAAAACATTAAATTAACTCCGAGAACACGAAATTCTATAGCAATGTTTCTTTATAAAAGAGTATAGCAATTTATTTAAGCACTCCTTAATTAATTGTTCGTCGGTGGTTTGATTTTGTTAATGCACCATCGAACATAATAAAATCCACCTACCTCCAAATGTATTCGAATAAAGCCTACAAGGATTTATGCAATTAAACAACATTAACTAATATGGTAGATTCAAAATTATTCTTATATTTAAGGGGCACCATAATCCTCACAACTCACCGTCAAAATTTCCCAAGTGGGTTGTTGCTACATAACTAGGATATATAATACGCATCCTTAAGGGATCCCACCGCAGTAATGTAGCCTAACTACATAATACGGACCATAACTTTATATCATATCCCAATATTTAAAGTTGGGCATAATAAATAATTGCTTATGTTTCTCTCTTCTGATAGATTCCCTCTTCTACTAAAGACATGTTGGATCCAAATAAGACTGCTGCGTAGGACACTTGAGTTTTTTTGGTTGACATTATAATGACACTTTTGGTTTGGTAAGTGAAAGAGAAGTGTTATATATGTATGCACTCCTTTGTTTATGAGTATTTATATCTATTTGTATATACAACATTAAGTATTTAACTGTATTACAGTAAATTTATTTTAATTTCAGGTGAGGGAGGTAAATAAATTCTTCAAATGAAGGACGTATTTATTTAATTAGTTCTTTTGTACCTATAAGGAAAGTTTTTTTCTTCTACCAAAGATCATTAGAATTAAAGTATTTTTAAGTTTTTTGTTAAAAGAAAGAAAAAAAACTGTAATTTCAAATAATTTTGAGAGCAACTATATATATTTCAAAAACCTAATAATGTTTTAATTGATCATATACTATTATAAACACAAAAGTTATTCAGAAAAAAAAAACAAGTTATATATACAAGCAAGTTAAATAGGTTAAAATATGCTTTTAGTTTTATACTTTTGATTATATTTAATTTTTTCTTATATTTTAAATGTTCAATGTTTATTTATTTATTTTTGAAGTAAGTCAAAATAACTTTTATAAAACAATGATTATTTTTTCAATCTGAACATGATATAAAAAAAATAAAGAACTAAAAGCATATTCTGATATATTAAATAATAAATACTAAGGAGTGAGTTTAACTATGATGAAAAATATTTTCAATAATTCACACACTATTTTTCTATGCATTTTCTAATTCCCTTGCATACTAAAAAAAAAAAAATTAAAGTGTATTAGGAAAGTAATGTGTGTATTGACCGATCCAATTCATTTAGTATTGACTGAAATCAACAGCAACACTTAAATATAGGATTTCTACACTATACCTATGGATAATAAAACACATCTCGACTTGAAGCAAAGTTATTCTGTTACACTAAAACAATAAAGAAATATTATCGTGCCAAGAAATTTAGCTCATCTCAAACTATATATTATAAATACTAGTAATGTTACAGTGCTAGGTAAACATTTAAAACACATCTGTCATTTAGGTAAAATTAATACTGACTAGAGCATCAAAATGTACATGTACTCATCCAAGTCCACTGCATCTCATCCGTGTTATGTTATAGTAAAACACTAGGTCCATACTCTTTAGACATCATTTAATTTAATGAAGAACACACCTAAATCAAAACAATTGTAATTAATGTTAGGTCAAATTCAACTGTTCTACCTAGCACAACTATGATTCAGATTTGATCAAAATTCACATGCAGGTTTTAAGTCTACCACTAGCTAGTTACTTTTGTTATATAGTTATTTTATGTGCTTTTCACCTATTATATATAGTTATAAAAAAATAAGAATATGATTTTACATATGGCCAAGGTTTACCACATCATAAAAGTAAAAGGAGGACTGAGACTATTTAGATCGAATTTTCCTTTCACTTACAGCTCTCTTTTACTTTCATGAACATGAATGGTTAGATAAAAGACTGTTTTGCATATCAATCATGGCATGTCACCCGCGGGAAAACATCCAAAGGAAACTCCAAGTCACCTTATGACTACTTGGCGTGCATTTGACCATGAGCTACCCAGCTACATGCCATAATAATTAAAATAGGCTTCAAATCTCATATAATAATAAACTATGTGTATTTTTGTCACGAGCTTGACTTATCTAACATTAACATGCACAGCAAAGTTGTGTGGCCATGGCTGTGTATTATATATATATGAGTAATCATATGCAAATATTTTATCATTTTAAATATTCTTTTAATATTTTATTATTATTATTATATCATAAATCTTATCATATTAATATTTTTTTTTCTTTCTTCATTATCTGAGTGTTAAATAATACAATGGGTGTTCATGTAAATTTTTTCTATATATACTTGATGGCATGATGCTACTTGTCTTCCTATGTTGCGAGCTAGTTGCGTGTGTGAAAACTCGAGCCACCCTTTCTCTCTGTAGTCCTTTGTTTGGTCCAAGCATTGGTTATGATTTTGTGTACCGGTGTATGAAGAAATAAATTATGAGTGAAGTAAACGCTTTTTATGCTTTATACAACACGCTTGTAGTAAAGAAACAAGAAGAGATAAAAAGCATTTACTTTGCACCCTAGCTAGACACGTTCTTTAATTGAAGGGACTGACTCCAATTGAACTTGAAGCTTGGAAAAATGGATTATGAATTTTGAATCATATTTTTTAATTCATCATAAATATATAGGATCATGTAAAATAACATAATGTATGTTTTTGTTTTCTTTGGTGTCCGGGGGTATATGAACTCAATTTAACAATCTAACAGTCAAAGTTTCTTTTTTCCAGAGTAAATTTTGTACTTGTTCTCATTCATATAAGTTCATAACTATGATGCAAAATTGATTTAGTCAACAAGCCTTTTATTCTTCTTGAATCTCCAGGTATGTCTATGGGGATGGTGCTAGTTGTAAACTTTGAAAGTAATAGGTGTGCACTATTATTCGTGGTGCCTATGAAGCATGCAGCACTTGTGTTGCTCCCGATTTTTCACATACAATATGCAATTCTGGAGAGCCGTTGCCAAACCAAACATGTCAAGTTAGCAAGTAAATCAAACAAAGTGATAATATATGAAGAGTGTCACCTTGATAATTCTATACATATTCTATTTATAGCACTTAAATATGAGTGAGTTAGAGTTATGACATTTGAATCTAATTATGAGATAATTTAAGATTTAAATATATCTTTGATTTCTATAATTTGGTATTTTTTTGTTTTCATTCTTGTAATTTTTTTTCATTTTAATTCTTACAAAATATATTATTTTATTTTTTGTCTTTAAAATATTTTACATAATATATAGTAAAAAAAATACATTAAACAATGAAAAAATGTTATTTAAAGTACTTTGAGGATGAAAAATAAAATAATCATATTTTGTAAGAATTAAAATAAAAAACAATAATTACAGAAACAACAAAAAAACTCAATTGCAAAGATTAAAAATATATTTAAATTTAATATAGAGTCAAGTCAACCGTGTTAATTGTTGAATAGTAGTTTGAAACTTATAAGTATAAATATTTTTTTATTGAAAAATATTAATAATTAATATGTTATGTTAATGAAAAATTTGAAACAAAAGATCCCAACCATAAGACCACCTTATAACTCCCATGATGATGGGCGTAAGCATGTATATATATGAATTGCCTGGGAAGCATCACATGATGCAAAGTCAAAGATCGATGTATTTAAATTGATTCCTTAACTCAAGAAAGGTAATTGGACAACTTTAAATATTCTCCATTTTATACACTAAATTAGCTAGGTCTGATAGTTAAACCCTGAACAAACAAAGATGAAATGATCATATTTCATTTCATATAATCAAGACTCTAATAGAGAATAACAATATGCAAATATTGAGAAATATTATCTGAAATGAGCTTATTTTGTAAAGTAAATAATTAAACATATATAAAATATGTTTTGGAATTTCGAAACCAGTGTCACTTAGTAAAATTTTATGATTTTTTTTCAGTCGAGGTAGAAGAATTTTGGTATGATCCACTAACCTGACAATTTTATTATTTGACTTTCAAGTAATAAATTACCAGAGTTCGATTCAGATCTTAAAAACTAGCATTTTATTCTCTTAAAGTATTTTTTTAATATTTTATAAAAAAATGTTACAAGAAAATAAATAAATTTAATGTCTAAAAGTATATAAAGAATTTGTTTCCTTGTCTTTATTTTGTAATTTGTAACGATATATGCTCAAGAGATTTTAAATTCTTCAGCTTGCTATAGCTCTCACTAACTCAACTCAAAGAAAATCAAATTATATTTAATTAATATTTTTTACCTGTAAATTATATTTAATATTTATCATCATGTCAAGTGAAATTTGTTTGAATTTCTTAAACCAAGATTACTATTCAATTTTGTGGATGAAAAAAATATAACTATAAGAAAAGATTTTACTAAAAATGATTAGTCTATCAAATTCTCCGACATATATATATATTAGTTATCGATAATATTAATAGATATTTTTCACTAATATTATAAAGATGTTTTATTTAATAATTTATATGAATGCCCAAGATAACTTAAATTCTTCGGCTTACTATGAAGTAACTCAACTTAAAGACAACCAAATTATAAAAAGGAGAGTTCTGTGTTATCGAATATAGAGAATGGAAAGTACAATTAAATGATAAAATTTAGACTATTATATTAGAAATTGACTTTATCCATTTGTATCTTTACATTTTATTCTTGACTTCTGCAGACACATGATGAGGTAATGCTAATTCTCATTTAATTTCTTAATCTAATTATTGCCTTTTCACAGAACAGTAAATCCTCGCAACCTGCTTAACTTTGGAAAGGATCCTCAGTATAAAACAAGTAATAGTGCTCTACATTTGTTGTAGAAGTGTTACTGTTTTGTTGGAGAGAAAATAAAAGGCCAGGCCATAAGTTAAGTTGACTAGGAAGTGCAGTGAAGTGAAGGGCATCATGCATATATATATATATATATATATATAGACAACAGATAGTGGACGTCTGAATAGTCCAATTCGCAAGTCATTTTCATACACACACATAATTCTCTGAAAATAAAAATGAAGATAAAACAGATCAGAGAAGTAAAAAGCGATGAACTCATGCTACCAAAAGTTCATCATCCTAAAAGAAAAAGAAAAAAGCTAAGAAAGATCTCAATCGGTGTTGCAATGCATGATGTAAGATTGCATTACACAACATTATATATATATATATATATATATATATATATATATATATATATTAGCTGCATCCATTTCCTCAAAATATAGTAAAACAATTAAAAATATTTAATTCAGTTACTTAAACATGATGTCTTTGGTATAGTCTTTAATTCCTATGGATCAAACAAAAAATATAGTAAAGCAAGACCTTCCTAAATCATAAATTCACTCCTTTTGTACGATACTAATTAATCTACACTAATTTTTAGTTTTCCCCAATCTAAATAGTTGTAACTTGTGGTCCAGACTAAATAGTCTATCTAAGGCACCTTCTTTAATGATGACTTAAAATCTTCTTCATATTCAAGTTAAAATAGAGAAAAGATATATTATAACTGGTTTTCATTTTGATTTGCTTAATCATCAGATGATAAATATTTCAGTGGTCCAACTAGCAGAAATCAACGAAACACTTGACTGATTCCAAGATGAACCTTCTTTGCTATTTCATAATAATAAAACATATTGTACCAAATTTAATTAGTGTAAGGTCATTTTGAAGAGTAGATAGCAGCCAGTTTCACTAAAATTATATCAGGAGCTACATGGTATAGACTAGAGACTATATAGAGTATAGTATAGACCCCAGGAAAAAGATCTTTGGGGCCAACAATAAAGCTTTTATAAATTGTGAGAAGAGTATGACTGATAAATTATATATTAAGATAGACAAAGTAGCAGAATGCGAGTAAAGTTAATGGTGGATCCAACCCATTTGAGTTTGTTCCAAACCATACACATTATTGTCATCTTACACTTCAAGTCTACCTAGCTTTCCCTCATGCCAACATCTCCCACTTTTCTTAGTGTCACAATGCTTTCTCTTTCTAAACTGTGTGAAAAGGGAGTACTTTGCAGCCACTTTGGGGAAAAATATTTTCCCACTGTGGATGTGGCTTTCTCAACTTTAAGTACAAACCCTCTAGTTTCCTACTGCTGTGAATGATTAGTGGAAGGACATTTGGGGAAGATCCCTGTGCATGTTTATTACTTTAATATGAATAGTTTAATATAAAAATGTTGGTAGAGCTCATTCTTTTTTACTTGAACCAATTATAAAATGAGATATAGTTAGCTGTATAGTGTATATATTCCAAGCATGACCTTTCACCAAATGTTTTTTTTAAAGGATCCCCAAAATGTTTTAGTAATAGATTAATCATGATTCGTATGCATATAATAGGAATTACCACGTACCCTTCTTCTTCTGGGGCCTAAAGAGAAAGGCTATGCCAAAATAAACACACACACCCCAACTCTTATATAATTACTTTAGTTTCTCTTTTATTTCATGATTATTTCACATATTATGTACCAACCAATTAGGGTTGTTTTGACAAGTGTGGAATTAAGCAAGAAGTTTCTCAATTTGTCACACAGACAGAATCTCTCTACGCGTTTGAGGTTTTTTTATGTCGCCGCTGAAGTGAGAGTTTAGTGATTCAATTGATTAGCCAGCTAATTTTTGTGCATGGATTATTATTATTGTTTCACTTTCATGAAAAAACCAAAGACCATTGTCATTTTTAACAATCATTATGAAATCAAGTCTGGGCAAGACGGTTGGTCTTGATGCTATTTTGATGTATTATCGTCAAGAAAATGATGGGTCGGGACCATGAATTGTTTCATGACTTCATCAATGAATTGCCTACCTCGTGTCAACTTCTGTGGTCAACAAAATGTTGGCTTATATATATCACAAATTGGCAAGGAAAATAAAGTCCTCCTCGGTGCCTTAATTAGGTGGTAGCATTGGCATAGCATATGAAAAAAAAAAGTGTTTAATTAGTGATTTGGTTCCTATAGCTCCACAATCTTTATGTTTTAGTTTTTATATTTCAAAATTATTTGTTTTAAACTATATATACTTTTTAGTTGATTTTAATCCATGCACATACATTTTATTAATACATTTTAGTTCCTCCATTTTGGATGGCAGAGACTAAAATGCATGCGTAATAACTAATATGCGTAGTTTCTACATATAGAGACCAGGCCAAAATGTAAAAATTGTATAAATATAAAATAAAATGAGTAATTAAGTTCTTTTAAAAAAATGAATATAATTAAGTAGTAATTTTTGGTCTCTACAATTCAGTGTTTTTTTCATTTTCATTCCTATACTTTTTAATTTTTGTTTTAGTTGTTGCAAAAAAGTTTTTTAGATAACACTTTGAAAAAAAAAATGCTAACATGAAAAAATATTCTATACAACATTTTAATAACGAAAGATAAAACAAACACGTTTTACAAAAAATAAAATGAAAAAAAATATTTACAACAAAAATAAAAAAATAACTAAATTATAAAAATAACAAATGTATTTAAATCTAATTTTACTTAGTGACTCAGAATACCGGGTTTGAGTGAAAGGGCAAGCATTTTCTGACCCGGTTCGTTTACCCGATGCCCCAATATGGGACAGTTCCATGTGCTGCGTGACTCATTAATTAAAGTGATACAAAAATAATTGTGCTAATGAACATGCATTAGGGAATTAGTGTCCCATACACAATGTTGCCCCAACCACTTGGCATTTGGAAAGTTAAAGAGTCTATGCTACATAAATCCCAAGTTACCATTCAAGATCATAGACTACAAAATCAACTTTTTATAAAATATATGAAAGACATTGGCCTAAACATAGGTACAAATGAGAAAACGATAAACTAGATGGCTTGGCCTACAAATTTTCCTCCATAACAAAAAAAAAAAAGCCAATGGACATTAACTAGAGAGATAATATATATCATAAGAAGGTTCAACAAGCGACAACATCCCAAGATGGACAAGTGATTGATAGATGGATACCCTAGGCATGTGTTCTTTGTTACCTGTGTTTTGCAACTAACTATCATATCCATCCAGTCACATGTGCTGGGTAGAATATATAAGAGAAAGTGGAATTGGGTGGTAGGGGCATGATATGGACTCCAGAACACTAGAATATATGGCTCTATGTTGAATTGGCCAATTGGGTCATCCAATGCTAAAACCTAAGGTTAAAGACTTAAAGTACTTATACTTGCTCAAAAAAGAGACACGAGCCAAAATGAAGAAGAAAATAAAGCATAAGATGTGTTGGAATTTGGAAAATGGAAATACAAAGAGAAATGGAAGCCTTTGCTATGTACATGTTAAATGGTATTGATTCCTTTTAAATCATTTCTATGTGACAATTCCCCAAAAATGTAGTAGGGTCTTCACCTTTGGAACGAGTACTAGGATTGTTGGACTGAAGAGTAGGTGCTTGTAGACCATTCATACATAAACTGAGTGACGCATATTGGCATTAGTATTGAGGAGAGATTTTTAAGATGTAAAAGTGTAGGACATGGCATGTGAACTAGTTGCTTTGTCACTACATTTTTTTTCTTCTCGTTAAAGTTGATCCTTTTTCAAACATACGTTTGAATTGAAAGACACGAGGTTGAAAGGTTTATGAAAAATAAAATAGAGAAAAAAAACTTAAGTTACTCATTTTATGAATGTAAATTCTCTTATTTTAAGTTAAATTAATTGTAGTTTTAATCTATCAGGTATCACAATTATGTGTTTTAGTCCCATAAGTTTCAATTGTATCAATTGAATTCTTTAAGTATTAAGGAGACTAAAATGTAATTGAGCATATTTTTTTAATCTATAATTAAGCATCTTAAGTTTTAATATTTGTATGAGAAAAGAATAATTTTTTTTTTACATATATAAAAGCTTACACTCCATTGGAAGACAAGAAAATGAGTGGAAGGAAAAGGAAAGGAAGACAAGAAAATGAGTGGAAGGAAAAGGAAAGGGATGGAAATATAATTATAAAAAAAAAAGTCTCCTTTGATATACAAGAAAACAAGGGAAGGGAAGAAAGAAAAAAAAATAAAGTAGCAAGACTAGCTGAGATGTTTTTTTCTTCTCAATTTGCAGAGAAAGAGAATAAATGCATGTTTAAAAAAATCACTTGACTCCCTCTTAAATGTAAGTTGAGTTCTAAAATATTAAAGAAATTTCTTTCACAAACTAAGGTTTGGGATCTGACCCAAACATGCACTAAGACAAAGTTAAATGGTATACAGATAAAAATATCATTATTTATTTTAACAACTTAAAAATACTTTCATTTTTTACTTCTTTCTTTTTTTCCCATCACTTTTTTTTTTCTTTGCCTTTTACTCATAGCTAACGCCAGAGCACAGTTTCTAACGGTGTAAAACCACTGCAAAAAAATAATCTGGGATGACAAACCACCACACAAAATTAAATGGAGTTTAAATCTTATAATTTTTCAAACTAAAACTTAAAATAAAAATAACGACATAGGCCAAATAAATAGTTTAAGGAAATATTGTCATTGTCAAAGGAAAAAGAACAGGTGGACATGATTATAAGCATGGATGCTCTGTTCATGTTATGTGGTGCAAATGCTGCATACCAAATATTATTGTGCATACGCAATCAAATGTGGGTTTCCTTTTTCCCTTTTGAATCCTCAAATTGGGGGAAAAGTTCACAAACAAACTAATTGCTAAAAGAAACACAAAGTGAAACCGATTGAACATTTCAGGGTGCCAATTATTAGGGAGGGGAAAAGGTTTCTCCATGCTTGTTTGTGCTCCGTAACGTAAAATACTGGCCAAGCTTTTCACAGTCCATGCAACCCATCATCACTTCACCTACACTTGTTGTTTCTCATGCTCATGATTAAAATCATTGAAGTTGAAACATCGATTCTGAGGTGAATATAGTTAAAGGTTATTGGAGTGGTTTCTATAGATTAGTCATAAGTCCTAGACTAGAAGCAAGGGTTCATAAGGGTCCATTTGGTTGGGTTCAGTAATTTCACAATGTTGAAGACATGATTCTTGAGTTGTAATTAAGGATAGTAATAATGATAAACCGTTCAAATGCCTTGTCTAATTTTATTTTCCGTCAACTTACAACATAAAATATTAGAGTTCATTTGGTATTTCCTTTAAAAAGGAAATATGGTATTACGTTACATATTTTATTTCAAATTAATTTTAAAATCATATGAAAAAAGTACAAAATTAACTAAAAAAAATTAGATTCGTAGTTTTTTATATAGAAATTAGATTCATAGTTAAAAGTTGCAAATTGGGATACTAAAATTAAAATTTAAATTCATAATTTTTCAATTAACATTATATCCTTTTTTCACACAATGCTAATTTTTTTGGAAATAAAATATGTATCGTCGCATCATCATTCTCCTTTTGTTTTCTTTAGACGGAGGAAGTGACTAAAATACGGCAAAAATTACTAGCAACTGTTAGATAAAAAAAGGATTTCATAAATTACAATGAATAAGTGAAAAGCAAATATATGAGTGAATGATTTTACTTGGCCATTCTTACCTGGGAAGCAAAGTCTGAAATTACTAACCGTTACAGGGGAGCATCCTCATGATATATGATGTTGCTATGTGGAGAGAGAGAGAGAGAGCATATCATAAGTATATTATTATGTGTTTTCCAACAAAAAGAAAAGAGCGTCCTTTTAGATGAATATAAAACGATGACTTTACAATTAACATTTTGGTTTATTTTTGTAACAAAAAATAAAACTTTTTGGTTTATTTTGCATAATTTCTACCAATTGACACAAGATTATGTAAATTTAATAGGTGGCTTTAGATTTAAGATTTAATATATAATTATGTTCAATATTAAGAAATTATATTTATAATAACTCTATCTAATTTCAACATAATTATTTTTAATAAAAAATATCTTTTGAGTTCTAGACAACGTACGCCTTTTACACCTAATCACTGGAGTATTTATACAAGTAAATGGAAGAGTTTTGATAGAAGAAAATATGAAAAACTATGATTATATAATTATTTATGACATTCTCTTTAGAATTTGTTCAATTGGCTTCTTACGAACAAAGTTCAAAGCCAGCAAAGAAGGCTATAGGTAGGAGGGGACTTCAATGGCAGAGGGTGACAGTAGTGATTATCTATCGAGACTCGGATACTTAAGTATGATTCTGGCAAAGTAACACGTAATGTATTAATATACTACGCATATGGGAAAGGGATGTTTGTTGATTTTTATAGGCATTGAGAGACAATATGTTTGGTAAGAGTCTTAGTGTGATTTATGCACCTACTATTAATGGATAATAATCATTGCTAATGTAAGGTTGACCTAGGGTAAGATTATTAAAACTCAAGCTTTAGGTTTATTAATAAAAAATATTTTGTTATTAATTTTTCTTAAGTAAAAGGTAAATATATAAGTAAAAAACTGAATGTATATTTTTCTTTAAAGTAAACAGGTTTTGGCATATTAAATTTTGGTGTGTCAGAAAGTAATTGAGCATTATATCCTCATTAAGAGTAATTAAATGTTGGACATTTATGAAATTCCAACATTAGTAATTTTAAAGAGATTTAAAACATAATTTTACCCTTTTTATTATATGAAAATGTATCTTGTTAGGAACGTAAGACAAAAATTTAGTGAAGAAAAAGAGTAATTCATTCTTTAGTATGCTATTAAATTATGTCATTAAAAACTTTACTAGAAAAAACTCAATAAGAAAAGTCATGGTTAACAAAGAAAAAAATAAATACATATAATGATACTTTGAGATATGTGTTGATAAAGCTCAATATTGTAAACATGATTTTTAAATGAAACAATAAGAAGTACTTTGGTAAACAAATTTACTTAATTATCATGTGAATGAATTTGTTATAAAGTTTATATAACATGTAATATCTAATTCAACTACTTAGACATCTTAATTAACCTTATGAGACCTATCATATTCTTAGTGGATACCCCAAGTAGCAATTGAAAAATAATGTCACCAAATTGGTAACTCCCCTTGTTTCATCCATGTACTTAACAAATGGGGCTATCTGGTAAACATCTAACAATACATTAATGATTAAACATCTTGAACCATAACTAACTTGAGCGTGAGGGTCCAATTATATTTTTTCTCTCATGCTTGGAGGAGAAGATCAAATAATCAAGAACTAAGTTAATCACAAGAAAGAGATAGACTTATTTAGAATCATTAAAGAGCATCTCGGACAATCAATGTATGGTAAGAATATAAATATTGTTTAGGATATACTAAATGAAATTGTTTTTTTTTATAAAACATATTTTTTTCTATTAACTTTAATAATATTTTTTTAATGAAAATAAAGCACAATTGTCTTATATGTGTATTATTAAGCCAAAACTTGCAACCAAATTCATTCTCGATTTGACTATTGTAATTTTAAAATTTCACATGATTAAAGTGACATGGTTGTTATAATTTTTTCATAAGTAGTCATGAAATGATTCTATCACCTCATAGTAATCTAACAATCTTTGTATAGGTAGAAATTATATCTTACTAGTAAATTTACAACAAATAGTACATCATGGTCGTATATGATCTGCAAGATATATATTAGTACTCTTATTTCACTTGGATATGATACTTTAGAACCAAATATTTCTTTCATCATTTTGAAAATATATTTGTTCATATCTACTGATTTTATAACCGTTGAAGTATAAAATGAATCTAACTTGTTCATATAGAATCACTTTAGTACTTTTACTGTACAAGTTTCTTGATGCATAAAAACTCCGTTTTATCAAAATATTCAATTTGAAAATCTAAGGCAAAATTTTATTCTTTTCTAAATTCTTGATTTGAAATTCTCAAGTGAGGTACTAGTATTTCTTTGATAAGAAATATATTTTTCATATAATATTTTAAAAAGGAACAGTCATTTAATTCTCTGTGATGATTATTTATTTTTTTTAAAAATGAAAACATTATATTTATGTGGTCCCTACTTAATGTCATTTTCATGTTACTGGTGTCATACTCAAACCTCTTGGCTCTAGCTCTTGCAATCGTCACGATCATTATTGCCATCAAAATTGCAACAAGTCCATCTCACCACTGCCAATTTTAGTCGCTATCCCAATCCAATGCCACCACTAGGGTCATTGTGAGTTACCTTACCCTCCACTAAGGAAACTACTTAGAAAACCATCACCATTCACCACCAACACTTCAATTTTAGTTGCCACACTATTCATTTCATTATTCATCACTTCCATAATTTCTATCATTACCACCACCACATCAATAATACATCACCTAAACATATATAACGACGCTATGAAGTTTTTGTTCGGTTTTTATATGAATAGTTATTTGATTAATTTCATTAATTTCTCATTCTTATCCCCAGTTCCTAACTATAATTACTCTAGCCAACGATTTTTTTTCCAGAACATGCTATGGTACAGAGTTTCTCATTATCAAAAGCAGCAAATATAATATGTATTATATAAAGTAAGTACATATAAGGTGAATAATATAATTCTCATTTAAACACGATTTATTTTATATTTATGACTATGGTTTAAATCCTAAATCCATTAATTATTTGACACAAATTACTATATCACTCGTATCAATCGTTATTATTGGTTACTCTACTTCACGTTACACCACAAATATACATGTACAACAAATGAATGTGATGAAAATTGAATGTTTTTTTTTCTATTCTAAGATATTGCGCATAGTAAAACTAAAAAATATTTAGAATAGACAATAGGTGTGTGCGTGTGAGAATAATATATGTACACCTTCTATAGTAAGAATCAGTGAGACTAAACAGAAGCTGTGGGGAACAGACAGAGCAAGACCATTTGTGGTACTTGTTGTTGCTAAGGACAAAACCAAAGGTACCATTTGTTCTGATGATGTTGAGCAGCTCAACAAGACTTGCTTGGAAACACATTTTGGCATGATTGTTGGGAGGAAGTTCACTGGCTAGTTCCTTTATCAATAATGTTTTTTTTTTTTACATCTAGAATTGAAATTTTGTCGTCTGTTGTGATTTCAGGAAGTGTTTTTTGACGTCTGTATATGAAAAACATAAAAGAAATTAAGAGATAACAAAATTACTTATAATCTCACATGTTGTGTGTCAATTATTTGATGTGTTCAAATGGCTATAGTTACTAGCTTTATTGTTTTGTCCATACCATCAGCCGGAGTATAAAGCCAAATAAGTTGAATGGGCCTGCGGATGGACACTAGGAAAGAAGGCGGCCTAGTTTATAGTAAAACAGGCCTACTTAAAAGCCCAATGAAATTTCCTCTTCGTGGGCCTTAGGTTTCGAAAGTTCAAACTTAGGCTCTTGCTTCCTACACTAGCCTTTTTTCCAATACACCCAGCATGAACAATGAAGTTCCAATTTTACCCTCTGCGTAATCCGTAAAGATTATCTGTAAAGGTTCTTACGGATTCACAATCCGTAAAAACCTATACGGATTCGCAATCTGTATTCGTAATTCGTAAAGCCTCTTATGGATTCTAACCAACTAAGTTACTATACCATTTATGTTAAAAGTTAATTAATATTACTATATATAACATTACAAATTTTAATGCATATTTAATACACATAAATTTATATAATAATTTTTATAATTAATTTTTATCTAATAATATATTTTTTTACATATATAAATTTCTAAAGTATACGAATCTATGATTTTATAAAATTAAAAATTCTAATGTATATGAACCTAATATTACCTATGAATTTTAATTAAACCATTATTTTTATTTTAAATTTATTGTTCTAAAAATGCATATATTTTAAATTTTAAATGAGGCACGGGAAATCTTAATGGTGTTGCCTGTGTCCATTGGGGTTTTTTGTAGCATGCTTTTTGTGGCGTTTCCTACACAGAGACATGGAATTGGTTTTCCACTTTCAATAAAGTAAAAAGTTGGGTCATTTCTGTATTTATTTGTATGGACCATTTTCAAGAGTGTGATTGATTGGGTAATCAATTCAGTATTTTATTGTTCTGTAACACATTATATATAAAAGGAATTCAATTGAATTTCGTTGTTACGATGATAATGGTCTTACTGATATTAGAATTTATGAACTCTACATATTATTTAAATTTCTTACCACTAGGCCATCCCGACTGAGTTTCATTTCATTGTTCTGATGGTATCTAAATAAAGTTGAATTTAGTTTTATTCTATTAAACAATTGTTTTTACCAAATGAGTATAGTTTAGTTGGTTACACTTTTGAATTTGTGAGAGAAGACTTGAGTATGATCCTTAGATAATTGTAGAGAGTGACGAGAAATTTAAGTGTGACTAAGTTTTAGATCGAAGAGTAATTCTAAATTCAGTTTAAAAGACAGAAACTTATATCTCAAGGTTTTCAAAAATCGATTGTTAAAAAAGAATCATTTTTATTTTTTACTTTTTACGGATAAAAATGTTAGTCAATTTATGGAATTTGATGAGGGGATCGGATTCAATTCTTAACATGGATTCATCCAAAGGCTAACCCTTTACAAACTGGCAACAGACTAGAAAGAGAATAATTACATGTGGACCTGACTATAGACAATGCAGGATCTATACATCAATTCCATAAAGATAAATAAATACACAGTTATTTGTTTTCCCTACTATAATCTTTACATCAAAGCCTGGTATATTTTATTGGGTTGAATCCATTTTAAGCACTGACTCTAATCCAGCACTTCTTTCACTAGCTAGTAGTTCAAAACGAGCCGGCATAGTAGTTTGTTGGCAATAACATATGTATAGAGACCCCTATGCATGATATATGACAGATTCAAGATTCATTATCATAAATTCCTTTAATTAAAATGAACATTCATGTGCATATATATATGCATATATATATATATACTTTCAGCAAAGATAAGATGTACAGTTAATTTATTTTTGTCATCAGAATACTTTAGCATTAGCTTTCCCTGAAAACCCAAACAGAGGAACTGTGTCAAACAGTTTCTTAGCTTCCCATAGCCATCATACGCACGAAGCCAGGAAGCAAAGACTTTATGAAAACATTACGAATAAACAAAACTACGAATGCTATAATTTGTCTGAGTTTATCCATGCAAGTACTTGTGGCAAGTTTGGAAAAACTGCAATTTAATTCAACAGCCATTTTCTTTCTTACGTCTTTACTAATATGGCCGGTATCAGCTTAAGAAATAAATTTAAGTATGTTCACACGAACAAATCTCAAGTTGTTTATTGAAAGTGTGCTATAACTTGTGGAAGTTAATACAAAAACAATATGCATTTTAACTTGAGAAAGGTCACACATATAATCCAAGCGTTGTTCCTAATTCCACTAGGCACCTATATCACTCGAGTTGTATGTTGGAAATCTTTAGTGGAAAAAAATTTGTAACTTGCACAGAAATTGAGATTAATATCATTGAAATTCATAAAATAAAACGCATATACATAGGATTACAACTAATTTAAAAATTCCTAAAAAATCGTATCTTCAATTAGATTGATTGAGATTTCATTAGCTACCTAACATAATTGAAAGATAAAAATCTACAACAATAACAAAGAGTCAATATAAAACTTATTAAAAATTTAAATTTTGAAATAAGGAAAAATCTCAAAATTGAAGCACTCTTCCTTGAGATTTGTCATGCCAAGCTTTAACTTCATGAATTCTAAACTTGATTTTGGAAGCGCTTTAGTTACTATATCAACAAGTTGCACATTAATATCTTGCATGATCCCAACTTGATGTGACCAATCTTATGTGTTAAACATCACTCTAATCAATTTAAAATCACGACTTTCAACTAAATCAAACTTCTCTAAAAAAAACTAAATCAAACTTTAAATATAAACTATTTCTAATAATTTCAATCTATGTCTTTTCTGTTTCATGTTTACCAATGATAAAGCAGCCATTTTCTTTGTAAGAGATTGCATATCTATTTCTTAGCATTTATACAACACTAAGAGATTTTGATCTAGTTTTAGAATAAAAGAACATCTTTGAAAATCTTGACTGAGATAAAAATTATCTCCTTTTCTTTGACTTGTACAATTTAATCATTTTCAAGCTTGACTTTTGGTTGAATTAATCTACAAATGGAGTTAGAAATTTATATACATTGGATCACGTGTAACCATTATCAATGAGCTAAGTACTCAAGTCAGGTGATGTCATAAATAAATGTTCATCATCAATTTTGCATGTTGTTCTGGTTGCTAATGAGATAATTTTTTTTCTTGATTTTGCAATACTTTATGTTATGGCCAAGTTTATTACAAAAATTATAATGAAAAAATTATTGGTACAAAGATAAACCTCGTGTTTTCTTGATTATGTAATACTTTTAATTATGTTTCCAGTTCCACTGCCAACATCAACTATGAAATGGAGGCCTTCATAAACAAATTTACAATTTCTCAATGACAACCTTACTACGTCAGAATAATCACTTTCCACATATGAGTGGGATTTTGATGAATAAAATTCCAATAGACTCCTTGACCTAATGCGGTCTCAACAATAGCCTGGTCATCTTCACAAGTCCATTTCCCCAATTGATGGTATGAAGCAATTTAGCAAATCAACCATTGAAGATAAGTATTATAATCTCGACATCAGAATTCACCTCACTTTTACTCCAACAATTTTATTCTTTGTCATCAAATTTGATGGTTGCAAAGAATAATTGCAGCCAATTTTTATAAATTTTATAAACTTAATTTATTTTTTGATTTCCAATTTTAAAAAATATTAAATTAGATATTCAAACCACATAAATAATTTTTTCATTCAAAACATAATTCTTTCCATTTTACGAAATCTATCTAAATAACTACCAAGTGCGTAAATTAACGAGCGTGGGATTCCAACCAGCAAAAACAAAAAAACAAAAAAACTGGCACAAGATTATTTTTACTTAACTAGTACTCAGAGTTTGAATATTAAGTATATACTTAAATTATACCATAAATAAAATCTCTCTAAAATCATTCAAAAAAAATTCTCTAAACAAAAAAATTTATTTTATTGAGTTAACCTATTCCTTAATTAATAAACCAATACAACTCTGGATAAAAAAAATGTAGAAACCTCAGATCGAAAAACAAAGGTCAAGTTTAATTGAGTTGAGCGAATATGTGAGAATGGATTGTTTTTAGAAAATTATATTTTTGAAGTAATTTGAATTAAACATATATTAATATTATAAATTATTCGAACCATAGTCAATTTAATTATCTGATATTCATTGTGATTTTGTGACACGTTGCTGTCCCGTAATAAACTCTATATTTTTAAAAATAAATACTATATACCTGCTCGAGTTGTCACTGGGCACTCCTGGCTCCGTGACATCTTTACATTAGTAACAAACACACAATAAGTTAACAATTCCACTTCCAAAATAGTCAAAATACAATGCCACATCCATCCAAGGCATCTTCAACCTGAAGCAGGTTGTTTTTTAAAGTTGAACACCCATGCCACATTTCTCGTACACCATCATTGATGTTTTTATTCCTCACAACTAATCATAACACAAGCTAAACTTATTTATGGTTTACTAATCATAACGCAAAAAAAAATAACAAGCTTGGATCACATACAATTACAAAAGTGACAAAACAAAAAGGAAAATCATCACATTCCCTCCTCCCACTTTCTTGTATTATTAATTTTTATTTAAAGCATATATAGCCTTTTGGTGACAAAAAGGAGCCATTCCGTGACATTAATTATAGTAACAACCAATAGTGAGTGAATAACCTCCGTCACAACTTTTCCAAGGCACACATAGGAGAGAAAGAGGACGCGATAAGGCCTAGATTTGAAGAAAAGGGAGCACACATATACTCTCGTGTCTTCACCACCAATCATCCATTCCACACCGTAGAGACAAATCTCTCCCCAACAGATAAGAGGACCCCACCTATCTCTTCACTCAATCCACACCCTCCTCTCACCTTCATCACACTATCCTGCTCCTTCAACATCTCTCACCCTCCATTCTATCACCCCACACATCAACGCCAATCACAACATTTAGTATTGCCGGAGATTCTTCTTCAACTAGTAATATAATCATATATTTGGAGGGACGATTTTCTCACTTAATTAATTCAAAAATATATCTGATTTAGACAAAAATACACGTGTTATAATAATAATAAAAAATATAATCAAATTAAAGTATTTATCATTTTACAAATTGGTTTCGCAAAATTGAATTAAATTTTGGTTTAAATTCTAAGATGCTATGTAGTTTATATTAGAAAGTATTGTAACTCAAATAATTGATAAAGAAATATAAAATTTTATTAGATAAACTATACCACACATTACAAATAGAATTAATTTATAATTCTGTAAATTCTTTTAAGTTTTTCTATTAAAGCTATTCAGACTCGTAAACATTTAATCCTTAAACCTTATATATGAGATTTCACATCGTGATTAAGTTTATTAAAAAGTTTATGTCGACTAATAATTTAAATAAATTAAAATATATAAATAAGAAACATCTTTCATCTTAATAAGTTTTGTACCATTGAGTAGACCTAATACAAATTATAAGAGGTATACTCGACACTTTTACACTGAGAAGCACCAGATCCAAACCCCGAAAAAACAAAACCGTAACGAGAGCCATAGGTACTAAAACGAGAAAACCATATCTCTCTCTCTTTCAGACACACACGCTCTACTTCTTGCTATTCCTTCCTCGTCATGGAGTCGCGAGTGCTGTCACGCGCCGGAACCTTGACCTCCCTCCCTCACCTCCGCAAGCTGCCGCGGGAGGCCGGCGCCGGCCCCTCCCTCGTCGCCGTGAAGGCCATGGGCTCCGTGGCGGACGGTGGGAACCTGATTTGGGGGAGGCAACTGCGCCCGGAGCTCTGCTCGCCGGTGCTGAAGAAGGAGACCGTCCTCCTCCGGCCATGCCTCGCCGCCGCCTCCTCGCCGGCCGAGGGCAGTGATTCCGCTGGGTGAGGTCCGTTTCATCCGTTCTGACTCAGCGAACTCGGCCACGTCACTCTCCTAACTAATGCCATTCAATTTTTTCATGTTTTATTTAATTATTATTATCACAGAGAAGCAAAGGTTGCTCCGGCGGGGTTCTTCCAGAAGTATCCGGCTCTGGTCACCGGATTCTTCTTCTTCACGTGGTACGTCACGTGACTCTGTTAGTCTTACACGCAAAAAACAACCTATGGTTGTGTTGTGTGCTCTGTTTTGTGTCTCTTACGTTCCCTAAGCTTAACTATTAACCACTTAACTGTGTTGTGTCCACGAGGAATAGATAGGCTTTACGTGTGGCTGTGATCGTTCCGAGTGTTGAAATTACGGTTTTGTCCTTTTTCTTTTTTGATGCAGGTACTTCTTGAACGTGATTTTCAACATCCTTAACAAGAAGATCTACAATTACTTCCCCTATCCATAGTAAGTTATAGTGATTATGTGTATTTTCAACTGTTTGGTGTTGGCTCATGAATTTCATGTCTTGATGTTAATTGGGATTGGTTCCGTGAATTGTTATGCGCGAACATGTTTCTCTGGACTTTGTTAACGTCGGTTGTTAAGTGAATAAGGTTTGTTTTTTTGCTGAATTGTGAATAAGGTTAATTTAAGGAAATATCTCGATTTCGTATTTCTGGATTATTATATTTTGCTCTACAATGATACTTTGGTAGTGTCTGTGCAATGAGTTAGAACCGACTGAATAACGTAATTAAAATAAAACATGGTATAAGGGTAAAAGTTATGTATATTTTAATTAGTTTTAATAAAATTGAGGAAAATATAACAAAACGTTTGCTTTTGTTCGATTGGATTATTTTTTTCTTTTTTAATCCAAGCACACTACTACTAAATTGACACTCACACTTGGGAATAATAGCTAATATGGTTTTGCTTCTGAATTTTTATAATTCATTAATGAGTTTTTTTTTATGAAAATTCATTAATGAGTTTAATTTTTATAGATCATTATTATTATTATTATAAAAAAGTATACAGTCAATTAATATTAAGTTGTGTGTATGGTTTTTGAAAGCGTTATTATTTTATTTTTTCTATATTGAAATCGTTATTATGAACTGTATCAATCATACAATGTAATAAACTAAAAGAGTTGATAGGAGGTGTAAAGTTCTACTGAGTTGCGTTCACATGAGTGAAAACAACCAATTTAACGTGAAAATCTTGTTCTATTCCCGCAAGATTTCCATGAGTAAGCAGCACCCGCACATCGCGAGCGGGATTACCGAATTAGTATATGACCTAGTGGAAACACATGTGGTCTCATGTCCAAGACAAAAATAAAATGTAATAAATATTTAAATTGTCACTTTGTTTAAATTAAATGCTTCATTAATATGCATTAATTTAAATGTTAGCTATAACTAATATTTTATGGTGCATTTATTAGATATTAGATTATTATAATTATAAAATTATAAATTATAAATACAAATCCCGATTTTCTCGTTGACTATTTCTTTTTCTTTTGTTCCACATCAGTTTTATTTTTATTTTCTTTTTGTTCAGCATCAGTTTTGATTTTAATTAACTATGCTTTTATGCAGCTTCGTATCGGTTATCCATTTATTCGTGGGTGTGGCGTACTGTTTGGTGAGCTGGGCCGTGGGACTTCCTAAGCGTGCTGTAAGTCAAGTTCAATATTTCCCAGCCCAGAATCCAATAAAAAAGTTAAAAAAATCACATTGCTAAGTTCCAACTTCCAATTCACGATTTTTCTGGATTGAACCTGTTAATCGGTTAACAAATTGCAAATTTTCATTGAATCTACATTTTGTCACACTATCTTTAGTTTCATTGAATGGCTTAAATATGTTTTTTTTCCTATAAGTTAGTGTGTTTTTATTTTTATTTTTGGTCCTTTAAGTTTATTTTTCTAATTTTAGTTCATGTAAGTTTGTATTTTTTCAATTTTGATATCTGTAAGATATTTTACTCATTTTTAGTTCATGTAAGTTTGTATTTTTTTCAATTTTGGTCTCTAAAAATGCGAACTTATGGGGACTATAAATGAAAAAATTAGAATCTTAAAGTACTAAAATTGAAAAAACAAAAACTTAGAAGGATTAAAAATAAACTAAAAAACTTACAAGAACCAAAATTGAAAAAATACCAAGTTACAAGGACCAAAATTAGAAAAAGAAACTTACGACCAAAAGTATATTTAACCCTATTTGAATTGAAAAATGCATATAAAAAATTTCTCTGGATTACTATATATAAATAGTAATATACTGATTTGTAATGTGACATATGGTTGTTGTTTCTGTAGCCTATAGACGCCAACCTACTGAAGTTGCTCATTCCGGTGGCTGTGTGCCATGCATTAGGCCACGTGACCAGCAATGTCTCATTTGCTGCAGTTGCTGTTTCTTTCACTCATACCGTTAAAGGTAATAAAAGTTTATGAGATATATACATGAAACTATATATATATATGTGTGTGTGTATGTACTTGAAACTGCACGTATCTACTTTCTAACATTAATAAACTTGTGTTTCAGCTCTTGAGCCATTCTTCAATGCTGCTGCTTCACAGTTCATACTTGGCCAATCAATCCCCATCACTTTGTGGCTGTCACTGGCTCCTGTTGTTATTGGTAACATCCCTCTTGTTCAGTCAATTGAGATATGATTCCTTTGTCCATTCATTGAGAAAAATGTTAGTAGGTCCCATTCTCAATCTCAAACTATTGATAGTGGGATCTGTTGGAAAATCGAGAGGGTAAATATCGAGGAGATATACACCTGAGTAACCATATAAGTGAATTAGACACCACACGTTAACCCAAAACCTTAAGGCTCAGATTTATAGATCTTCTCCTCACTTATATGGTGTTGAATTTTTCTATTTCTATCTGATGTGAGATTTTAACTCATACTGAGCGGAAACCAAATCTTATACCGTTGCAACAATTGCAAGACTCGCTGCCTGGCCTACACATGCATGGACTCACTAGCCAGGAAGACTTTCAATACAAAGGATCTCATGTCCATGGATCCACAAACGCCGCCTAAACAAACGAGACGGTCACCAAGTCGAACCATCGGCTCTGATACCACTTGTTGGGAAAT
This sequence comes from Glycine latifolia, assembly GCA_013407115.1. Taxonomy (NCBI): domain Eukaryota; kingdom Viridiplantae; phylum Streptophyta; class Magnoliopsida; order Fabales; family Fabaceae; genus Glycine; species Glycine latifolia. Next base: position 8,353,670 of record CM023953.1, read on the forward strand.
CGAGGGGGTAAATATCGGGGAGATTTACACCTGAGTAACCATATAAGTGAATTAGACACCACACGTTAACCCAAAACCTTAAGGCTTAGATTTATGGGTCTTCTCCTCACTTATATGGTGCTAAAATTTTCTATTTCTATCCGATGTGGGATTTTAACTCACACTTGTACTCCAACAATAAATTGAATTTCAACTGATAGGTGATAGTATATTGAAAAGAGAGTATTGTTCTTTCATTAATGCATGGATTTTTTATAGGTGAACTGTCAAGGTAAATATTTGTTTCGGTTTATTGTAAATAGATTATGTGACAATGCAGGTAATATTTGTACATTTGCAGAGTATTTAGTCAGTGGAACTTACTATAATCTTGCATGTCATCTAATATACAGGTGTGTCCATGGCATCTTTGACCGAGCTCTCATTCAACTGGGTCGGCTTCATAAGTGCTATGATTTCAAACATTTCCTTCACATACCGAAGCATCTATTCAAAGAAAGCCATGGTTATCTCCTATGCTAGATATACACTTCTAAATTTTCTAACTAGATATACACTTCTGAATTTGTGTGAATTTCTGATTTCCATGAAATTACTTTTATGTCTTCCTACTATACTGACTATTGCTCTTTCATAATATTATTAAATAACTCTTTTTGCAGACTGATATGGACAGTACCAATATCTATGCCTACATTTCCATCATTGCTCTAATTGTTTGCATACCACCTGCCTTAATTGTGAGTGAAACCTGTCTAAATACCCCTTGAAATTTTAATTTTTATTGTGGATTTTATATAATAAGTTGCTTAGCTGTTTTTTTGGCATTGCATCCATGATTAATCATTATTTGATACCACAGTTGGAAGGGCCTACACTGTTGAAGCACGGCTTCAATGATGCTATTACTAAAGTAGGTTTGGTCAAGTTCGTCTCAGATCTCTTCTGGGTTGGTATGTTTTACCATCTCTACAACCAGGTAAATCCTTCTTTTTGATGCAATAGTTTAAATTTTGGATGAGTTTGAAGATTACCTTCTCCTTAAAAAAAGGTATTTAATGGAAAACATTACATGTAATATGTTAGGATTTTAAGAAACGACTTTTCATTTAATAGTTTTGAGTTTAAATTCCTAAGAGAATTTATCAGCATTTTTCTATATGTTGTATCAATTAATTTATTTTGGCCTATTCCCACTTGGGAGGAGTTTCTTATTGACTATTGTTGCTCATCTATTAAATTCCTTTCGCAGAAACACAATATCTTTGGAGTTTGAGTTTGATACTTTGATATACTATCTGTATAAAAAAGTTTACATCATCAATTAATTAGAAATTATTTTAGATATAACTTTTAAAGTAGTTGTTATAAAAGTTAACAGTTTTATCATGCATAAAAATTTATGATTTGATAACAGATTGCGCATTCTAATTAAATTCATATCCTATTCTAAATTGGCAATGATATATATCTACATTTTTTGTCGCCATAGGTGGCTACCAACACACTGGAGAGAGTGGCTCCTCTCACTCATGCAGTTGGGAACGTACTGAAACGTGTATTTGTCATTGGATTCTCTATTATAGTCTTCGGTAAATATTTTTATCTTCCTTGATTGCTATTAAACTTTAACTTTCAACAAGTGTTTATTTGTTACTTTTTAAACATTCTGACTGGGTAATTGCTTCATACAGGTAACAAGATTAGCACCCAAACTGGTATTGGAACAGCGATTGCAATTGCTGGTGTGGCACTCTACTCGTTCATCAAAGCCAGGATGGAAGAAGAGAAGCGAGTGAGTATTGTCTTAATTTATTTGTACCATAACTGCATATTAAATTAGTTGAAACTTGAAAAGTTATTGTTCATTCGCAAGTATAAACCACTTTCTGCATAGATGCTTTATAAGTCACCACTATATATACTAATATACTTTTGAGGAGTGTCACTATATTTTCTAACACATTTCTTGATATACTCATTTATTGATTAAAATTTATTGAAAACTGTAAAATAATAAATGAAGCTCATTAAATTAGTAGCAGTAAGGCTTGCACAATTTTGTGTTCAATAAATTTCAACTACAAGTGTGTTTAAAAGAATGAATTAGCATTTATCTAATTATACTTTTCCACCAACAAATGTTATTTTCAGTTTTCTTTTTTATTCTTTTCTGTGTCGCTGGTTCGTTTAAGCATAAATTGTTGATCACAATTTTTTTAATGAGTGCACCTTTTTTATTTTTTTGGTAAGATTGAAATGCACTTTGAATGGATTTTACCTCAACTGTGGTCTTCAAAATATCTATGGACCACATATATAGCAACACGAAACTAAAATTAACTGACACAATTTTTTTTGGTTTTCTTATCAGCAAGCAAAAGCAGCATAAGAAGAAAGTCGTCTTCCTGGAGGATGTCTTGCACTGTAAATCACCACAAATTTCCTTCAAAATAATTGAGTGACTGGTTCAGTGTTGTACTATCCTTGTGATAGCGCGCTTTTATTTTTCCTTCTATTTTTGTCAAATATTTTCTTTTTTTCCTTTTTCTCTCTTCATTCAGAAAACAATGTCTCGCTGCTGATTTGCAGTCTTCTAGTGTTGACTGGAAAATGATTTACCCTTGATTCTCATAAAGAGCTATTGAAACTATTATATTAGCTGAAAAATGATCAGCAATCTACTGCAGTTGAATCGACTAGTAGGTTCAAGTTCAATGGTCATATTAAAAAATTCTAGGCTTGAAAAGTTCATGACAGATAGAAGAAAATATATAATTGATTTAGAGGTTGAATTTGAGGGAAATATTATTCTGATTGCATTAATTGAATCCAGTGGTGTACCCTGTTTTATATAGAAAAATGTTACAATGATAGATAAGCAACTAATGGAAGAATAAGTGAAATAACTCAATGAAAAAACTCTCTCGTACAACTAATGGAATCCAGTGGTTTGAACTTTTAAGGAAATCCTTGGCAATTTGTCAAGCTTTATGTTTTCGAAATTCGAAAGGCACCACCGACATTATGGTTGGTTCTAAATACTTGCAACCAATAGCTGTCTTGTTAGGTGATAACTCAATCAAGGTCCATGTGTTGCTGTGAATCAAAGCAGCCTATTGTTTTATGCATAGCTTGAAACCATTTAGATCTACCTTCGCTCTATTGGTCATGGGATTAACATTTTGGCTGATTATGATAGTTGGTCCTCTAGATCAGAAGAGGAAAAATGAGTAGATAACTTAGTGGTATAATGGTATTAGTAAATGACTAGCATCTATGTTAGTAGATGAGGAAAAAATGAGTCATTTACTAGCATCTATATTAGTTGCATCCATATTAGTCTCAGTACACATAATTGATAGTGAACGTTGAGAGAACCTTGGGGTGGAATGTAGAATAATTAGGGATGGAGAGAATAATTGAGAGGGATAGATGTGAAAATGTATGGGAGAAAAGGATTGGTGGGAGACTTTAATGGAAGAAGAGATTCATCAAGTAGTTGTAGAATATGTCTTGAGACATAAGAGGACTCCATTTGGCAACACGCATACGTGACCTTTATGTTGTGTACCTTATGGTGAGATAATTTGTTTTTTAATTAACAAAATGTTACTTTATTAGTTTTGTTAAAAATATTATCAAGGGATTTGAATATGTGGCATTCTTCCTCTTTTCTTTCATTATTTTTAATTATTAGGTCAATCTTATATTTTCATGGAGCAAATGTTATTTTTATTAGAAATGTTAGTGAAAAAAATTGTTTTTATCCATTGTCATGCACCGAGTAGATAGCAGGAATAAGAATTGGATCTGATCTAATAAACATATTCACGAAGAGGGAAATTACTTGTTGAGGATTTTAGCTTTGGTTTGGATATTTACTCAAACTTTTAATATTGTTATTTAATATGAGTATAGGTATATGAATATCTTATTATCTATCACATTTCGAATGATATTTAATATAATAAATTAAAAAATAAAAAATAATATTACAAAATTATTGTGCATAATCTAATGCGTTATTTTAATTTTTTTACTATGATAGTAATGAGGAGCAAACATAAGTTATTCTGTATATACTCCAATCCCTAAGAACAATAATATAATTCCATCATGTTTGTAATATTCAAATATTAAATCAAAATTTATCAATATTTTATTGAAAATAAGAACGAACCTACTTATCAAAATTATAAACATGAAGTGGATTTAAGAATGAACAAACCTAATTATTTTAAAAATAAATATTTGATTGAATAAATTAATTGCAAAATGCTCATAATAAAATATATAATTGCAATGTGCAAGCGATATTTAATATAAAAAAATATTAAATTTATATAATACTTATTGATAAACAAATTTAAGAGCTAACAAAATGTTATTACAATTATTTTACCAACAAAAATAATAATATTATTAATAAATAAAAAGATAATTATTTCATAGTCAAAACACTCAAATAAAAAATTATAATTTTATTACTACAAACACGTATCTTTAAAATTGTTAAATTAAATAACTACAGAATAGTTTCTATTGAAAATTAATCATTTATATTATATCTAATATCTAATAATCAACATTCGTCTCATATTTTTAATAAGTCAATTAAAATATGATTCAATTGTTCACATTAATCTTTTTTGTTATATAATTGAAATTTAATAATATATATTTTAAAAATAAAAAAATGATAGAAAAAGTTAAATACATAAATAATATAATAATAACATTAAATATTACATTAATAATTATGTTCAAATTTATTTATTTCTTAAGTTAGTTACTTTAAAATATATTTCCTGAACAATAATAATTAAAATTAATGATTTTATAAATATTTAATTAAATTTAAAATATGTCATAATAATTTATTTTAATTAACAGTTAATTTTAGAAATTAAAATAAATAAAAGATAAAAGATTAATCTTTATAAAAAAATTCAAAATTAAATACACAATACAAAATAATAAAGTTTCTATTGACTAAATAAATTTATAACTTTTGTTTTATATATTAGTCCAAATGCTTATATATTTTAATAGTTTAAACTATCTTTTAATCATAAATGTTTATATAAGATAAAATTATTGAATTTTAAGATAATTATCTTAAAAGTCATATTTTTATGATTGAATGATAATATAAAAATTTTAACATTAACAATGCATTTTTTTTAGAAGACCACTAACAATGCATGAAAATAAACTCTTTAAAAATATGTAATATATAATGTATTTTATGTTAGTAATATAATATTTTTTAATATTAATTTATCATGACCAGATATATTTAAATTTAAGTTATTTCAAATTATTTGTTTAATTTCAATCATTTTGTTGCAATTAGTTATAACAACGACTAAGAAAGCGTCTTCATGATGAAGATCTTTGACATTAAATTGTTGAGTACACACAATTATTTATTAGAACTAAATGTTTTGTTCGTAAGAGATATTCTTTAATGCATTTTCTCTTTTTAAATAACCTATAAGTCTTCCTCTAAAAATAAAAACTATAAGTCTACTGATACAAAATAATTGGTAAAAAATAATTTTGTTCACTATTGTTTCTTCTACAAATAGTTGAATTTCACTATTTGTAAAAACAAAGTAACATAACTTTAATTTTAAACTGGATCAAAATTTCTAATCAATACACTTTTTAAAATTATTATTTATTGATTATGTATATATTTTAATTATTATATTAAAGCATTCATGAATAAAAAATGATCATGCTTTTTATTTGTTTCTTCATATTAAAAATATAGTACTAAACAGGACTAGAAGATCAACACAAGACAAAGATATAAAGTTAGGACTATTTTTATATTTTGTACATTGTTTGACAGATAATGGACAGTAAAATAATATCAAATTTACTGTAATATCTAATATTAATTATCTTAATACAATTTATATTAAATTTGATGTGTCTAGAAAAATAAAAAGAGAGATTAAAATATAAAATATATATGGTGTTTCCTTTTTAAAAGGATTACATTTATTATTAGTTACTATTTTTCGGTAATTAAAGAGATAGAAATAATATATTATGTCTATGGACAAAAAGTTGTCTCATAGTTTTCTAAATAAAAAAAAATAAAGATTTTGTTTTGTCCTCATATGTTTGATTTGTGTTGTCCTTTATCCTTTCCAAATCATGGAACACAAATATTTAGTTGTCCAGTACCATAATTTTTAACAATCAAACGAACCCTAAAAATATGAATCACTCAACATTAATTTAGTGTCACAACATTATATTATTTTTGTTGAGTCACTCAACATTAATTTGGTGTCACAACATTATATTATTTTTGTTGAGTCACCCATAACATTATTATGATTATATTCTATAAAACTAAAATCATATCTTCAATGATTTATTATTATATGCTTTCTTACATGTTTATGTGTATAAGCCTTCACTTTTTTCACTCTCTCACTTCATTTTTATTGTTACTTTTTAAGTGTACAAAATTAAATTAATTGATATTAATTTTAACAACTAAATTAAAATTTCACTTTTATATTTTATATATTTCATAACATTGTAAATATCTATCATTAAGAATGAAATTTTAGAGACAAATCATATAATTCATAGGCTAAATTATAATTTTAGTCCCTATAAATTTAAATTCTTGATTTTGGTTTCTCTATTTTTAAATCAAGACATTTAGTTATGTTCATATATTTAGGGAATCTATTACTATACTAATAATAAATTGTACAAAAAATCAAAATATAAATAATACAAATATAAAAAGAACAAACACAAATTTTATGTGATTAGTCGCAATATTCAAAATAAAAAATGAAAGTAGACAAATCAAAAAGGAATGGAGATGTTTGAATAAAAATAATTCCCCTTCAAGTTTTTATGTTTTTAGAGGACATGAAAATATAAATGTTTTATTATGCTCTATCAACACATTAAAAAGATTATATGATATATGTGGAAGTTGGTCAACATTTCTATTGACAAATAGGGAGTTTCCAAGTACTTATTGTTTGGGTTGTAATTGCTATTTTATTGGTTTTAGTCATTCTAATTATTCCAAATATGCAAACCATTCATGCTTTCTGTCAGAATTAATGTAAAATGTTGACATGTTGTTATTGTGGAAAAAATTAAATGAAGTAAAAAATAAAAAATGTGTATAATGACGCTTTATTTATATAATAGACAATAAATCACTAATATGTTTCATTTGTTTAGTTAATTAAATTAGTATTATTTTTATGTATCATTAGTCAAGGTTTTTTTTTTAATTCTCAATTTTTATAAATTAAAAATACTTAATATATAAATTGTTTTAATTTTATTTTTATATCATTTTATAGCAAGGTTGCGGAACAAGGATTTTCCTTTTATACAAAATTAATTTTCTTGTTATGCTAGCCCAATTATTATCGGCAATTTCCTTAAATACAAATCCAAAATTTTGGTCTAGCTAAACTGATTAACAATCCATAAAATAACATAGAGGAGAGAATCAACACAATTGAGAAAGTAAGAAAAAATGCAAGCAAACATTATTAATTCTTCCTGAAGTTTACTTAAAAGTGAGGTGGACTTTTTAAATGAGGTGTCACGTTCTGAGTGGGGATAGGGATTGAGACATGGAGAGGGGATAAGTGATTTAAATTCGACGGAGTAAGTCATCATTGTACTATTCAAAATTATGTTTATAGTTAGGTTCAACATCAATCATTAATTGACCTTTTGACTTAAAAGGTAGTAATACCAAATTTAGTAGCTGACAAATGAAAAAAAATATAAACAGTTTATTAGAGCTAATTAATAACACACTTGTGAGATGATTACAAAGTAACAATAACACATATAAACACACAGGGTTCAGAATGATTAGTTTTGGTCAGATTCAGCCCAAAAGGTCCAATATGGACCAAAACAAACTCTTGAATTTATGACAAACAGTCGACCATTTGGGCCTTAGGTTGGATTGGGTGTAGATTGAGTGAGTCCAGATTATGCTAGGTGGAATCATTTCGGGTTCGGACCATTGTTGAACTTCATTTAATTTTTTTTCTTTTTTTTTTCACAACAAAATATTGTTTTATTATTAGAAAAAATTTGGTACAAGAAGTATCAAATCACACTCCATGATACAAGATGGCATATTCACATGCATAAATTAAGACCAATGTGAATCCCTTTGTTAGCATGTTTAGAGTGATATATGCACTTATACAACCCATGTGCAGTACAAAATTAACAAAAAAAATAAAGCAATAAACAGCCCTCCCTATATTACACGTTTATTTCTTTTCACAACCCTCATGTCAAGGATTCCAAGCAGCTAGCTGGGTCAATGCACCAAACATATAGGGATGAGTTGAAGCCACCCCCATTGGCTTAATACCACCTCTGAATCTCAACTTCCATTTCTGAAAATAATGTCATTCCTTTGCTTCCATATCGCCCACAACACCGACACCTACACTTACTACCACACCAACCTCTCCTTCTTACCACTAAGAGAAGTGGCCAACAAAGTCTGCGGGTAAGGGCCTAGCCTCATGTCCCCACTCCATTGATAACATCTAGACCATACAATATGAGCAAAAGAACATTCGAAAAATAAATGGCTTGTTGGTTCTATGCAAGAGTTGTAGAGAACACCATTTAAATTTGAAGTGTCATCCATGAGCTGTCTTTTAGCAAGATGGTCCCTTGTTTGAAGTCTATTGTGAAACACCTTCCAACACAAAGCTTTGACCTTTAGAAGGAATAGGCAATTTCCACATCTGAGCAAAAACTTGACGTTTTCCAACCCACCGCCGTGATGCAACTCCTCATACACCTCTTTCACATATATATGATTTCATTGCATTCAAACTCCATTCCCAAACGTCCATACCATTTTTTTTTTTTATCTTCAATACTCCCTCACATACTATGTAGAACATTATATTCCCATTGGAACCATGGTCTCCGCAAAGACAAATCCCAATCCCACTCCTCACCACACCACTTTCCCATTTCAGCAATGCAATGTGCCTTTTGTACCGAATTTAAAAATTTTAAAAAAAGATTAAAACTCCTCTTTATATGCTCAATCATGCCATTTATTAAGTTATCCATTTAATTTTTCAATTATAATAACCTAAATGTCAAATTACATATGTTAAAAAATTATAAAATAAATATAGTAGTCATCAAATTCTCTTCATCCATTTTATTCAACATTTCATTATTTGTAGTTGGTATTCGCAGCACCTGGAAAAAAAGTAAGCTTCAATGGTTAATATCATTTATTTTTTTATATTCTGAATTTGTTTTTGCAAACATTAACACCCCTTTGCCAAAACCGCTTCTCCCTGTAAAGGAAACTTCAGAATTCACATTCTAAATAGCATTAAAATGAGGTAAAAGAAATTGTACCTGCAACATGAAATCAGAGATAAGTAAATCCCTCAATCATCTTAAACCTTAAAAATAACCACAGAGGAAGAATCCTTTATTCCTTTTGTATTCTTGTTCTCAAAACATATTTGAAACTTCTCAAAACATTCAAAATACTATTAATTTCTCAAAACATTAATAACTAGCATTGAACCAAGAATCAAATTACAAGGAGAAAATAAATTGTACCTGCAACACTTTTCAACAAGGTTATGTCAAAGCTAAACAAAGCGAAATAAAAATATTTATTCTGTGTAGTATCATAATTTTTAATAAATCAAACGGATAAAATAAGTTTTGTATGCCTAGGGGTGTTCACGGGTACGGGTCACCCGTGAACCCGAACCGATCCGAACCGATCTGAACAGTTTGGGTTGGGTCATTTATATATTTGGGTCAAAACCGAACCGAACCGATCAAAACCGTTCATGTATGGGTTGGGTCACGGGTTTAGATTTACAGATCCGTTGATCCGATGACCCGATCCGTGAACCCGTAATAGTAATATAAATTTTATTATTTATATATATATATATTAAAAATTAAAAAAAATAATTTGACAATAAAAAAAAAGGTAAGATATTATAAATGGTTAAGATTGCATTCAAAAATAAGATAGGATATTTTTTTATATTGCATTAAAAAATAGGATAGAATATTTTTAAGATTGCATTGCATAATATAATAGAATATCTTTAAGATTACATTGGATAATATGATAGAATATATTTAGGATTGCATTCAAAAATTGGTTAAAATCATATCTTTAAATTAGTATAAATAGAAACATATTTTGGTGTTCATGTATGCATTCCATTCCAAATAATATTAGAGTATTAGAGAGTTTATGTTTGCATCATTGAGAGAATTGTTGTGAGATCATATAGAAGCGTTTGACAAGTTTGATTCTTCAACTGATTTAAAGATACCTATTTGCTTAAGGAATATAAGCGTAAATGTAACTATCTTGTTGTATTCTTCTTCTTGACTTTGAAAAAGGTCGCAGCTGGGAACTAGGATACCAGTTTTGTCTCTGTTCTTGATGAATTGAGACATGCAAATTCTGGCTGGGAAACTAGGATACCAGTCTGATTGGGAAACAAGGATATCAGTCTATTTCTATTCTTAGTGAATTTAGACTAGAGCTTTTTGCTCGAAAACAAGGATACCAACTGGGATAATTGTTGTGTAAGGGTAGACTATTATAGTAAATATTGTTCACAAATATATTGTTTTAATTTATATTATAAGTCTATTTTATAATATTATGTTGATGGTATTAAATGAATCAATTTTACTACTTTCATACATTTGATAATATTGTGTTAATTGTATGAGATATTTGAAAGAATCGTGATAAAATAGTAGTTCTAAAAAAAATTAAATGGGTAACCCGGTGATCCGAACCGAACCGAACTGTTCATGAATGGGTTGGGTTGGGTTGGGTTTCAATTTTTTTTTTTCTGAAAACCGAACCGAACCGAACTGATCAAATTTGATTGGGTTGGGTCCTAAATTTGGCCAAAACCGATCCGAACCGATCCGCGAACACCCCTATGTATGCCAATAAAGTGGTTTGGTTGATTATAAGCATGAATGATTGTCACACTAATATTATAAATTTGGTGGTCCATTAACACCTTCCCTCCTAACTCTTTAGTTTTTGAATTTTTTTAATTTAAATTTTGAAATATAAATGAAATTTTTTTACTTAAATAATGTTAGTTAAATATTTATATATAATAGATACATATATAATTTTAAATTTTTAATATATATCAGGTTAAATCATATCAATTACTAATCTATTAGTTGAATTATTAATCTATTATCTCAATCGAATCAATCATCGGATAAATTTTCACATATATGTATAATAGTACTTGCCAATTACTTGTTCTTTTCATTTGATCCTCATCCTCTCAAGACATGAAGGGGGCAAATCGGGCAATTAATGAAAGGCCCAAAGGGAAGCCCAATTCTTAGGATATGGTCCCAGGCAACATAGGGGACCCCACAAAACATAAACGTGAAACATCAAGAGATCCCAAATCACTGAAAATCAACGAAACCGAGCCTCAGCTGAAAACGAAAAATCAAATTTTAAAGAACCAATCCGAAGCAGAGTCAGCAAGCAACTCATTCCTCTCTCTGTCTCTCTCTCGCTCTTTCCCTTTTGCTTCATAAACCAAAAGCCACACATACCACAATTTGCATTTTATTTAGGAACAAAACAAAAAAAAAAAAGCAACAAATAAAATAAAATAGAAAATCCCAGACAAGAACCTCCGAAAAATGTTCATCAAAATTAATACAACACTTTGAAAGAAAGAGACACACACATGCAGCAAACATTTAATCTTAAATAAGATAGTTTTTTTTTGGTAATGTAAATAAGATAGTTTTACTTTTACTTTTAGCGAAAATGAAAATAAAAACCAATGCAAATTTTAGATATTAGATAGAAATCTTAACTAAAAGAAGATTTAAGATAAGGAATAAGAAAGGCATATTTTTCTTATGTTTGGCATGTTATTGATTATTGATTTTATAGCGTTCCTTAAAGTCCTGTTTGACAAGAACAACAAAACACACTCACTCTGACACCGTTCGTTCATAAAAAAGAGAACCCAAATTTTTTTAAAAGAAAAACGGGTTATTATTCGAAGAAGAAAAAAAAACTAAAATTTAAAAAAGGGAAATGATTATTATGAATGAAGGGTGGTGGTGGAATTATAGTAGGAGTAGCAGTCAAGAGCATCAACAACTGTTGTTGTTGGTTTATTATTTTTGTTTTTCGATTATTAATATTCTTATCTTAGTATTGTTTTTTTTCTTTTCTTGGTTCTTTTATTCTTCTTCGTTGTTCTATCTTTTCAATCTTCACAAAATGCTCACAGCTTTTATATTTTACCCGTTATCTATTTGTTGATATTGTTTTCATCCCTTTTGCCTTTTCATTCCTTTGCGTTTACGAAATTGGGGTTTGATCCGGAGAGAGAGAGAGAGAGAAAGGCATAAAATTAAGGAAGAACAGAGATTGATTTTCCATAGGAACCCTAATTTTCTGTTCCTTGTTCTTTTGGGGTTCTGCAATTTGTGGGGGGTTTGTGAAGCGGTGATTGGAAAGTCTCGATCTTTGATCGGTTTTCGTCGATGGAGAGCGAGGCTTGTTCAGAGGGAGAGAATAATCGGAAAAGGGGTGGCACTGATGATGATAGCAATGAGAATAACAACAACAATAACAATAACGGAAGCAGTGGAAAGATTGTGAACTCTAATGAGGGGCAGAGCAAACCCAAGCGCCAGATGAAAACCCCTTTTCAACTTGAAACCCTCGAGAAGGCTTATGCTGGTTCGTTCCTTGCACTGATTTTTGCAATTTTTTTGTGTTTTTGTTTTTTTGGATTTGATTTTTTGAGTAATTTTTGAATTGGGGTTTATTTTCTGTTTGTTTGAGGGGATGTGGTTGATTTTGTTATGTTTTTTTGGGTTGATTAGTGGATAATTACCCTTCGGAGGCGATGAGGGTGGAGCTGTCTGAGAAATTGGGGTTGTCAGATCGACAGCTTCAGATGTGGTTCTGCCACAGGAGGTTGAAGGACAAGAAGGACTTGCCGTCTAAGAAGCCGCCGAGGAAGGTGCCAGCAGAGCCATTGCCGGATTCGCCAAGGGATGACCCTAGGTTGGGCCTTGAGCTTGCTAATGAGTATGGATCCGGGTCCGGTTCAGGTTCCGGCCCCTATGCTCGAGTGGAGCCCCTGAATGTGGCTCCTCGGGGTGTGCCTGGTTATTATGAATCCCCACAGGCTAAGTTGGAGCATAGAGCAATTGCTTGTGTCGAGGCGCAGTTAGGGGAGCCATTGAGGGAGGATGGACCAATTCTAGGAGTAGAGTTTGATTCATTGCCACCAGATGCCTTTGGGGCACCTATAGGTATATATACAATCATAGAAACTTGTGATCCTTATCTTAACTTGTTAACTGAATGTTGCTGTTTCTTATATATTTATGTTGTGCTTTGCATTTCTTAGGTCCTGATTTAACTCGGCATACTTGAATTTGTTTATCTTCCCTGCATTGTTTCTCTACCTTGGCATCTTGAAAAATTCTGACATAGATGTGCTTTATATTTCATTTGTGTAACTTTCATGTATAGCTTTGCTTTCCATATTTAGGGGTGCTACTTTCTAATTTAAACAATTGCTAGAAACAATGGGTAGAAGTAGTTTGTGATATGAGCATGCACTTTGTTTGGTTGCTGACACTCCTTGTTGTATATTTCTTTTTTGTAGCAGCAGTTACAGAACAGCAGAAGCTACCTAGTTTTGCCTATGACAGTAAAATATATGAAAGACATGATGCTAGAACAAATAAGGTTGGTTTTTGTTTCTTCTATAACAGTGTAATCTTGGTCAATAGAATGAAACTTGTCTTGTATTGCATATTGATCACAAATTTGGAATTTTGGAGATAGCTATGTTGATTGAGCATCTGTTTTAAATGCTTGTCCATCTTCTCAGTGTATTGGTGTGTATTCATTTAGTTCTGATGCTGCTTAGTCTTTTATTTCTTCCTGAGTTACCGACTGGCAGTACCAGCTTGAAACAGGATACTTGGAAATTTTGTTTTTGATGAAATGGTGAATTTGTATTTTTTATTTAGATGCTAATTTTGTACTATGGAAATGGAAAAAGGACACTGGTGGTAAGGTTGGAGGTAGCCTGAGCTTTCATTGCTTGAGTTGTTAATAGCATGTGCATATTTTGGTGTTTTTTTATCAGCAGATTTTAGTGTTTGCTTGGTTAGTATATCTTTATGATGTTTAGTTTGAGTGTCTTTTGTCTTGTCTTGATGTGCAGATTATCATATTAAATGCTCTTTCAAGTTTTGATACATAGGATCTTCAAAGTCTGGGTTTTCCTTTACAGTACGAGGAACTGGAAAACCTACTGCTATTCTTTGTTTAAGTTATTTGTACGGATGGCGATGCTTATTTTTGCTGTTTAGTTCCTTTATTTGAGTTTTGAATTGAAATTGAGCTCCTTCATTCTAGGCTATGACAAGGACATTCCGTGACAATCCATTTCTACCAAACAAGTCAGATATTAGGTCTGATGCTTCTGGACAGTTCAGCCAATCTCATTTACATGATCCAGTGGAAGGTTCTGTCAGAAATCCTCCTTTTGCACATGGAAATGAGCATCTACCTAGAATTCATGCTACTAAAGGTCATTCTTCTCGTGTTCGTCTTTTGTCTCAACAAGACAAGCAATTGATTCCCTATCAATCTCCTTCTCGGGATGATGATGTTGCCCGCCAAAGGGAAATGTACCCAAACATAGCTAATGTTGGAAAGAACTCTCACTTTACTGATTGCCAAATTGTTGGGCCAGAAAATCTCCATGCTCTACCTAGTGGACAAGTTTTGCATAACAATGCAACGCGGATTGAGAAGAAACGAAAGGTATCTTAGCAATCTGTAGTAATTAATGTTGTAATTTTGCTCGGTGTTCAGCTCTTTGAATTATTTACTATATTCTTTGCAATGGATGATTTTATAATTTTTACTATATTTATGTAGAGCGATGATGCCCAGGATGTTGAAGCCCACGAGATGAAAATCCGGAAAGAGCTTGAGAAACAAGATAACCTTAGACGGAAGGTTTTATTGAATTCAGTTTGGCTTGCTATCACAAATTTTTATGGGGTTAAAAACGAATCATATTCACATTCTTTTAACTATTCTCTTTTTCCCCTCCTTTTGTAGAGTGAAGAGAGGACAAGAAAAGAAATGGAGAGACAAGATCGTGAAAGAAAGAAGGAAGAAGAAAGGTTGATGCGTGAGAGACAGCGAGAAGAGGAAAGAGCAAGACGTGAGCAAAAACGTGAAATTGAGCGAAGGGAAAAGTTTTTGCTGAAAGAAAATTTAAAAGTAAGTTTTTAAACCTTATCTGAAAGAAAATTTAAAAGTAAGTTTTTAAACCTTATGATGATAACCTTCTTTTGACTAATATTTAGACATCTGAGAATATGTAATAATTTTCACATATTTTATCTTAAAAGGCAGAGAAAATGAGGCAAAGAGAAGAGCTTCGCAAAGAGAGAGAAGCAGAGAGAAGGAAAGCTGCTCTTGAGAAGGCGACCGCTCGTAGAATGGCCAAGGAATCTATGGAACTTATTGAGGATGAACAGCTGGAAATGATGGAGTTGGCTGCCTCAAGCAAGGGGTTTTCCTCTATTATCCATCTAGATTTTGATACTCTGCAACACCTTGAGTCATTTAGGGGTGAGCAATTTGTTTTTATTTTTCTGTTTTTAATTGTACACAATTGGTTTCTTTGGGTGTTCAGTATTTATTTGGAAACTAAAAAGGGGAAATGAATTTCTACTTTAAGTACTGAAGCCTTATTCTTATATTGTAGATTCATTGAGTGTTTTCCCACCAAAGAGTGTAAAGCTAAGAAAACCATTTGCAATCAAACCCTGGATCAACTCAGAAAATAATGTTGGCAATCTTCTCATGGTATGTTGACATCATCTCTTTTGCTTCTTTATAACATGCAGTGTACAAATTCCTTAATTTACCACTCATCATGTTCTCTATTCTGCTCTGGTCCTGACTCCTGACAGTGATTTATCTTTACAGTTCCTCATGATTTGAAATAGTAGATTAATGCTTTTGTGTCTGCTTGTATAACATAGTTAAGGACTTAAGGTTGTTGAGGTTAAATGTTGTGTGTATGTTAGACTAAGATCAGGTTAACCTGGATATTTTCTTTTGGTCTTTTCCTAGTTTGATCTTTTATCTAGTTTTGATATTGCATTTGAAATGGCGAATTCGGCATCTATTTTTCTGTGTTCTATAATTGAAAAGTTCTTTTCCTGTTATCTCGTTATTGTGTGGAGCTTGTTTGTGGAATCAGCAGCTTTGTAGATGTACTGATTTCCTTTCTTACGTTAGATAATTGCTTGAATTAAGGCTTCTAAATTTAAGGTTTGAAAGTTGTACTGGTCTATTTCAGGTTTGGAGATTTTTTATTAACTTTGCTGATGTTCTGGAGTTATGGTCTTTTACTCTAGATGAGTTTGTTCAAGCATTTCATGACTATGTAAGTCAGTCTGGACTTTGCTGATGATTTCATGCTATCAGTTTAACTAATTTTTGTGCACTCTTGCTCATTCTGGGTGTTCAAATCATTTATCCCAGGACTCAAGATTGTTGGGTGAGATACATGTTGCTCTTCTTAAGGTGATAATAAAAGACATTGAAGATGTTGCAAGGACACCTTCTACAGGATTAGGAGCGAATCAAAATGGTGCTGCTAACTCTGGAGGTGGCCATCCAGAGATTGTGGAAGGGGTAAGTTCAATGTTTTCTAGAATTTCTTTTTTATCTTTTTCAGAGAAATAGTAGTTTTATTTAGTGGAGTCCAATCTTGTAATTTTTTTTAAATGTCAGGCATATGCATGGGGTTTTGACATACGAAATTGGCACAAGCACTTAAATCTGTTGACATGGCCAGAAATTTTCCGACAGCTAGCATTGTCTGCTGGATATGGACCACAGTTGAAGAAAAGAAGTATTTCATGGTCATATGCAAATAATAAAGACGAGGTTTAGTTTTCTTTATTTTGATTTATTATTTTCAGATGCAGCTTTAAAGATTCCTGCGATACATGAATACCTCCATAATTTAATGATTTTAAGACAGTAAAATACATTTAAGATATAATTTCAGTTTGCTGATTTCATATGTAGTAATTTTCTTCACCCTGAACATTTGGAGACTTTTGTTACCATTTTTGTTTTGCATGCATTCATTTTATTAAAAACTTAAATGCTTTCATATGGGATTGGGGGTCTTAATGTCATTGTATCGAAAAAGTGGATTAAAATGTATATTTAAATGCAGGGCAGAAATTGTGAAGATATAATTTCTACACTCCGTAATGGTTCAGCGGCTGAAAATGCAGTTGCAAAAATGCACGAGAGAGGTCTGTTAGCCCCTCGAAGATCTAGACATCGATTAACTCCTGGTACTGTTAAGTTTGCAGCATTTCATGTTCTCTCGTTTGAGGGTGAGAAGGGATTGAATGTACTTGAACTTGCAGAAAAAATTCAGGTGAGTTGCATTTTCATATTATGTGATCTTTTTTATTGTCAGGTTTATTCTTAACTTGTTATGTCTCTGATCTATCAGAAATCTGGTCTTCGAGACCTGACGACCAGCAAGACACCTGAGGCATCGATTTCTGTTGCTTTAACAAGAGATGCCAAGCTTTTTGAAAGAATAGCTCCATCAACATATTGTGTACGCGAGGCATTTAGAAAGGATCCTGCTGATGCTGAGTCCATTCTTTCAGAAGCAAGAAAGAAAATTCAGATATTTGAAAATGGGTTTCTAGCCAGTGAGGATACTGATGATGTTGAAAGAGAAGAGTCAGAAAGTGATGAACTTGATGAGGATCCTGAAGTTGATGATTTGGTAAATCTGTCAAGTGCTAACAAAACATCTGAACAGTGTGATGGTTTCTCATCAAATGGAAAAGAAAATTTGGGTCTTAATGTTGAACTTCAAGGTGAGTTTGATAAGGATCTACCTTGTTTTCCTGATGGTGGTTCCAAGAATGCCGATGCTCCAATTGCTGTAACTGGACAACCTGGTGCTGTTGAAGTTCTGAATGTTGGAAATCTTGGTGAAGATAATATGGAAATTGATGAAAGCAAGCCCGGAGAGTCATGGGTTCTTGGGCTTGCAGAAGGAGAATATTCTGATCTCAGTGTAGAGGAACGTCTAAATGCTCTTGTTGTGTTGGTTGGTGTGGCAAATGAAGGAAATTCAATCCGTGTTGTTCTTGAGGTAAACTTTATTCCCTATAATGTATGTATTATGTCCTTAAGTAATTTTTTGTATTTTGTTTATCAAATTGATGTGAGAAGTTGTTCAGGATCGTTTGGAAGCAGCAAATGCTCTGAAGAAACAAATGTGGGCAGAAGCACAAGTAGATAAAGTTCGTCTAAAAGATGATGCTTTCAGTAAATCCGATTTTCCATCTATCAATGGGAATAAAGTTGAAATACAATACTCTTGTCTGGTCATGGAGGGCAAGCAAAGCCCATTGATTGACATTAATATTGGCAACAACAACAACAACAATAATAATAATAATGTGCCCTCTCCCAGCATTGCAGAAAATCAAAAATCAGCTTTTGGTGCACAGAGCCTGTCTATTGAAAAACACTCTTCTGTTCAAGATCTATGCACTGGTCCAGATAACCCTCAGACTCAGTCACTTGGACAATATTCAAAAAGGTCACGTTCTCAGTGGAAATCTTATATTTCCCACATGGCGGAAGAGATGTATGTCTACAGATCCTTACCCCTTGGGCAAGATCGCAGACGTAACCGTTATTGGCAATTTGTTGCATCCGCTTCTTCCAATGATCCTGGTTCTGGCAGGATATTTGTTGAATATCTTGATGGCAATTGGAGGCTTATTGATACTGAAGAGGTAAACTGCTTAACTTACTGGCTAGCCAAAGATGGAAATGTTGAGTTATCTGTGGTGCTTTTTTTATCTTTAATTGCCAATAACTTGTGTATTTAAGTGTAGCTTTATGCTTCATCTTAATTATTATTATTTCTTAAACCAATCCTCTACAGGCCTTTGATGCACTTCTGAATTCACTTGATTCACGTGGGATCAGGGAATCTCATTTGCGTCTAATGTTGCAAAAGGTTGAGAGTTCCTTTAAGGAAAATGTTCGTAAGAATACCCAATGTTCCAAAATTGGAAGCATAGGTGAAACATGTGTTAAAAATGAAGCTGATGAAACAGATTCCAGTCCTGATCGGCATACTGGATCTGACAGTCCTAGCAGTACCCTTTGTGGCTTGAACTCTGACAATTCAGAAACTTCATCATCCTTCAAAATCGAGCTTGGGAAAAGTGAGTGTGACAAGAAATCTGCCTTGAGAAGGTATCAAGATTTTCAAAAATGGATGTGGAAAGAATGCTATAACTCATCAATATTGTGTGCAATGAAATATGGGAAGAAGAGATGCAAACCTCAGGTTGTCATCTGTGATATCTGTCTCAACCCTTATTTCTTTGAAGACTCCCATTGCAGTGGTTGCCACCGGACATTTCCCTCAAATAGTGGATTTAGTTTTTCTAAACATGCATTTCAATGTGGAGATAAATTATCGAAAGATATTTGTATTTTGGATTCTCTTCCCTTGCGGACAAGATTGCTGAAGGCCATGCTAGCTTTTATTGAGGTGAGTTGATGGTGTGCTTTACATTCTTAAGGTCAAGCCTATTGCTTTCTTCATCTAATTTTAGAATGTTATTTTTTAAGGGATATATTATATTCACATTCTGATTTACAGGTATCTGTTCCGCCTGAAGCATTAAAATCAAATTGGACAGAAGATATTAGGAGGCATTGGAGTGTGAAGTTGGACAAATCATCTTCTGTTGAGGAACTGCTACAGGTTCGCTGTTTTTATTGAAATTTTATCTTCGATATCTTTCCAATATTTTAAAAATTAAGAATCAATATCTACTGTCATTTCTAAATTTAACAATCCATTTTTCAGATATTGACCCTACTTGAGAGAGCATTGAAGCGAGACTTTTTATCATCAACCTTCTCTACAACAGGGGAACAGTTGGGTTTGAACAGTATGTCAAAGAGTGCTGCACAAACCTCTACTGATCCCGAATCAGTTGCTGTACTTCCATGGGTTCCACTGACCACTTCAGCTGTGTCTCTCAAACTTCTTGAGTTTGATGCATCCATTGTCTACGTACCGCATGAGAAACCTGAACCTTGTGAGGAGAAAGAAGATAGGGTATACATAGTGAGTATATTTTATTTTTCCACGTCTTCAATTAGACTGCTTTTGCTCATAAACTCTTAATTTGGTATTACCTTTAAAGGTTGCCTATGATGAGTTATGCTGCCATTTTATATTTTTATCTCAAAAACAATGAAGATGAACTATTTTGCCAAGACATTCACCAAGCAGATTGGATGTCAAGTTTTCTGTTGTACAAGTCCCTTTTGTTAATATTATGGGGGGCAAGGTGTGTTTGTTTTGCTGGAAATTTCTTGTGACCACCAGTTTGCTTTCTTGCAGAAGCTTCCTTCGAGATATAATCCTTCTAAATCTAGTAAAGTGGCTGAAGCAGCAGACTTGGACCACGAATTCATGAAAATTAAATCTGCTCCAGTGAAAATTGTGCAAAGCAATAATAAACGAGGACGAGGGAGTTGTGATAAAGGACAGGGTAAAAAGCTATCTAAAACCAAACAAAATACTGGCCGTCGTGGTGCTAAAGTTGCTGGGAATGCAAGTCAGAGGATAAAACAACAGGGAGTGGGATCACAAGGACAAGCTGGTGCGCGTGGTCGCCGAACAGTTAGGAAAAGAAGAGTGGGGAAGAAAGCTGTTGAAGATTTGTTGATGGGCCATAGGGGTGCCAGTCATAGCTCCAGCATTGGTAGAGAATCATTGAGAAGCTTGGATGATGACTGGGATGATGAAAAGGCAAGTCCCATGACTCCCATCCACATGGGGGCTGCTAACAATAGTAACAGCATTGAAGAGGCTGAATATGATGACAATGTCGAAGCAATGGAATCTGATGACAATGTTCAAGCAATGGAGTCTGATGACCATGTCGAAGCAATGGAATCCGATGACAATGTCCAAGCAGCAGAATCTGATGACAATGGCCAAGCTGTGGAATATGATCAAGGAAACTGGGAAATAGGTTTTAATGGTTCCCCGAGCAGATGGAGTAGGGATTTGGTTGGAATGAGCGATGAGGATGAGGATGCAGAAGCTTCTGAAGACGACAATGACAATGGCATTGAAAACAATGAAGAGGAGGATTCAGAGGCAGATGCTATGAGTGAGGAGGGTTCAGATGGTACTGCAAACAGAATTGTAAATGAAGAAAGCTCAGACTCGGATGTCTCTGAAGATTCTTCTGATTAGAACATTGTTTTTTTAAGGGAAAGGATCCTCTACATTTTCTTTTTTCTCTATTTCTTCCATTTCGTATGTTTACGGGAAAATAAATAAAATGCAGATGACACACTTTATGGAGAGTAACATTTATTTTCCCAAAAACTTAATAATGGAAGAAATGGAGGGAAAAGGAAACAAAGGGTATTTTCTCTTTTTTTAAGGCTGCGTTACATTTTTTTCCCCTATATTGCAGCCAGCTTTACAAGGTACCTGAGCTCCAAAGTCATGGCAAGGCTTCATAGTTCATACTAGTTTTATGGTTGAGTAGACTAATAGTGTATAATAGGATATATAAACCCGCCCATTGCGTGGATTCTTAAAAAAATATATGAAAATTAATATTATTATACAATCAATAATTCAAGAAAACAATTGAGAAATTTGCCTGTTGCTCCCTACCAATAGATATAGTAATGATTGTTAGATGATATACTTGGACAATAATTGTTCATATAATCTTAAGCTAAAGCCCCTACATGGTATTTTCTATTTAGCAAGTAAAATGAATATGATAATTGTATATTTTGTAAAATTGGCCATCGGTCATGAGTAACTTCGTTTATTTTTCTATCAACATGCATTTCCAAAAAGTAACCAAGACTATTGCTAATTGAATCTGAATCTGAATATATATAGTATGACTCAGATTGACCAAAACTCCAAAAGAAACAATTTTCAAACAGCCATGTCTTTAGCGTGCTTGTATTATAATTTAGAGTCAAAATGCTGTTAAGCTTCAGTAGTTGCTCTTTTTTTTTTATAGCAGCATGTTTTGCTTTGAATTTTGTATTTGTAGTTGACCTCAACAATTGATGACTTTTTCTTCACCTAAGAAAAATGCCATTTCCAAGTCTTTCGAATCTTTCAAACAATGTTATTTGTCTACACGTTGGAAAATAAAATAGAAGATAAGCACAAGTGAGAAAAGGAATAAACATGAAGGAGACCAAGTGGTGGTGTGGTTATTATTCAGTGTAGATTTATACGGTGTAGATGGTGGATTACAAACAATTTCACTAAAAAATGGTGATCCAAAAGGTGGGTGGTAACAGGTTAGAGATAGGGAAAAAGAGTATTTGTCAATTTGTCATTGATCTCGAATGATTAGTTTTTTATTTTTGACTAAGAGGTACTCTGATTATTAAAAAAAAGTGTTATTAGGTTGTTAAATCAAATAAGAATGTTAATTACACTCTTTCTAACACTCTCTTAAAGATTCTATGATTGATTAAAATTTATTGAAAATTATCAATTTTGGTAGGTTTTGTTTTTCATTTAATATAAATCACGAAGAGAATCTGAAAAACAAAACCTATTAAAAAAGTGATTTCCAATAAATTTTAAGTCATTGAAAGAATCTTAAAAAGAGAGTCTCTTAGAAAGTCTAGCTATCATTTCTAACCAAATAATTATGAGACTGATATATTAAAGGCTGACCACCCCTATAGTTCCTATTACACTTATTTGGTCTTATTGAACCACTATTATGAGATAACAGGCAATTTGCAGTTAGTGCTTTCTTCTGATGCAGTATAGTTCATTGTACATAATTGGAAAGATAAAATTCCTTTGTCTTAGATGATTTGATGATCATGTATTAATCTATATTGCTGGCTGATTCACTGCATGCTGAGAAACAACTTAAGGCTCCGGAGGAAGAGGTCTACTTGTCATATAGATGCAAATATTAATAGCATTTTATTTTCTGAATTTAATTGAAGTTCAAATGATTTTAAAAATAGGCTTGTGCCTAGTATGTTTGGGCTATATCTTGAGAAGGAACAAGTTTGATCTCCATATTTTAGAATCTAATCCAGAATATGCTGAAAAAAAGGATGGAAGAGGTTACTTCACAAGTTGAACAGGATTATATCGAGGCCATTGTCTATTATTTTTATTGTTATCTTCTTTCATATACAAATTGATGTATTACCTGTGACTAATATTTACTGAAGCATAAATTAAAGATCATCTATATATAGTCCTGAGATTTTCACAGTGCAACAAGAAAGCCAAGGTACAGAGACTTGTAAGAGTTTAGAAGTGTTGAGAAAGCAACTGAAAATATTTTGCTGAGGAAACCAAGTTTATTGAAATACACTGTTCAATATTCATGCCAATATTCTTTATGTTTTGAATCATTTTCAGTGAGGGGAGTTATTACCCTTAATCTTAACAGTATAATATAACCAAAGGAAAAAAAGTGTCACCAATGCCAATTGGGAAAAGGCATTTCTTCATAAATAAAAAATTGCTAGGCTCGGAATCATGAACTTTGTTGAAGAGAAATGAATTGTCTGCATATTTTAACAACTGATGAATTAATTTCCTTCCGGGAAAGACTTCATTTCAATTTATTTGTGCAATTCAAAGTCATGGATGATTAATTTCAAGACGTTAACAAATCTTTATAACTTTTTGTATCATCCTTTGATTGAATGTACATGTTTTCAGGCTTCTACTCTTAATTACCTTTCCAGTAATGAGTGCCTGGATTTACTCGTATCATGATTGCTGAGCAGACAATGTTTTTTTTTTCTTTTTTCTTTTTATAGTGACAATTTTTTTCTGACCTGTTCTTGGAGAACATATGATTTTTTATTGGTGGTTGGGGACAGATGTAACTTTGGGTTTGAGCTTTGACGGTTTACTGTTATTATAACTTTTGTTTTATCTATATAAGAATAATTTATCAAGAATGATTGGTTCTTTAAATATATTAATAGTGGTCTGATTCTCTAGTTTGCATCTCTAGTTTGCATATGAATCTGTTTTATTAGTACAGACAAAACTCATTTTAATAATTTCAACGCTTTAAGGATTTATCTCATGATTTTTAGTAATAACAGGAATACCTTACTTTCATTAAAAAAAATTATTAGACAAAATAACTGAAAATTACAAAAAAGGAAATTAAAAATAATCAGAAACTATTATGACAATGCCTTATACTTTGAGACTAAAATGATAATTTACTCATTCTTCTAAAGATATAGAATTGAGTAATGTTACTTGGCTAAAAATATTTTGACAGAATTCATTCCGAATTTGTTAAGATTTTAAGGGCGATTGTTGAATAGGTGAAAATGGAGTTGATCACTTGAGAATGACAAACAAAGTGAATCCATTCCAACAAAAGTTTTTGGGCGAGTGCTCCAACAAAAGTTTTGACAAAAAAGAATTTTAATAAAATGATATTATCCTATTAAATTAAATGCAAACTTTCATACCGTAGAGGCTTAGACTTTGTTTATAGTTAATAAAATAAAATATTGTATCCTTGCATGCCCCCTTGGCCCTTGTCCAGAAGTTTTGTGAAATGAGAGGAAGTGGAAGAGTGCTTCCTCTTTGACTTCACTTTCTCTTCCACCGGCCTTCATTTTTTTTTCTATTTATAATTTATTCCATTTGGAAAGATAGCAGAAAGTAATCGAATTTCCCGCCAATTGCGCATTCTACTTCTCTTCAACCAAGAAGAATAAAGGGTAAAAAGGAAAAACAAAATTAAGGAAAATGGAAAAGCTTATTATGTGTGAACTCTGAAGTTTTCTACTACAAAAGACAATACTACTAATACTCAAATAAAAATAAAAACATACAGCTGCATGCGGCGCACTTTCAAACCTTGTTACCTGATTTTGTGCTGATTTATTGCATGCAATATTTTGCTGTGTCATTTTGTTGATTTCATATAATTTTTAAAAGAAACCAAAGGGGTTGGACAGTGGTCACCAAGCTTATCCAGAAGGTGCAGAGTGTGGTAGTGTGTACAAGGGCACTCCAATCAAAGGTCTCTGTCTTGAATCTTTGAAAGAAAAAATAAATCTTAGAAAGGGAGTGATAAAAATAATAATTATTGTTTCAAGTTTCCTCAGGATTACCTCCGAGAATAAACAGAACCTACGGACAAGATAAAAATATATATTTTTTTTTAAAAAAAAATTTACTTGATTCTTTAATAAAAAAAAAGGCTTTATCTTCAAATCATTCTTATATGATATGAAAAAATGTTAGTTGAATTTGCTTTTGTCATTCTTTTAGAAAGAATAATTTGCCATATATGTTCATTATAACTTACAAGAGAATGGAATTTCTTACATGATTATGTGAAAATAAAGTTAGTTTAATTAACAGAATATTTTTTATTGATAATAAAGAAATATTAATTAAAATACAAAATATTTCAGTTTTGAAAAAAAAAATTAATTTAATTTACAGGGAAAAAACTAAAGTAATTTACAAATGTGTTGTTACACTTAATTTTTATTGATTCATTTATCAAATAATTAAGAGAAAAATATTGATTTCATTTAATATAAGATTAGGTAAAATTGTTTGTTGATTAAGCCTATGTAGAGTGTATACTAGTAGCCCCAATATACTATTGGCACCCTATCTAGTAGCATTAGAGTGTCATGTGTCTCTATTCCAACCCTTATTCACACATTTAAAAAATGATAAGGAACTTCCTTTAACTTAAGTAAACTTTAGTTCAAATTAATATTTTGAATAAGAAATTATTCTTGAGAAAGTTATATTTCTTTATGTGAGTCCATCTAAATAGATTTGATTAGTTGGAGTACAAATTAACTTCATACCATGAGATTATCTACTCAAAATTTGCTACATAAAAGTTAATTACTTTTTTTCTTCTAAAATTATTTGTTTCCAAATCATTTTATCAAATAAGGATATGTTTAGTGGTCAGGATAGAATAATTAGTCTATCATGATATAATTCATTGTTTATTACATCAATATGATATGATAATATTATTCTGCCATTTATCATATCTTATTATCTTAATGTATTTCTTACTCTAACAAAAGAGTTAAGTTACGAGCAAACAAAATAGAATAAAAGTGTTCTCTTTTTATATATAATGAGATTGTATATAGTAAAAAAAACCACAAAAAATTTATTTATTTCTTAACAAAAGTTTGTGAATTGAATCTTGGAAATTCATTAAGATCAAGATAGGTCTCAAAAATTGATAAACACTTACTAAAATACTTATATCGACAACAAAAATTAAATACACATCCTTATATATATAAAATATGAGTTTGTTTCTTATTAATTAAATATTTTTTATTCATAACTCATTAAATTTATGAGTCACAATATTGAACGATATAAAATTTTGAAATTGGTTGCAATTATCATGTCAATTACATTACCCTATTTTGAAATAGATGTCTCAGACTTTGCTAAGCTAATGCTGTTTTCTTTCCTCATCTAGTATAGGATTGAACATTGTAACCAATTTAACCTTTTCTTTTTTGGCGGTGGGCTTTAGACTAGTCAAGTAATTGAACTTTAATCTCTTTTCCCATATTTTTCTTCATTTTTTTTCCGGATGAATTGAACTTTACACTTTTACTTTATCGACAACCATGATTATAGGTACACCCTCTCCCTCTCTTGCGGGGTCATAACCAAGAGAAAAATAAGACATTGGGTGTAGGCAGAGGCAGGCACGTACGGTTCTACAGATGAATATGATATGGAAGTTTCTTACCGTCAGTTTCTCCTTTTAGACTGTTCTTCCCTCTCCTTTCTCTTTGTGCGCCTCTCTGACTAAAGATAGTTATCCTAATTTCTTTTATTACCTTTTATCTAACTAGTAACTAGTAAGTAATACGTTTAAGTTGAATGATTTTGTACCGATTGTATAAATTTATTTTATATCATTATTTAATTATAAATTATAATTGATATGATTTTTTAGGTAATTATTATAAAAATCATTAAATTTTTCACTATATATTATGTATGTGAATGTAACTGAATTATCCTATTCAGTTATAAGTATATAATCTTGTTTCTAACTATATAAAAAATCTGAAATAACATAAGTAAAAAGTCATCAGAAAAGAAAAGATTTATCCCATTAAAAAAACAAATCACATTTAGATTTTATTTTCTTCTGTTCAGACATGAAAAACCAGAAAATGCAAGATTCTCTAGGCAACCTGCTAGGATATGATTTTTCTTTTCCCATTTTGGCTGCTGCAACAAAATCAGTTTGAAGCTGATCCCCAACTTACATACCCTTTTTATGACATGAATCAAGAAAATTAGTAACATCATCATATTCACCCTCCCTAATTTTTTCACGTGGCTGACCCGTTGGCATCAACTCATCAAGGAAGCATGGACTCTTCCAAACGGTGACTGTGTCTCAATGTCTCTGTTGAACACATAATTTTCATGAATACTTCGAATACTCCTAGTTTTAATTAATAATTTTTATTTTTAAAACATTCATACAAATGCAATAAAAAACTATATCAATCAAAATGTTGTTATCTAAATGAAATTAGTTAGTCTCCTTAAACAAGATCTTGAGTTTGACTTTTTTAGAGGAAAAATGATTGAGAAGAGAGATTCTCATATTAGTCAGATTCCCAAATAAATATTAGTCATTAACAAAACTAATGATAATTTGTATTAATGTCATGGTGACCTCAATTGAGAATTACTTAATAATTAAATAAATTATAACATAACATTTTATTATGTTTATAACAATTTATACTCATTTTAAAATATTATTTTTCTTGTAATTTTAATTTATTTATTTTTTGCATTCTATTAATTGTATGCAACACGGTAACCATGTTTTATTTTATTCTAAAATTTATCACAGTTCCATATTTGTGCATATTTTATCCGTACTTTTTAGGCAGGCAGGCATGCATGACACAAACAATTGCTTCCTAAAGAATTAAGCGGAAACATTGCATTTTAATGGAAATTTTTCATTGACTGAAATTTGGTCAATATTCGATAGATCAACATATATTTCAGTTCTCTTTGAGGGCATATGCTTGAAATTCTATAGCCTATATCACAGTCTTCAGTCTCTTTGTCCTCTCTATTATGCTTATCGAAGTCTTATTTTCACTAATTGAAAAATTAAAGTTTAAGGAGCAGTAAGATTGTTAGATTAAAAACATAGAGAAAAGGAAAAGGTCAAGTAATGTGCCCAAAACAAAAGAAATGCAATTCAAACTCAGTGCCTACCCTGCACTAACTTCATGTACCAAGGATATGAAGGAATTGAGAGTGACTAACGGACGCATGCACTTTCACAAAAGGGCACTTAATAAACGCGTTCGTAAGGATCATGAGTCATCACTCGTGTGTAGTAAAAGGGTTAGGTGCAGTCCATAATCTAGACAAAGCATAGAGGAGCACATGGTGTGTGCACCAAATGCTATTATTTTCAGTTTTTCCATGACCCACCCACTCCACAATTCACGCATAATTACTCGGCCAGGCCTTCCTTCTCTTGTTCTGGTTTTCCATACTACCCTTGTGCCCTAATCATCGTCCAAGCTTCAGCTTTTTCATAACACCATGCCCCACCATTTAAATAAGTCATACTAATGTACAATATTGATATGTTGATGTAAGGTTTTGTTATATTTACGTGTAAAAAAATAATTTATTTAATAAAAGGGTTTATATTTGATTTTTTCTATATGTAAAATTAATTTATATAAACGACAATCATATAAGTAAAGTTATTATCTAATCTACTGAATTTAACACACTTGGTAATCTCTAAGCTAAAAAAATTCATACTTAAATTCCAACCATCAGTAGTAATCTACATTGGGATTTTCTTTGTCAGGTTACGGGAGTATGAATATGATTACTCTGTTCACAAAAGGCTAAATATGAAAGTTAATTTTGGGACATATTTCTATCAATAGGCCTAGTTTATAGTGCTATTTGCATTAGGGTAACAATTAGTGTGACGGGTTTTGGATTACTCCAATGAGGAATTTGTTGTACATCAATGTTATTTAGTACGAAACAGAGTAGCACAAAAAGTGTACGAATTAAAATCAAACACTAGATGTGACCATTCAATAAAGGTAATTGAATAAAATTATCATTTAATATAAATAAAATAGGTCTAGTTGCAGTATTTTCTTACATCTAATTTTTCTAACATAAGTACATAAAATAGGTCCTATGATACTTATTATGGGTTTAATAGGTATGCATAGTCAATAAAAACGTTTTCACTATGTGATTTAATAAAAATAATTATCTTTTGAATGCATTTTAAGGTGATTATTATAAAAATTAATATTTTTTCATTGATAGTAGTGTCTTTTTTGACAAAACATTATAGTGTCTTTAGAAAAGATCACATATATATTTGACTAAAAATAATCCTGATAGAGATTGTTAGGATTACTATAGATGTTTATGGTAATTGCATATTCAAAATTTGAATTTGAAATTATTTTTTTAAATTTAAATAATTTCATACTAGTTAATCTAAAAACTTGATGAAATTGTTGATATTAGTTTGAAATTGAATGGTAGCAAATTGTTTTTTTTTCTGTATATATTATTTATTCCACTTACTAGCTGCATTTGTACATAAGTACATTCTATGATACAGCTATAATCAATCATGGGTTTGCTTAGAAGTAACGAAATAGGATACAGTTAATAAATGCTGAGCTCAACTTGGATAAGTTTTACATGAAAGCTAGGATTTTTTTTCTGAACAAGATTTGCAATTCATAATGATGTTGCTTTCCATAAAGAAAATAAGCAAAGTCCTCAGTACTCAGTCCGGCCAAGAGTAATATAATACAGTATGACTAACCAAGGAAAAATAAAATGGGCCATTTCAATCACCTACTAAAGTTCCCTATGTGTGGACCACAATAATCAGAAAACCCTCCTCTCACTAGAATAATTGAGAGTGGAGAAAGAAAAAAAAAGAAAAAAAGGTTCAGGCTCCTCTATATAAAGAAACTTGGACAATCAAAAGCTACTCATCAGTATACACTGTCTCCACTCTTTCACACTCACCTATGGCTCCCATCTCAAAACTCATTCCTTTCCTATTCTTAACAACCCTTTTAGTGTCCCTCCAAGTTAATGCCAGAGACAGCCAATTCTTCAGCAAAGTCACCCCTCTCAACAACAATATCAAAGAGACTGAGGCTCCCAAAAATGAAGGTCAAGTAAACAAGCCAGAACAACAACCAACACTCATTCCAGAAACTGAAAACAGTTATGGCCTATATGGTCATGAGACTGGTCTGCACCCTCCCACCACTACAACAACTAATGCTGCACCCTACACCACCACCACTTACAAGCCATACAAAACTACCACAGCTGAAGAGGACACTGCCAAGTACTCCAACAACAACTTCTACAGCTTCAAGAAGGATGGCTACAACACCAACCAAAATGAGTTGAGCGAAACAACAAGACTCACGGGCACTTCTTACACCAACAACAACAACAACTACTTTTACAGCGGTAAGGATGCTTTTGATAAGCAGAATGAATTGAGTGACACAAAGTACACTGAAGGTGGATACAACACGGAAAATCAGAACAGCAACAACAACAACTACTTCTACAACGGCAAGGATGCGTTTGGTAAGCAGAACGAATTGAGTGACACAAAGTACACAGAAGGAGGATACAACAACATGGAAAATCAGAACAGCAACAACTTCTACAACGGCAAGGATGCTTTTGGTAAGCAAAATGAATTGAGTGACACAAAGTACACTGCAGAAGGATACAACTCCAAGGAGAATCAGAACAACAACAACAAATATTACTACAACAACGACCAAGCCGCCAATGAGAAATACTTCTACAACAACAACAACAACGATGATAATGCCAACAGGTACTACAAAACCAAAGCTGTCAATAACAATTACAACGGAGAGAGGCAGGGTTTGAGTGACACTAGGTTTATAGAGGATGGAAAATACTTCTACGATGTTAACTCTGAAAAGTACAACCATCCAACACACTATGGTGGCTCAACCAGAGGAGTTAACTCAGAGAATTGGTCCGGCAACAGAGGTTACTTTGGCAACAACAATGTGAACTCCATGGAAGGTTACCAGAACCAGGAGGAGTTTGAAGATGACCAAGAGGACTTCGACCCTTGAGCTGCAATCATGATTTTGTCACAGTGAAGAGTTCATTTTGCTTTTGATTTGGAGTATTCACAGTGGTGATCGATGTTTTATTGTGCTTTACATTATAAATTACAAAACAATGTTAAGGGGTGGGTAGTAGGATAATTTATTGAGGGGTTTTACATAGTGGTAATCTTGTTAAATCTTGCTTTTGGAATTGCACAGTCTATGTAATGATGTGAAAATATGGCATGTAGTATCAAAGCATATGTGGCTTTTGCTATCAACATGTTTCTAGTTTTGCGCTTTTTTCACTAAAAAAGAACAATATTCTCGTTGTTTTTCTCTTTAAACCAGCGCAATTTGAGGATTAAGGAGAAAAGAAAAGGGAAGCATAGACAAAAGAAAAAAACAAAAAAATACAAATTTTCTAGTTTTAAATCCCCTTGGTGGTCCATCTTGCCTTACCTACCAACATAGATGATCATAGATACCATTTTCAAAACAGTGTGAGGGAGCACCACACTATTGAAGTTGAGTGATAAACATCTTTTTTGTTTTACCTTCCCTTTTGCACCAAAATGAACAAAATGAAGTCAATGATTAGCTATGAGTAACATATTGTAATTCAGACAGCTAAATCAATCTCCATTAGATACTGATATGATCATCTGATAAGACCATCTGCTAAATAACAAATACTAATTCATCAAAAAAATTTCGTATATGACAAAGTTTATAGAGTATCAATCTTCTTATCAAGGTTGTTCTTTTCCATTTTAATTAAAAAAAACTCAAGGTTTATTGGAGTAATATCTATGTTGGTATTCAGCAATAACCTATACAAGCTGCCTAGAATCAACACTTGTAGGTTCCATGCCAATGATGCAGAGCAAGATTAGAACTTCCTCGTGAAATTATATACCGTTCACTGTTTCTTGGTGGATTAGTTATGCACTGTTGTTGAAGTGGTCAATGGTATCCATATCTGCTTCCTCCAAGACCTTTGATACGCCCTTTTTGCCAAAATACATTTAATGGGACAAAGGTGAAGTATTTTATTTTCATGAGACTCAAACCGAAATCTTACTCAAAAGGGAATTACTTGGAGCAGTGAGCAATGGTGATGTAGACGAAGATTTGTTAATTAGGATAAATAAAATGAAAATATAGGAAATTATTACGACTCTATTTAGATAAATTTTTCATAAATATAAAGCAAGAAAAATTAGAGATTAAAATAAATTAAATTTTTTGCATAAATTAAAATAAACTTATTTACTTAATTATTATAGATAAATCTTTTTATCTAACTTCTCTAAAAAAATAAAGTGGAGTTAATTATTAAATATATTACTTTCTTGTTTTCTTATCTTATAATAGTTTAGAAACACTAGAAACATAGTTTTCACATTTTTTTAAACACTCTTTTTATTGATTTAAATTTGTTAAAAATCACAAAATTTTATAAATTGTATATTATATTTAATGAATTTCTCTCTTAATTTTATAATTTTTCAATAAATTCTAATTAATAAAAAAAATATTAGAAAAAACATGTTAAAAGAACATCTTCCTAACACTTGTACGAGTAGTTATATATCCACTCATGTGTTCAATGGTAGCTTCTCAGAGATAAAAAAAAAACAGTAAAGGAATAGATCACCCTTTGGCCTTTGCCACACTCTTTAGACATAAATCTAGGTCAATTTCTGTATAGTTGTTGTGAATTTTCCCGGATGTGCCCAAATCAAGAGAATGAGCTACCATATTAATTATTATTATTGGTCTGGTCTGCAGAGGAATAATAAATGGAGTAATTGTTTGTTCAAGCTTATCAATTACGCTTTCTTTCTTCCGTGATTGACGGTCTAGCAAAAAACAAGATAAAATAAAAGTGTTTGTGTTAGTTTGCACTTTATTTTTTTAGTAAAAAGGTCGTTGTGATTTTAATATTTAGTAAAACATGGCCGGAGAAAAACTACTTCTTGTGGCTCTTGCATAGACTCATTAAATAATAAACGCGGGAACTAATTTTGCACAACACTTAGAGCATCCTAGGAAGCAAGGAAAAAAGTCTGAGCTATTTGCCTATAACAGTGTACAACTGTACAAGTCAATACGATTTCATGCAAACAAGTGTTCAAATTGTATGCCTTTGCTTGGAATGTGGCATCTCAATGGAGAATGGAATAATAATATTCATAGATGTAGATAGAATTTTTTTATAAAAAAAATACTTTTTTATTCTATAACATTATTTATCACATTTTTTTTTATTTTTTTCCTTTTTATTTCTATATTCGTTTTTACCTCCTACACTGAAAAGTGAATTGTATATCTGTCATTATTTTCCTAGCATATATATATCTATCATTTTCTTACTTTGGATACTGCATGCATGTTTTAGTATAGAGCAAGTGAGTTAACTAGTTCAACTAAGGAGGGGTGAGAATAAGACAGAAAGGGAAAGAGGGCAGTGGTTGAAAATGTTAGGTTTCAGATTAATTGACGGCTAACCTAAAACACCTAACTCATTTGAGACACGTGAGGGGGCACCGAACGCCTGGGAATAAATAACCATAGATGGCATTAGGGGAGTACTATGGTTTTTGAAATCGAAATTCGAAATCTTACCTAAAATTGAGAGGGGAGTAAAAAATTGTAACTTAGAGAATCCAAGAAAGAGGATAATAAGATACTACATTTCCTTACATAAAATATTTATATATAATATTTTTTTATTCTTTAATTTGTTATATCATATATTATGTTTTTTTAGTTTATCATGTTATTATAATATTATGTTATGTTTTACATAAAAAAACAAAAAAAAAAGTTAAATTGGACTAAAATTAAGGCCCAATAAATCAAATCAGAAAAAGAAAAAACGTTTGGGCTCAATTTCCTTGAAACCCTAAGATCCATCAGTTTCTCTCCTAAGTGCTAAGTGTCGCCAGCCACTGTTGTCAAAGTCCAATAGCAAATGCAACCCTAATTCCTCATGACAAAGGTTGTTTGGTGACAATACAAGTCGCAACATCATGTCCAGCGGTCGTTAGTCGTTACAATTTGTGAAAGTGCACGAGTCAACATACTAGTTACATTATAGAAAGAAAAAAAGGTAGTCAACAATAAAGTGTATAATAAATTATTTCAATTAATTACAACATTTTATATAAATTTTTAGATCATGCTAATTTTGAGTATATATTATATTTAATAAATATAGTATTTTATTAAAAAAATATAAGTTTTTAGTACTACTAATGTAATATCTCTACAAATATATAAATAAATAACATCTTTCTAATATAGTAATTGACACATTATTGCTATTTAATTATTTTTTTAAAATTGCGTATAAAAATTATTTTAAAGAAAAGAACAACTCAAATGTATATAAATATAATATAGAAATCGATACTTGTATATACATATAATTTTAAAAAAATAACAACAAAAATAAGTTTATATTGTTTTAATTTTTTTTGAAAAATAAAAAATAAAATATCAACCCAATGCAGACAAGTTTTGGTTGTGTTAAATTCTTTTGAATTTATTTTAAAAAATAGCACAATGGAAACTTATTTCTGTTGTGTTAATTTTAATCAATGGAAACATTTTTTTATCCAAGTATTTTTTAACAAAAGATCAAAAGGGTACTTTTATCTTTCTACTTTGGTTGGGGTTTAAATAGTAACTTGAGGTGCTAATAGCAGGGCCACATATATTAATTTGTTGAAGCTGCTTGTCATGTTCTGATTATGATATGTGTTTGTTAAAGGCACAACTTTATTTTTTTTAGATCGACCAATGAAGGCACAACTTTGTTGCAACTATTATTAAGGGTTTTCCAATTTTTATCACTAATATGCTTTCCTTTTATTTATTTATTTTCCAAAATTACCCGAAAAATGAACTCCCCTTTGCACTTTCCCTCTTCATTTGGGAATTGTCTTTAAGTCAGTCACATTCCACAAATTTGTCAAAAGATCATAATAATCATTTCTTCTTTACACAACCACAAGAATCTCTCAATGCAACAACACCCTAATAAATTTTTTTGTATTCACGTGTTGTTGCAATTTCAAAGTGTTTTAATTTTTATGGGCTCTAAAAATATATTCAAATATGCTTTTCTAAATTGGCTCCATTTGTATTCGTCTTAGCACTAGCGACCGTAATTTTGTGTGCACATTCACTAGACATAAAACATCATCACAACTTCTCTTTCTCACAACATAATTTTGTTCACATCACAGCGAAAGACACAATTGCATAGGGAAGGCAAAACATAACTAATTCCACAAATTTCACAACATAATCCAAATTTAAAGTACAAAGAGAAAGAAGACACAACACAAATACAAATTGTCACTGCATCAAGGACCACCGTATAGCATGAAACGATTTTTGAGCAAGGAAAATTTCCCTTTCATAACAAGTGTAGATACTAAATAATTACATACAAGATCAAAGTTAACACTAGAAGATTTAGAGTTAGAAGTTCCTCCCCCACTATTTTCCATAAATTCTAAGGCTTGTCGACAGTAGAGCAACAAAAGTAGAAAAACATTCATAGATCCATTGAGAGAGAAATGAAAAGGAGCGTAATTTTGGAATATTTGGGAAAGGAAATTTAAAAGAGGAATGCAATAGTAATAAGTAGAGTGGAAATAGCACAAATCTTATCATCATCTTCATTAAGCCCATTGTTATGGACCAAAATGAAAATCTTATTTACTACACTAACACGTAACTCCGGCTCAGCACACAAACAAAATTTAAAACAGGCTAATAACACAACTTGATCCGTGTAACTGGTATTAATGTAACAATACTTAATGTAATGCTTCCTCTTTTTTTTTTTCTCTTAAATAGAAGACCATTTCAAGTAACTTTATTTTATTTATGGTTGTAAGCGAGTGGGTTATCCGCAAATTCAAATTGACTCAAACTAACCCAAACAGTTTGAATTGGATAATTTTTGCGTTTGGGCAACCGAACCAATCAAACTCGTTGAGTTTTTGGTTGAGTCATAGATTTTAATATATGACACAACCGATTAACCCGTTAATTTGTATTAAATTATTATCATTATTAATATATTTAATATATAATTATTTTTTAATTAAAAAAATCAAATACTATGGACTATATTGATTTCATAGACTTGTCTACCTGAATTGAGTAAGTATCAACACATCTTTAATCTTCAGGATGAAAGCGACAATGATTTAATTGTTCGAAACCACTTCAGATGTACTTCTAAAAATATTTTAAATCTATTTACAAATAATAAATCTCGTAATGTCCCATTGATTTTTGTATAAAAAAAAGTGTTTGAAAC
The DNA here is from genome assembly GCA_013407115.1 of Glycine latifolia. Lineage (NCBI taxonomy): Eukaryota > Viridiplantae > Streptophyta > Magnoliopsida > Fabales > Fabaceae > Glycine > Glycine latifolia. The sequence goes on from CM023953.1 coordinate 8,390,446, forward strand.
TCATCCTCAGTATGATTATTGAAACTTCTTATCTCAAATATGGTATATTTAATTTTTCATTCCCATGGATAGATAGATAGATAGATAAATAGGAGTCAATGGAGTGGAGTGGGTGTGACAACATCACAAAAAATTATTTTTATAACAGAAAATCTAACAAGAAATTATTATATCTGATTCATTTAATAAAAATTTTAACTTATAAAAATATTGCATTTAAAAAATAATAGACAAAATTAAATATTTTGACTCATTGATCCAACTCAACCTAAACTGTTTACAAACGAGTTGATTTGGGTTGGATTTCATTTTTTTCTTAGAAAATCAACCCAAACCAACCCATTCAAATTTAATTGGATTGAGTCATGAATTTGACCAAACCCAACCCAAATTGACCCACTTACACCCCTAATTCTATCTAATACTATTATCTTTAAATATGTTTCTTTTAATTGAGTTGTTAGTTCCGATGATTATTTCTTATTTTTGATATCAAGTTTTAATGAAAGATAAGTTTGAAAAGAATTATTTTTTAATTAAAATTGATGTAATTAAATGTGATTAAGTAACTTTCTCAGTTAGTGTGATATATATTTTTCCTTAAATTTGAGACCAAAGGGAGTATTTGTTAACCCAAAAATTACTAGTATATTAAATTAAAACATACCCCCTCTATTCGACTGTCCCATTATAATTGTCGTGAAAAAAAAAATCCTAATATAATTATCATTGTAATGAATAATGATGGTGTAAGATTAATTTTGTAAAATTACTATTTTCATTTATTTATTACTTTTTCTTTATTTATATAACACAATCTAGGATGACTATTATTTTGAGAGGAAGAAATAGTATATTATTTTTAATTGAGTTTAATGTTTATATAGTGGCGGTGTAAAAAATTTTGAGACGAAAGAAATAATATATTATTTTATATTGAGTTTAATGTTTATATATTGACAATGCAAAATAATTTTACATAGTTATTCAATCACAAATCACTATTTAAATTATTTTAAGATAATTATTTTAAAAAATAACAAACTTATCATATTTTATAAATTATAATTGAATAATTATGTAAAACTTTTTACACCATCAATACATAATTTTTTCATTTAAATTTTACAACAGAAATTTGGGATGCCTCCTTATAGTGTATGTGTGACGCTCCAAAGTCAAAACCCACAAATGTGGAACTTTGTGACTTCACATTTCCAATAAAGCATTAATTAAACTAAAATAATTTTATGTTAGTTAATCAATGCATCAAATGATAAAAATTGTCATATATTTTTTATAAAAGATTTATCATATTTCTCGAGGGATGTCATATGTATAAATTTGATGTCATAAATATTTTTAATATTTTATTTATTTAACAAGTATTCTAAAGACATTAGTAGTTGATTTTTGTCTTTTTAAAAAAAAATAGCATTGTTGTTTATCTATTGGATTATGGTTGTGACAATTTTGAAAAATGGAAATAAGAAACATCAAAATCATACAATCATTGGGTGATGCTGAATTGAACAAAGATATACATAGTCCATAAATGTTTTTTATCATCCGTTGTCATTGCTTCTAGTCAACCATCTCATTTCATCAACTACTATATACTTACAAATTAGTATCAACATGACATTATTAAGAGCCCAAAAAGACTGCGCCAAACGCGATACAAGACCTCGTTATCATCATAATTAAGATTAGTACTCCACCATATACCAATTACCAACTATCCTTAACCCATAATAAATGTTGTTGGACCCCATGGAATTTAATGAAGAGAATCACAAGTCCACGTGGAACCATTTCAGTGGTACAAAAGTGTAGGAACAGCGTTTGGCTTTTGCGTTTATGGTACGGAGTAGGGGTATCCCTTGCCTCCTTTTACAATACCTTGCCCAAAAAAGAAATCTAATGCAGAAATAAAATTTTATATAAAATTAAAATTATTAATTAAAAACTAACGGTTAGAAATTGATTGATAATACATAGTTTTCAACTAATAAAACTAACAAATTTTTTTACAGCATAAAAACTAACTGTTAGAAAGTAAATTAAAACTAAATGACAGAAATTCACTACAATAATTAGGAAAATAAAAGATAACCGAGGATATAAATATTTATTTTTCTTTCTATTTTTTAATCAATCAATTTTAATTAATTCATAAAACTAAAAAAGGTTTGTCAAAATAATTTGATAATCTTAAATTTAACGAAAATTTAAAAATTATACTTATTTAAAAAAATCAATAATTTATTTAATTTATCTCTTCTCCTTTGTTATCATTTTCAATATTCTATTAATTTATCTCTTCATTTATGCTTCTCCTTTTATTGATTCTCTCAAAATAATAATATTGGTACAATCACTTACACCGGAAAAGTGAAAAATAAAACTTATTGGAAGGTGTATAATAGTTAAACTTGATTTATTAGATATAAAAGGTAAATTTAGAAGAAAAAAAATATTTAATTCTTCATAAATTTTCAAAAGTAACTTATATAAAAGAATATGTTTTTTTAAGGTATATAAAAGAATATCAATAACTGTAGAATGTGACTTAAAAAGATGAATACGAGAAGTATATAAAAGAAACTCAAAAGTTATTAGATTTACTAATGGTATTTTTAAGAATACTCATTAAGGAATGTTAAATAGGTTCTATTAAGTATTTAAAATTAATTGAATAAATCAAATACTAAATGATATTTACGTCTTTGGTGTTCAAACTTCGTTCTCGTCAAAACCTTTGAAATAATAAATTGAATTTTGTTTTACTTGGCCAACATACCTTCAGGGCATTGACTAATATTTGCCAAAGTTATTTTACAAGTATTTTAACTTGATTATATGTTTATAACTTATTTGAATAATTTATAAAATTATTTAACCAAAATATAAATATGTACTAAACCAGCTTATTTTATTAACTTGTGGCTTTTTTGTTTATATGTTATTCAAATGAACATTTGAATTAATAATTTATATCTTATTATAATTTTTATATAGTTATTCTAGTCATTGCAATAAAAAAATATACTATTTTCTTTTAATTGTAATTATTTACTATTTCTGTTAATATTAAATCATTTATTTCAATTATTATAATTTTATGATATTTATTTTATTTTAATAAAATATTATATCTTTTAATAAATAAAAATATTAATTCAGAATTAATTTAAAAAATAAAACGTTTGGCACCTGAACATGTTTTTGTCGACAAAATAAAAAAAATTATATAAACATTTCTTAAATTATTTTATATTTATTAACTATAGTTAAATAAATAAATTTACTTAATACTTTTAATTTAATAAATTGGTTTAATAATTTCCAATTAAAAAACAAATGTTTTTAGTTTATAATTAAATTTTCAGTTTTTAATTTATTTAAACTTTAATTAACTTATCAATTATTTTGTTAAATATAATTTTTCCAATAGTTTTGTGTCAAACATGCACATATAAAAGCCAACAATGAGTTTACGTCCATATCTTTTACTTATTTATAAGGTTCATTATAATGGGAGTATTAACCTCACTTACATTATTTTGTGTGACATGTTTCTCCACTTGTCACACTAGTTGTTTGTAAAAATAATTGAAAAAATGAGTTGCATATATTTTTACTTTATGGTAAAATGTTTTTTTTCCTCTGCAATTTTTGAAATTTATTTTTAGTTCATTTAATTTTTTTGTCTATTTTTTATCTCTTTAAATTTGAAATTCGTTATATTTGAATATCTTTAAGAACTATTCGAATTTCTTGTTGTTCACATGTAAAGAGCTATTTAAACTGGTTTGAGAATAAAAAATAGTTATTTTAAAATAAAGAGATGAAAAATGGGCATATTTTTTAAGAATTAAGCTTAACCCAAATTTCGGAAATTTAAAGAAAAAATATATATTTTAGCCATTATGTTATTGGAGTAAATGTTTTAATAACATTAAAAGAATACCTTACTCTCATAATAGTAATAAATACCTTATTAGAGAGGGAAAAGGAAGCTCTTAATATAGTCATACATAAACTGACAATGGATTTGTGTCCATATCTGTTTTCCCTTTCATCATAGTATAGTTTTTTATATGTCGGCTATAAGAATAATAATCAATTGGGTAATTCATTTTCATATATCCATAATTCGTCTCATAAATAAGAGACACCAAATGCAGATAAACTTTCTGTAGCATGTGCATGATTCGGCAATCTCTAATAACTATTAGAACTCATCGTCATCTGCTCCGTTCTAATAATTTAATTCTACTCAAAGTTAATTTTATGACTTTAAATTTTAGAAATTAAATTGAATGTATTTTGAAGATAGATTTAGGCTATATTTTTAGTCATCTTAATTTAATAATTTAATATTTAATTATATATGAGCGATGATCGATCAAGTTATTAAGAGTAATTCTTAATAGAATTACTTCTTAATAACTCTTGATATATATTAAATTTCAATGATATCTAACCGTTAAATTAAAATATTTTATTGAGTAGATTGAGTTCACAAAATTTTATAAAGCTTGAAAATTATTTGATACTCCATAAAAAAAATTAACATATAATATTCTTTTCTAAATTATAAGTAAATGTCGACTATAATATTAACTATTATAAATGCTCGATTTATCTAAAATTTGGTGTGCAAATCATTCGAGAGAATATCAAAATATTCAACTGTTCGATTGTGAAAATTTAATATATCTAAAATGTCAGTTCAACGCTAGGAGGTAAAATTTGCATGTTTAAAAAAAAATTAGAGATAAAATATGGAAAATTAATTTGTAGAGAGTAAAATTTGTTAAAAATAAAAAATTATAGATAAAAAAATACAATTAAGCCTAATAAATTTTACTGTGCAACGATAAATCACCAAAGCCAGCAAAATATTTCAACTAATTTATAGTTTTTTTACTAATTAAAAAATTCATTTAATTATTTGATAAGGAAGTACTTTAGTAATTTCTTAATAGTTTTTAGTATTATTTGAACTGTTATTTGAAATAACATTCTTTGAAATACTAACTTATAACTTTTTATATTTTTTTCAAATTTTATCCTAAATATATTTATTCATTTTTTATGTTACTTTTCTTAATAAATAAAATATGATTTTATTATTATTTTTATCATTATATTTTTCAGCTGCTTTTAGTGAATACTTCTAATTTAATAAATTAATTTATTAATTTTCATCTATTAATTAATTTTTTAATTTTCAACTAATTTTTCAATTAATTTTCTCAAACATAACCTAAATATAAACAAGGTGTGATTAACAACATAAGAAAAGAAAAATATTACTCATCCATCTCTTGACGTATCTTCCTTCTATCTCTCATCTAAAATCTTTTTTTTTTTTTCTTCTTATCACATGCTATATCTATCAGTTTTTCATTTGGTTTCTTTTTTCTCTTTCTATCTCTCTTATTTTCATCTCAATTCACCCCATTGGGGTGGATGAATATCATAACTCATAATAAAGCTCTATGTTATTCGACCGATTTAAGTGCATATAACGTCTGGCACTGAAAATCCCGTCACTTCTACGTATTAAATCAATTGCATTTTATCTTTTTTAAAGTAAAAAAAATGTATCTGAAAAATTAGTTAATAATTGTAGGATAAAAAATAATTAATAATTAGTTCATGATATCATTTGATTTCGTAATTTTAATTACTTTTGTAATTAATTATTTTAATACTTTATCCTCGTTATAAACTCAAACAAAAAAAATTGCATAAATTATGGATGTTTCAAACCATTTTATTTATTGTTTTTGTTTTTTCACTGGTAGGAATAAAAATAAATCATTCTAATAAGTCTAACCTTGCGTCAATGACACCTAACTTGCATACTTTTTTTTGTAGAGAAACTTGTATATACTTATTGTAAGTTTCTTTAAATCAATATATAATCGTAATCTGATTTAACTTTTCTAAAAAAAAAAGAAAAAGATTGATTTAATTTGAGAATGTGCTTGGATAGAGAATTTTAAATGAGGAAAGTAATAATTTATCAGAGAATTTAAAATTCTTTAATCTAAAATTCATTATTTGAATATTTTTATATGAAAAATGTAAATTTTTGGAATTTTAAAATAGAATTTTAAATAACTAAAAATGTGAAATTTTAATTTCCTTCTAAAACTTGAGAAATTGAAATTCTCTTTTGCCAAAAACGTCTCCAACGCCACCGCGGGGACATTACGTTGCCGCTGCCACAACGAGACACGAACTTGGTGGTGATACTTCCTCTGTGCCATCGACAGTTGTTGTGACAGCGGCGCAACAGGTGATCTCGTTCTTAGAGTTGGAGAGGCAGAACTGCATCAGGAGTGTGAGTTGTGGGACGGTGTATAATGTGGTTCACCACATCAACGGGCGCGTGTACATGCTGAAGGTGATATATAGTCACCACGAAGAGTCGGTGCGGTGATAGGTCCACTGGAAAATCCAGATCCTTTGGGACGTGGACGATCTGAACGTAGTGAAGTGCCACAAAATGTACGATCAGAACAACAAAATCCAAGTGTTGTTGGAGTTCATGGACGGAGGGTCGTTGGAGGGGAAATACATCTTGCAGGAGCAGCAACTGACAGATCTGTCTCAATAGATTCTATAGGGGTTGGGATACCTGCATTGGCAGTACATCGTGCATATGGACATCAAGCACTCAAATCTGCTGATAAAATCACAGAAGCAGGTGAAGATTGTTGACTTCAGGGTAAGTCAAATTCTAAATTAGACGAAATTTTGAAAATGAAGAAATTTAATTTATTTATCTAAACACAAAATTTTGAAAATAAAAGAATTTCAATTGAAGCATTTAAAATTATTAAAATTTAAAATTCTTTAAAATTTTAAATTACCTCATTCAAATAGACTATGAAAGTTTTTTTTTAAGGATTTGTTTCATAATAAAACTCACAAACAAGCTTAAAAAGCCTATCAACATGATTAGGGTCTAAAATAGGTTGGCTATCATGTTAGTAAACCTATCAATATAAATAATATTCTTTTAGATATAATAACAATAATAAAAATAATAATAAACACGTTAGACTACTAGATTTAAGAGATTTTAAAATGACTTAAAGCTAAACCTTTTATTAAGATAGATTTTATAGAAATTTCTAATATGACTTTTTAATGAATGTCATGTCATGTCATACCCAAGCTAAATCACAAGCTCCTGATAAATAATTTGATGTATTTCCACTCTTACTCACCGGTATAACTCAAAAGCTAAGTTAAAAAAAATAAATTTAAGCACTTCTCTTGTATTGTTTATCATGTTATTAGGGACTTTTTTTTCCGCCCACAAGTAATCATATGAAGTGCATGTCACGCATCAAATTTTAAAGTGCGGTGCTGAATTAAACAGCAAAGTTAAATTTTGAAAGGTAAATATTAATTTAATATTTTCAATTGATACTAAATTTTGTCATTATAAAAAAAAAACAAATTAAAGATCATGACCATGGCATTTGTCAATCAATCAATATAATTCTTGATATTACGGGGAAAAGAACAATTTGGTTCTTGACTTTTGCAACTAATAATTAATTAATTTCCCACTTCTATGCACATGATCAATTTGGTCTCTATCTCAAAATTAGATATAATTCGTCGCTTTCATGCATATAATCAATTTGGTCTCTATCCCAAATTTAGATTAAAATGCTAGGGACCAAATTAGTTATTAACCCCAATTTCAATCACTGGATGATTATATTTGTCAGATTGGAGATGGAAATATCTTACTTATTATGTATGCCTTGTTTATTTTCCCCCTTTCTCCATTATTAGTTGGTTTAGGCATTATTTACTCAAAATCTAGAATAAGTTAAAAAAATTATATATTTTTACTTCACAATTTTCTCTCTAAAACTTTCATTCTATTTTATACCGATTTATAACACGTTAACATGAAAAAAATTTATAAGTTCGAATGATATTAAATTTAATTTTCTTAAATAAAATTTTAAATTTGAGTACGTGGACAAAAAAAGGTAATTGAATATAAGAGAAAAAAGATTCTACTAAAATAATCAATCATAGTTTTTTAAGAGAGATTAATTATCAATAAATTAATAAATAACTCACACTAATATGATGCATAAAAAAAAGTGTAAATCATTACAAGTTCATCCATTGACCAAAACTCACCAAAGTATATAACGCTGCTGATTAATTCCTGAAACATCATTAATTAATTGGTGTAACAATTTTGGTGTGGAAAATTAATTTTCAACTCAAGCAATCAACAGGCGATGTGGGACCCGGAGTCTTAAATGTCTAACGTTTAAGGAAGGATACTATTACACTAGTTAGGAGACACGTAAATTCTCCTTCGGTTTCTCTTCAATACAAAAATTTCAGTTTTTTTTCTTTCTCCGTGATCATCATTTTGTCATCAACTTCTCGGTAGAGACCACAGACACACCATGGTTTCAGAGGTAATAATAGTTCACTACCCTTTTGCTTTTCTTCTGCACAAATTATAACTAAAAAGACATTCAAAATATGTCTTCTTTTCTCCATTTTCTTCTTCCATTCAGCATCTCTCTTCTCATTCTCATTTTTTTTTTCAGTTTTTTTTTTTCATTTATATCACTGCAAAAGAACAATACTTTTTCTGGGAGTGTTATTGCTTCTTGGACTGTGAAATGTTTATATGTTAATATGTTTTTAGACTGTCATATGTTTAAATTGGAATTGATACTGAATTTCTATGCCTCTGGTTTTCTTTGTGTGTGTGGTTGTTTAATTATATTCTGAATTGTTAGCAGTCTTTGGATTCCATGAACTATAGAGGAGTCAGTTTGTGAGGCACATATATTTTCTGCAGTTTTTGTTTTTTGCTTAGAAGAATTAATCTTGCTAGTCATATTTGATGGAACTGGGAACTGAATTTCTGCTCTAATGTGAGCCTCTAGTTATTTTCCTGGAATTAGTGGCTGAAATTAATCTACACCATAATGCAGTTATTTGCATGTGCGAGTAAAAAAATTCCTTTTCCAGATGGACTAGCATAATGAAAAGAAAACAATGTCTATGATCAATGTGTCCACTGTAAAATTTGTACTTTCCAGATGGACTGACATGAAGAAAAGACCCCAATAGTGTCTCAAGTTAGGCCATAATGTAAGTAGTTGTGGGCAAACGAATTAACATTTCATTTAAACCCATCAAATGTTTGTTGTCCGAACTTAATTGTAAGAATGTGGTTTGAACTGTAAAGCCAACATGTCATCTACTAGAAGTAGAAAAATGGTACACTACAGAAGATGGGGTAACAAGTGCTGATCCTTGTCTGGAAGATTACTATTTCATAAATTTGGCAACTTAGAGAGTTAAAGCCAGGAAAAGGGTAGGTCCAATTTTAATTTTTTAGCTTAGAATGTTAAATTAGATGGTGTAGGAACACAGTGTCTCTTACATAAATGTCTTTCTCACTGAGGAACAATTATCTTTAAAGCCATTCATATATGGTTTTGACTCACTATTCTTTTCATTTGATATAGTATGTAACAAGATATGGAAATCTAGCAAAGGCACATGATGTGGGCCAAATCCAAAATCGAAAGTAGCAAAATATTTTTAAAATTAATGTACGGTAAGGGTGGGAAATAGATGTGGGAAATTTCTGGAGAAATGAGCCCATACGAACCACACTGAATTATGAGCATGATTTTTAAAGCACTACTAGTGGACACACCACTTAAATGGGAATTATATAGACAGTTTAATCACCATTGGTTTTATCTCAGTTCTGTTTCCCTTGATAATTCAATATATTTTGCTTTTGAAATTAGCCATTAAAAATAGAACCTAGTTGCAGAAATAATTAGGCTTGTAAAATATGACTTGAAGATTCATTCATGGATGGTCAGTGACAGAGTTCACTCTCTGACTTAGAAGCCAAAAGGGGGGTCAGAAAAAATTATGTGGGTTCTAGAATCTAATGAGACAATATCTTGCCAACCTCCCCTTTGAGACGATTGTTTTGACAAATACGCATGCTTTTTGGTTATTTGAAAATATATTTTATGATCTTCCCTTTTACCTGGTTTGTGGATCAGTTTTCCTTTCTTTACATCTATGTAAGGGAAGAATTACATTGTGATATCAGCAAGACTGAAGGAGCAAAGAATTAACACCACGAGGAGGATAGTATAGAACAAAAATGTAATGTTAGAATTTCTGAAAGATTTTCATGAAGATTACACCTGCTGAACTTGGACAGCAATGCAACTTCCATATTGCTCTTCCTTTCTGTTGTTTTATCATACATATCATATCACAACTTCAATTCAGTACAACCTTTTTTTTTCTTTCAAGCTTTTGTTTTGTAAGTTGAACGTTACTCTTTCTTCATTATCCAAAATGAGAATACTTCCCATTGACTGGACATAAGTTTGATAAAGAAGAAGCTCAATCAGCCAAGTCATAACTTTTGGCTGTATGATTTAAAGTACTTTACTAGAGGAAATGCCAATTTATTGATCATAATTTTCTCTGCCACCTTGCTTTTTTGGGAACTCTTGTGACTGTTCTGCTGATGTTACAAGTTTACTAAAAATGTACTTTGTATAACCTTTCAGTAGGCACTTAAACTTGATTTGTATTTGTAATGCTGCTAATTTTTTTTCCTTCCATCAATTTTCAGAATGATGAGATGCCTATTGGATGGCCGTTCGGTCTTGGCTTCTTGAATATGAGACTTAGAGATGCAGAATCACTCCCAGCTGCCCCAGTAGAGCCACACTCAATGCATATTCCATCCACCAGTTTTTCCTCATTCTCATCCTCCAACCTTGACACCGAGGTAATCTGAATTCCAGCAATAATTGATAGAATCTTATGTTATTATGGAAATGAATTCTGTGCAAACCATGTGTGGCTGACATTTCTTTCCAAGTTTTACAAAAGATGAGATCGTGTCACAAGCCATCAACTTGCCACAATATTGGTTTAAACTCTTTAGTATGAATTTAATGTAGACTTCAAAATTGTAAGAACTATCAATTTCCCAATGTAATGTATTTCATATAGATCCTCAGAGGCATAGCTGGACCGACATACATTTAAAGAAAATTATAAGTGATATAAATTTTTATATTTTGTCCCCTCTACCTTTATGATTTTGAACCCACTACCTCATAATTACTGTATATTTTTCTAGCTAATAATAAACTATACATTAAAAAGAAAAAAGGCAAATTGACCCCACTAACTCAAGGTCCTGAATCCACCACTAATATGAGGCTATGTGAAAAAAAGGCTCTTTCTAACTGTTTTCTGTGTTGGAACAACCAGTCCACAGCATCTTTCTTTCAAGATAACAGTGTATCCCTTGGCCATCTAATTGGATTAAGACCAGGTGAGAAGGGACGGTTGTACTTCCCAAACACACTAAGATTAGAAGAAAGGGAGAAGAAGAAAACATTAGCAAATGGTTCATGTTCTGATGATGTCTCTAAAGTAAAAGAAGTGGATATGTCTCGTGGCATTTGCATACCTATACTACTTGAAGCCCTGCTCAAGATTAGCAAATGTAAGAAAAGTTCAAGTAACTAGCATATATGATGGTGTGACACATCAAATATTTCGGTGCAAATTTGTCGCTTGCCTCTAGTCAAAATTAACAGATTATATTTCTTTCATTTCAGCCTGATTTTCTTATTAAATGATCCATTTTAACTTTCATAAGTTTGTTTGTTGTAACTTTGTTTTATTTGAGACTATGAAAATATAATTAAAAAAAGGGAGTTGAGTGTATTTTATTATTCTGATCTTTTAGCACCATTCTATAGAGTAACATTTGCTTACCCAATGAACTACTTTGTACTACTTGTGATCTTGCTAACTTTAATTTCGAGTTAGTTGTAAATGTTTGTGCTCCAAACGTGGATTTCGTGTACATAAATTACATAGATGTTGATTAATTGGCAAGTGAAGCAAATCATAATCATAAAAGTAATAATATAATAGCGGCAAAAAATTAATATGGTTCCTTTTGGCCTTTAGGGATTCTCGTGAAGTATTAGTTCACAAGTCTCAATTTTTTCACACCCCTCTCACCATCCCTCAAGACTTTCTTATTGTTATAGTCTTTAATAAGAGGGAAAAAAGACACATGAAATAAGTTGGCCATATCAATCAGGTGAGACTCTCTTATCTTGTGTCTTTTTCTCTCCTAGGGGATAACGCAGTTATTATAGGATTAAGTCTCTTTCACTACACTCCATTCACATTTTCATCTGTCTCTCTACCTCTCTTAATCTTTTCCACTGTCTTTTTTTCACTCAACCTTTTATGCTTGTTTTATGTGGATATACTACTCTAAATGAGTGCAAAAGAGTAATTTTTCTAAATTCACTACAGTCATTGCTATTTGGATATTGAAATTTTAGGATTAAAGGAAGTGCTAACCAATTTTCGCCAAAAGGGATCCAAATCGAAGTTAGGATAAAGCAAACACTAATAATGAAACAACTTTGACAAACTTATAAACTTCAACTTAAAATAAGCTTCCCTGTCAACAACAACAAAAAACTTAAAATAAGCTCTAATTCAAAGATTGGTGGCAGAGTTTCTTACAAAAGAAGATCAATTTATTCTTTTTTTCACTGTTTAGAATCAACTGATTTCCTAGTTTAATATAAATGAAAAGGCTTTTAAATAGAGAAATGATATTCCAAACAAACCATACAATAATAAATTTTTTTATATTAAAAACATCACACGTTCTTAAATTTTGCAGAGACTAAGGTGTTTGTCACAAGGAGATAGAACATATACCAAATTTTCAATCCAATACATTCACAATAAAATAATTTGAGTGGCCAAATTACAAAAGCATTAAAGCAGTATTGGAGAACTTTATTCCTTCATATGGATTCACTTGACTGGTCTCGGTTTAGTGAAAGTCTAATGTAAGGTCTAAGTACTACAGGTCTAATTAGAACAAAAAACAAAATGAAAAACACTCAAATGTAGAAATAGAACTTAGATTCAACATAAACTTTAATACAACATTCAATTCAAGCCACATAGATAGAGAATTTCAGCTACTTGTTGCAGAAGGTGGATCCTCTTGTTAAATTTTCATATGACCTGTGAAAAAATTGTGTTTAACCCCTCTTTTCTTAAATGTACATAAATGTTCTGAACGAATTATACTCCCATCATTCCTAATTAATAGACATAGTTGACTAATTTACACTTATTAAACAAGTTAATTAATTTAGTTATTAGCATTAAATTTGTCTAAAATTATAATTTTTTCAAATTTGTCCTTAAATTTATTGAAAATCTATTCATCTTTTTCGATCTGCATGAGAGAGAAAGGGACAATTCAAGGTATTTTAGCAAAAAAATAATATAATGCACAGAAGAGATGAAATGAAGTCTTATTATAAGAAGAAAATTTGTTGACTATGTTTTTAAACAGGGACAGAGGGAGTAATTTTGATTTCATATTTTAGATATTACTTTTTTCCTCTATAATGAACATTTGTTATGTGTATTTAAATACATAATTTACTGTGGAAAAAAAATCCATATTTCATGCCCTCCATAGATGAAAATATTGCCCCACGAGATTGGACCCATTGAAGCCCACTACTGAAGCAACTTCAAACCTAAAGTCCGAAATGAAAAAGCCGATAAATCAGAGAAGCATGTTTCGGGACTAGCCCGGTCCCTGTTTCGGGATGAATTAGAGAAGCATGTTCTTGGGCAATTATTTTCTGCACTCTCCAAATTGCTTACTGCACTTCTCATATTACATATTCCGAAAGAAATATGGGAAGTGCAAGAAGCAATTCCAGAAGTGTAGAAAAAAACACTCATTTTCTTGTTCTCAACGTGCTTTTTATAGTTCATGTTCTTGTTCTCATAATTAAACACATACTTTTAATCGCTTTTTAGTCTTTATGAGTTTAGACGATAAAACTAAAAAAAGATTAAAAATGATATGTATAAGGATTAAAATACATAAAAAAGACATCATAAGAACTAAAACGGATAACTTTTAAGCATTGGAATTACAAGATAGTTTGTGCAACTATAATAACTAATGAGTAATTAAACTATCAATAATACAATAGCTTTTGAGTTCAGACTCTTGACACATTCCTTTAAACAGAGTTTCTGTAATCAACTAAAAATTTACTACTTGGGCAGTCTACGAGGGTGTACAGTCAACGCACCGCATAACTCATGGCCCTACACCTTTCAAGAAACAAATGGATGATGGTTTAGCTTTATTATCATTCAAGCCAGCCTAGCAAAGTCTCTAGTGCGAAAGATGGTCCACCATAAATTTTCATGGCCAATTTGATAGTGACTAACTCCATAATAGACAATTATGATTTGGTTTCCCTATAACGAGAGGAGAAAATGAGTATAACGAAGAAAACGTACGAAATTATAATGTCATAAATTTATCTCATTTTTAACAATAACAGTTATACCTACCCATTTTTTCCCTCTGAAGTTACATCTCTCAATTTAAATGAGATAAATCCGAACAAGTCCTAATACAAATATAATGTTGCCTACGGTCATTATTACGTGCTTCTTAAAAGAGATGAAATGTTTGATAGATATCGGTGCTTCTTAATTTTGTTAAAAATATTAGTTGAGAAAATTCGAATATGCTACCTCTCCTCTTCCCTTCTCCAACCATACCTTTTATCTCCATATACTCCATAGTCATTAACTGGATGATTGTGATTATGGGGTCTAATTTGCAACTTAACACATTACAATATTCACACTTATTCTTCCACTTGTCTTTCTCAAATTGAAAGAACTAGCTAGCAAAGATAAGTTGAGCTCGATACGAATTTTGTCCATATACATGTTGCAAATAGATATACACGAAAATGAAGAAACAGATGGATAATTATATTAACACAGTATTATATTTTTCTTAAGTTCATTGGATACAGTTGCTCACATAGATAGCAAATCTTGATCACTGACACAACATTGTTCAAGTGACATCAACTTAACCCTAAAAGATGTCAAACATGTAATAGGAAAATACCAGCCAACAGAAGTAAGAATGTATATACCAACCCATCCATCCACCAACAGTCATGTTTTACCTTCACCAGTATACATTGGATAATAAACAAATCATGAAGTCATACTTGCAATCTTCTGCATAATCATTCCTCAACCACGTTCACCAATTCATATTCAACCAGAGATAGGTTGTTTTCCTCTTTAACTACGAATTTTGCAGGATCAGTGACCTCAATGCGGCCCCATTTGTCAACAGCAAGCCTCATGGATCCTTTAAACATGTCAATCTTTGCATTACGAAGAATCACTGTGTTGTCGGTTTTCATTATGTCAACTGCAAGTAAAGGGGTAGGGAAAAAAGTTACATCTTGATCTTACATAACAGAACATAAGCTAGGGTCTTGTCTAACACACCCTACACATACCATATATTAAGTGTTACCAATCAATAAAATCATGTGAGAGGTAACTTATACTAAAATCACCTGAAACTTATAGCCTAATTGACACATGATGCAGACTAAGATCAACGATACTCATCTTAAAACAGCCAATAACTAGTTTATTGACATGTCAAATTCTTCAAGAAAACAAATTTAGAAAAAGTTAAACCAAAATGAAATTATTCATCTGCAACATACAAATAGGAGATAACAGATACATCAATACACGACTTTCAGAGAAACAAACATCACTCTCTGATTACAAAGTTATGATATGCAGTTCCACAAACACATGTCACTGAAATAACTGAATAAAGCTAAACGAAGAGTAAGATCATGGTAACACCAAAGGATAGTAACTGATTTGGATTTTAAAAAAAAGAACTAATAAGCCTCAATCCATTCGAGAAACATTCAAAGCAAATGTTTTCCATCACAAAAGTAAAAAAAAAAAAATCCATCCAAAGCAAAGCACAGTTTACACCCTTGAATGAAACGAGCAACTTGAGAAAGCATACAAAAATTCATCCTTGAAACAAACGCATTCTAATCCCACAGAGTCAGCCATTTCAGAATCAAAATTCCAATCCCCATTATTCGAAACACAATCCCACAAGAACCAGAACACTGCAGATCCATTATGGGAAACAAAACTTTTTTTAAAATAAAAGGTGCCCAAGTGAAAAGGTTTTGATTTTTAAGAAAGTAAAAACAAACAATAAACGAAAAGGGTTATGATGGGGTTACCTTGTTCGTTGCGCGCAGTGAAGATGATGGTGCCGGTGTCGTCGCCGATGAGACACTCGGCGATGAGAGTGGGACGAATGTTGTGCGAAGAAGAGGGTCGTCCCTTCTGCAACACAGTGTTGGAGGACAACACCTTTGCAACCAGAGTGTGACCGTTGGTTCCCGGTTTCAGCTGATCCACTTTCGTGAAAACCGGTTTTCTCTTCGCCGGTTTCTCACCCTCTTGCTGTTGTTGCTGCTTAGTCGCTACTGAAGCCATTTTGCGGTTTCTCTGATGAATGGATGCTTCGGAATTCGCTTTCCTCTTTTTATATTCTTTGGACTGTGGCTCTGTGTAGTGTGTGGAATTTGAAGAGATGTGAAAGAAGGAAAGAGCATTAAAGATTTCTTCTTCAAGTGGCACTTCAGCTTCACTTTTCTGTTGGAAATGATGCGACACGTCGTTTCGGAACTGAATCGACCAATTCTCTCGTGAGTCATGAAATGCGCATCGAATCTAGGGACTAGGGTGCAAATGTAAACACCAAAGTGACTTTATCTCTTGTTCTCGGCCCACGGAACCCATGACTAGTTTCAAAAACAAATCATACATAAAATAAAATTTTAATTTACTTATATACATTTTAAAATAGATATTCACTAGAATTTGATTTTTTTTCACATTATTTAAAAAAAAAAGTTTTTTTAAATCCAAAAACATTTCTTTTAGTAAATATAGTTCATTTCAAACTACTCTCAAAGTAGCAAGGGAAAGTGGACCAAACCAAGTTGGACCAACTTTCAATCCATCATAAGTGAAGCAAGTGCAAGTTAAATCATTGAAGGAAATAGGTTGAGAAATACAATTCACCTCACTCTTTGATGGGTGGGCAAGTTTTCGCACCAAAAGGTAAAATATTGGGTTGGTGAATCAACAAGTTAATTGATTAATTTGTTAAAACTCGCCCAAAAAATTAAAAGAAAATCATCTTAATACCCATTAATCCAAATAATTTTATTTTATTGAAAAAGTCATTTTATATTTTATTTGATGTTATTTCATTACAAACAATCTCTTGTACTCACATTAGTCATTTAAAAATTTAAGAGACATGTTAGTGAGTGAATTAGGACAACCAGTCTATCCCACTTCAACCTGTTAAGTATTAGGGGATTGGTGAGCTGAATCATCTAATTCACCATATTATTTTTTTAAGAGTTGACTTAATGAATTTAACTCATTTTATCATCCATCTTAAAATAATTTATTCTCCTCCCAAATTTTTGTTAGATTTTGCATAAACTTAGGTCTTACCTAGGAAAAATAAATAAGAGAAAAATGTATATACATCTTTAATATAAAACACTTTTACACATACAACTAATATTACTTTGTGTCATGTTATTTTTATTATTTTAATTAAATTAAATAAAAAAGAAAACAAATCACACATTACTGCAACTTCTGTAACGTTGTTACTCTTACATCGTTCGCATATTCTACGCTCGTCTCCACACTCATCACCTCTCCATTGTCTATCCCAAAATAAGGAGGTTGGAGTGGAAAGCAGAGAAAAATAAGAAGAAAAAATGTAGAGAGATAGTAAATGTAATAACTAAAGTGATAAAAAAAGAAAGAGAATAAAAAAAAACATAGTATTGAAAAAAATAGTACGAATAAGATAAAAGGAAAAATAGATATACATTTATAATTTTTCTTATTTTTGAGATGAAGAAAGTTTACAAATTTAAGTCTACGACATGACAAACATTAAGTTGAGGTAAGACATAATTTTTGTAATATTTTTTAAATTTAATTATAATATATTAAAATATATTATTTAATTATGAATTATTAAGTATAGTAAGATTATTTATTTTTGAAATAATTATTTAAAAAATATACTTAAAATGATTTTTAATTAATTAAAAGTGTTAAAAATATTAAATTGAAAATACATTAAAATTAAACGGTTATTTATTCTTGAAATATGATAAGATTATTGACTTTTTAAATAACTATTTAAAAAATATATCTAAGATGATTTTTAATTGATTAAAAGTGTAAAAAATATTAAATTGAAAATACATTAAAAATAAACTCTTATTTTTTCTTGTAAAATATTCTAGATATTATTTGAGAATATAAACTATTTTAATAATTTAAAAATTACACCCCTCATAAGGAAATCCTTAAAATTGGCATTTTTGGTTAGTATCATAAGTAATATTTTATATTTGAACATCAATTCCATTTAATATAATGGAAAGCAAACTAATGTTAAAAACATTCTTTTAATCAAGAATTTTCTTTAAAACAAACATAATAAAATATGGATTTTATCATATTTGTGCTATAATAATGTAATATTTTAAAATGCTTATAAAATAAAGTAATACGAAATAAATTATGTAAATCAATCAAATCTCTACCAAACTAAAATACCTTTCAATATAGATATTGATAAAGACCAACGAACAAACTGAGAATAATCTTGCAATTTGTTTCATTATATTACATCTGAAATTGCATTTTACTTTTCTCGTTGACGTACTTAATTAATATATGGCAATTAAATTCTAGGGGGCTTTATCCTATGGTCACGACTTCGTTAATTAGTGGAGGACTAATCTCCATTAAGACGTCTTGTCAAGCTTTCGAGAAGTTTTTCAAGTAAGATTTGAATTAATACCAGTACTTTACATTATTTGAATTAAGTGCATAAGTAATAATAATTATTTTTGAAGTATTGAAAAAGTTGGAGTCGCAAAAATAGAGTAGAGTAAAATAAATAATAAATAAAAAGAAAAAGGAGGCGGCAAAATAGTTGTAACCACAAAATAATGAATGAATATTAAGCAAAAGGAAACATCACCGGACAAACCAAACGTGTGTATCTTAAGACAGTCTGACATCAATCTCTTCTTATTTGTTTAATAATCTCAACTTCGATGCTAACCACAAAAACACAACACAACTCGCTCCATTTCAGTCGGCAATTCTGGAAAAAGTCAAATCATTCTGGAAAAACAATAATTAAACTTTTTATTATTTTTTCTCTAGACTTAGATCACGTTTCATCTTAATATTTTCATTCATTAGAGAGAAAAGAGAAAAACAAGTGTTCTTTGAATCTGTTGAAGGTGGTGATTTGATTTGATTTATTCACATAACCAATTCATCTATTCATCATCTCTCCGATCTTTCAATGGATTCTGACTTCTGGACCTCGCGTCTTGCCGCCGCTAAACGCCAATACACGCTTCAGCATCACCATCCAAATTCTCACTTAGGTTCGTGTTGATTATGTTATGGCAATTCATGTTTTATAATTTTGATGAAAAAAAAATTATCTGGGTTCAATCAAAATCGGATTTTTTGCAATTTTGATCATCTGGGGTGTTGCAGATCGGTTGGGAATCGATGATTTTGATGTGGAAGAAGAGGTGAGACCCGATTTCCCTTGCCCCTATTGTTCTGAAGACTTTGACATCGCGTCTTTGTGTTCTCATCTTGAAGATGAACATTCTTGTGAATCAAGAGTCACGGTAGGAGCCTGTTCTTTCTTATCTCTGATTTTTATTTCCTTCCCATGTTGCAATTTAAATCTATGGTATGTTCTTTTATGTTGTTTGTTCGATTCAAAAAAGAAAAAAAAAAAAAAAAAAGAAATCTAGAGCTAGATCTTCGTTTCTTTTACTTAGAGAAATTGGTAGCCTTGATAGCAGAGTTGTCGGAAGATTACTATTTTCTTGGAAGCATGTTAGCATAGTATGTATAGAGGGAACCTATAGAGATTTGAATTTTATTTATATTTCAATCTCAGAAGAGTTCTAACAGTATGTATGGAACCGTGGTGGATCATGTTGAAAAACCGTGGCAGCATTAAACTGTGATCCTCTTTGGGGTGGAGGAAAAATCGTGGTGGCACCGTGGTTTCAACATGGTTCCAAACATACATCATGTAAGGAAATGAAGTATTTTTCAGTTATTTATATTTAAGATCTTGGACTAGTAATCTGCTACAGGTTCCTGACATGGTTATACATTTTTGGTAGAAGGTTTGCAATTTAGTTATGATAACTCAAGTGATGAGGGGAATTAGCTCGAAAATGTATGTAATTGATTAATTTAGAACTTTGTGGAGGAGGAGTTTGCGTGTCGAGAGGACTTGTTGGTTTAGTTGTAAGTTTGTCATCTATCATAATGACTACATAATCAAATATCCAAAGGCAAGATAGAAAGAAAAGGGTTCAAGGGCATAGAACACCCTATATACTAACCTTTTTCTTTCTTCCAAGATATTCTTCGATCATATGGCTCCAAGGAGAATTGTTTGTCTCTATCTAATTCTTTTTAGTTGCCCTTATGTATTGGATGCCTATGCTCAAGTCATATATACATTATATCCAAGATCGTCCAGGAGGTATGTTCTTAACAACCATTTTTTGTGACAGGAAATGATTATATATCATTTAATAAAAAGTAACCTATTGGTTGATGATCTTCTGAATCCTTAATCGCAAATGTTACCTGTTATTAACAATCTTGTGATCATTGGTATGGACAGGCTGCTCTATTAATCTATTAGGCTTCACTTCATTATGTGTATGTCTGCATGTGCATATATTTGAAGTATCTGTTTGAATGAACTATATAAAAGAAAAAATATAGAATCTGAAGTACTTAGTTTGAATAATATGTACCAATAAGCTATATAAAGGAATATGAAGAGGCTGAAGATCAATGATTAACCGGTGTCTTTATTGTGTTTGTTACTTTAATCCCTGCCTCAATAATTGAATGATCTGTAATCTGGTTATGGTAGTCTCATATTCTTTGTTTTTCTGGGATGCAGATTTGTCCTATATGCTCCGTTAAAGTTGCACGGGACATGTTAAGTCACATAATGCTGCAACATGGGCATTTATTAAAGATATCCTTTGTACTGTTATTTTTATTGAATATTGTTAACTTGCTCAGATAATGGGTTGTTTCTCAAGTAAAAATTGAAAAACTTTAATTGCTTCCCTTAACTGAGGATTACATACAGAGAAGGCGCAGGTTAAGAAGAGTTGCTATTCCAAACAGTCAGACATTGTCTCTTTTGGGTCGAGATCTTCGTGAGGCTCATCTACAGGTGCTTCTTGGTGGTGGAGGTGGTGGTGGATACCGGTCAAACAGTGCAGCTTCAGCAGTATCTAATGCTGCTGCTACTGATCCATTCCTATCCTCACTTATTTTGAACTTCCCTGCTTGTGAAGCAGAAGAAATTTCAAAATCTGTGGTAACAAGTGCTGAGAATTCTTCTGCCAAAAATGCGACACCTGAACATATTTGGAAATCAAGGTGCTTTTCATGAATTTTGGCTCCCTAATCAGTATTCAATTAAAAGAGATTTTGGAATTTGTTAAAATGTTCACTCCCTCAAGTCATCATGAAACACACAAATCAAAATGCATTTATCTGTTCAAACCCTTGTGTTGAGTGATTATCCTCCTTATATATATGATTTCCATCCTGCTTATTACTTATCCAAAACCTTGAACATGTCTCAAATATTGACCAAGCTACGGAATTGGTGTTGCATTTTTTCCTATCAGGGCTCAGAACTCAAGTATTTTTAACATCATCAAATGATCTGAATGTAATGTCAGGGTGTGAAGAAGCATGACTTGTTTGTGACATTACTAGTGATCTCTTTTCTTCATTCATCTAGGAACAGATAATAGTTCACTGTAGTTGTGTATTTGTGTGGATAAACTGGACACATTATTCATGCATAGTATGCATGCTTCATCATTATTGAAGAATGATCTGTGAATCACAGCTTTGATCTGTCTCTTTACGCAGTTTTGATCCCTCCTTGAGCACTGAAGAGCGCGAGAAACGGATGAGACAAGCTGCTGGGAGATCTGGTTTTGTGCAGGACCTGTTTCTTTCAACTTTGTTAGGTGAATAATGGAAGCTGTAAGGTGCTTTCAGAAGAATAATCACCAAGAGATCCATCGTTAAGGATCTTGAATGAAGGATACCTCTTGTGGGATTCGGTGGTTATTTGACAATCCATGTTATAGCCTAATTTTGGTATATTGTCACAGCTGCACCTTTAACATATAGTGCTGAATCTGATCATAGTTATCCTTTTATCCCACCCTTGTAAGTTGTAAGCATCTTAACTGGAGATGTATTACTATCTGAAAAACAAAAAAATAAAAGTTTTCTTGCTTATGGAAAGACCTATATTGTTATATGGGCATATTGTGATTCCCTTGATCAGAGAACACCAGGACCCTTATGCTCCCTCTCAAGTGGAATCTGATGAAGCAGTTGGAAATTTCTCTTTTATATAGATTGAAAAAAAAAACTATTCAACTAATTTATCATTAACTACTTCTCTATGCACCATAAATATGTATTTCGATTATTTAATTTTAAAAAATACCTTTTTATACGTTACTTATAATCACTTCTTAGAAAATAGTTTTCCCTATAATTTATATTTTCCATTCATGTACTAAATGGCAAATTGGTGATGTCTGAGGGAATATGAATTTTTGTGGAAGTGTGACATTATGGCCTTAGTGAGCTTACATACGTTTAAGCGTGAATTCATCACCAACTTCTTGTTGTAGAACTTATTGTGTTATATTCTCTTTTTAATGTAAAAAGTTAAATTAATCATGCGATTAGAATCAGGTAGGAGGAGCACTAGAAAATACTAGATATGTAGTCGTTTATCATGTAAAAATGTTGAATTATTTGTAGATACTAAAGCCTACAAAATTCGAATGACAATGAAATCCATCATGACAGCTGCTTATTCTCTTAAACTCGTCTGATACTTTGATCCGTTTAAAACATCTAATGTGTAAATTGTTAACTTGATAAGAACCATATTCCCTGTCATGCCAAGAAAAAACAACGAAAATCCACTGTGGACTATTCGTGTAACCCAACCATGAATGCAGGGGCATCTATTCTTTTGATATTTTTTTTAGTGTTTGAACCATGCATGAGCTAAAACAAAAGAAAGAAGAAGCTTGAAAAGTTGTTTATTACTTTATTGGTTGTCATTGACTCAATTGTAATATTAGTTTGTCTTATTCACCAATAAAACTTGATGATTTGTTTCCAGTCTCCACAAACTAAAGAGGTCTTAACAGTTGACCAAAACACAAAACTGGATTGGGTATAGTTGAACAGGTTGTTGGAAATTATACACAGTGTACGTGTGAAACACACGGATGTCGGCATTATGAAAAGTTGCAACTTAATTTATGATTTGCGTGTTGAATTCGCATTATATTAGTACTATTTTGACAAGAACTTCTAGATGGTAATGAATGTTTAATGATTACTCTATTATTCATATTTATAAGTACTTTGTGTTGTTTTAATATTCAACCCTTTTAAACCTCAACTTATTTAGATTTTAAAATGAAAAAATAATATTCAAACTGTCAACAATTAAAAAAATATAACGTTGCAATAATTCTTTTAAAAAACAACTAAATTGATACAATAATCTAATAATATAAAAAAACAAGATATTCTGTTTTTTTATTCAATGATAAATTTCAATTATTGTTAATTGACACTAAAATTATTTGGACTTATTTAACTTGATATCTATTTGGGCTAGCCGATTAAGATGATCGTCAAAAAAATCATTTCGATTAATTGATAGTTGACGACTTATATCACATTATTGATAGCCAATGATTAATATTTGACAATATCTTGACAGTATTGACCGAGTTAAGTTCCATTAAAATTGAGCTAATAATTCAAGAATTTAGAAAGACCTAAATGGTGTGAAAACAAGAGGGATTAGCCATTAAGATCCATGAAGATTTTGCATTAGCCTCTTTTTTTTGTGAAATAAAGGAAAATAGATGCCCTATAAACAGCGAGGAAACATGATTGATATTTCATCAACTTTAGTAGCATCCAAAGTAAAAGATGGAACAAATTCAAAAATTCTCACCTGGAATCTAAAAACAAAGCAAAATTTGTTAATCTATCTTATGCCTGATTCGCCTACCTCAAGGTATGTAACCAACTCAAAGAGCTTCCATATGAAATTATCTCGCCAATTTTGCATTAGCCTTAATGCATGCAACTGTATTAAAATATAAAAATATATTTAATGTTTAATGATCCGTAATTTTCAATTTAATTTATTTGATTATTCTTTTCTAAATTTAATTTTTTAGATAAATATCTATTTTCTTTCAACTTTAATAATTTATATTTTTATTCTTCATATTTTATGTTACAGTTTTTTCCAACAAATAACACAATAACTCTTTTTATTAAGAATTAACATTATAATCTAGTGTGTGTTTAGATTGCACTAGAAGTTTGTGAAACACAGATAAACATACATTTCAATGCATCATATTGCAGTATCTCCGTATTTGCACCATTTTCCATATCTAGGCTTCATAGCATGTTACACAAACAAATCAATTTCTTAATTAACTCACATTAATTACAAAACATACAACGAAGAAGTGTAATTGATTCTTCTCAATTTGCAATCTCAATGAGCTTAGTCTCATTCTTCTTGGAGACAGCAACAGTGAGAACCCCATTTTCCAGATCCGTTTCGGCATTCTCCGGAAGCTCATAAGTTTTTATAAATTTGGTTTTGCTACTCAATCTCACTATCATGCTCCTCTTGTTTCTGATATCAGTAATTTGATAAACTGATATCTCTGTCTCACACACACTGGTGCATTCACACAAACACAAACACACAAATTTACTGGAGCGAAAACTCTCTAATATTATTGATAATAGTCTGCCAAAGCCACACTGAGCTCTTTACATAATGTGTTATTTATAAGCACCAAAACCCTAAACTTAAACCAATTCAAATTCAAATCTAAACAATATATTTCCTAATATCTTTCTATAATATCTCTCTCTCCATATCTTATCTATCCTCATATCTTATCTACCCATATTACTCCTTTTAAAATTCAAACTACATAAAACAATATTTATTTAAACGTTTATCCTAACAAAATCCCCCCATAAACTTTAAATATTTCTTCTATCTCTTATTCTCATCATCTTCTTGCAATTCTCCACCTTCTTCTTGCAATTCTCCAGGCTCTCAGTGCCTGTTTCAATCCATACAAAGCCTTCTTCAATCTCAACACTTTCTTTTCTTCTCCGCCCTTCAAGTATCCCGGTGGTTGTTCGAGATACACCTCTTCTTCAAGTACACCATTCAGAAACGCCGACTTCACATTTCTCAAAATCAACTTGAACATTCTGTTCTTCTCCATCGGCACTCGGGCTATCAGTCGCCCTTGCTTCTCCTTTAATAAAAGAACTCGGTCTGTCATAATAACCGAGTAGCCTTTCTCCATCAGTTGTCCCACGCTCAAAATATTACTTTTGAGTTTTGGCACGTAATACACATCTTGAATACGTCCAACTCGTCCATCTTTCTGCAAGAAACTAATCGTACCTCGGCCTTTCACACCGACCTTTGAAGCGTCTCCAAACGATACATGTCCGACTTCTATTTCTCTCAAGCTACTGAACAAATGCTTGTACCCGCACATATGATTGCTTGCACCAGTGTCTATAAACCACTCCATCTCGGTTGTCTGGTTAGCTACACCTCCAGCCATCATCAAAAGTCCTCCATCTCTTACTTCTTCTGCAGCGTAATTTGCAGTTTCATTCATTCTTCTCTCGGCTCGGCAATCTTTCGCAAAATGACCAACTCGACCACAATTGTAACATTTATCCGAGTTGTTGCAATCTCTCGAATAGTGTCCGTACTTTCCACATTTAAAACATTCTACATTTGAATGTCGGCCTCTTCCACGTCCTCGGCCTCCTCGCCAATTCTGCTGACTTGATTCAGCCTGCTCTCTATTCCATCCTTCTTGACCTCGGCTTCTACCACCTCGGTCATAATCACGTCCACCTCGGCCACGTCCTCTACCTCGAAAATTTTGAGAGTAGAGCGCTTTCTCATCCTTGACTGAAGCTTTCGTCTGAAGTGCTTGCTCCAGTGACTCCTCTTTCTTCTTTTTCTTTCTCTGTTCATGCGCCTCCAATAAACCCGCAAGTTCGTCAACGGTGAATGTTGCTAAGTCCTTTGACTCCTCAATCGCACATACAACATTCTCGAAGTCATCAGTGAGAGACCTCAGAATCTTCTCTACCACTCTGGCATCGGGCAGCATCTCTCCGCTTCTCTTTAATTGATTCACCACGGTCTGAATCCGAGTAACAAAATCGGATACGCTTTCTCCTTCCTTCATCTTCATTGCCTCCAACTCTCCTCGCAGAGTTTGAAGTCTGACTTGCCTGACTCGATCGGCTCCCTTGTAGACATTTGCAAGAATGTCCCACGCCTCCTTTGACGTTGTTGCGCCAGCAATCTTCTCAAATTCGGAATCATCAACAGCCCGGAGCATCATGTACAACGCGCCTTTGTCTTTCAATCACATCTCCTTCAATGTTTTGTTCTGCACCGCCGTATATCCTGTCATGGATTGTGGTTCTTCGAAACCATCTTGGACAATCTCCCAACTATCATTGGCTCCCAACAGAGCCTTCATCTGGATACTCCAGTTCTCATAATTAGCCTTCGTAAGGCGGGGTAATGACAGACTACCACTCGGACCACTCTCCATTCTCTCTCAGCTCTGATACCAATTTGATATCAGTAATTTGATAAATTGATATCTCACAGACTCACTCTCTGTCTCACACACACTGGTGCACTCACACAAACACAAACACACAAATTTACTGGGGCGGAAACTTTCTAATATTATTGATAATAGTCTGCCAAAGTCACACTGAGCTCTTTACATAATGTGTTATTTATAAGCACCAAAACCCTAAACTTAAACCAATTCAAATTCAAATCTAAACAATATCTTTCCTAATATCTTTCTATAATATCTCTCTCTCCATATCTTATCTATCTTCTCCATATCTTATCTATCCTTATATCTTATTTATCCTCATATCTTATCTACCCATATTACTCATTTTAAAATTCAAACTACATAAAACAATATTTATTTAAACGTTTATCCTAACAGTTTCACCACCTTCTCAGCACTTATCTTGAGCAATGCATCATCTTCAACTTCAACGTTCACTTGATCCACCTTCAGCCCCGGAATATGTGCCGTGTACAAAAGTTCTTCTGGGGTCTCCGTTTTATTAAACAAGCTGTTGAGATACTGTGCCTATTCTTTCCTCTAAACCGAACCTTCCGTGAAAGGACAACACTCCCAGGAGTTTTTGATGTTCGGAATGATCGACATTTTAGTTGTAATTGATGGTGTAAGGTTACAAGTTGCATGGACAATTATGGTGTTGTATTATGCTACAGGACTTTAGAAGGTGAAGAGAAAATTTCTTAGCTAACATTCGTGGATGAGAGCAAATCCTCTCTTTTCCTCTTATGTACATGTGGACTTCGTTTTATCTGAGGAAAAAGATCTTTCATGAAATTGTGTCAAATTCTTTTTTTTTTGTAATATACATAATAAATAAGTCGTTTCATTTAAAATTAACAATTAGCAAAGAGATGAAACTCAAATTTTCTTCCTTTTCCCTGCTTGAGTATGGTTCAATAAGACCCTGTAAACTCTTCCTTTCAGAGTTCATATTAGGTGCCGTGCTGTTATCCTTCTGTAATGTAAAAAATATTCTCCTCGAGATTATCCAGAATTGCGATTGCTCCATTATTTTAGTCTGTGAATTAATACAATAAAAATTTAGACTAAATTTGATATCAGATTTTAGTTAATTTTTATTAATTAAAAAATTTATTTGATTTGCCAATAAATAAATTTTTTAATTTTTAATATTTTAAACAATAACTTTTAATTTTTTTTATTTTTATTCTTAATATATTTAATTATTTTTAAATAAATCATAATTTTATTATTTTTAATCATTTGATATTTTTTAATTATTTTAACAACTAATTTTATTAAATACTTATAATTCAATAAATTAATTTTTTAACTTCTAATTAATTCCATCCAACATAATCTTAGGGAACGAGATTGCTGTTATCACTTGTCACAATTTGCTGAAAGATTTTGCGTTATACTTAGTTGTTAATAAATGAAAACTAATCTCATTTTACACCTTCAGTAGCTGGTAAATTACTAAATTCGCTGTAATCTTCTTTGCCAGATGAAATTTTAGCAGAAAAAGTGGTTCAACCCCCTTAGTGCGAGGATTTTTAATGAAGAATCCATTTTAAATTTTTGCATCTCTTCTTCAAATCCTATAATATCATATAATATGTAATAATTTATGTTTTTCTCTAATAATAAATCTCTTTGAATTCTTAGATTATTTTTTACAAATTTCATGTTTAAAATTAGTTTTAAAAAAAATATAAATTATTTTCCTGAAATACAACTTTCCACATGAAAAACTTAAGAAAAATAATGATAAATCTTAGCAACACCTTATTTTGGAGTTTATACTTTTTGCACATTAGCACGGTGAGTCAACTTAGACTTGTGCGGGTGCAGAAATAAAAGGATAATCTGCAAGATATTAGTACACGCTAAAGTTTTTACATTAATTACATTGGATAGCATATGATATCTTTGTTGTGCACACTGATGTTACACATAAATTTGCACCCAAAAAAAGAAAAAAAAAACACACAAGATCACAAAATCCTCAGGTAAACGAACAAAACACGACAATTTTCAACGAGGGAACAGGGTCACATAGCTTAACCGGAGATTTCAATGGCCTTAACATCAGGCTTCTTAACTTGTTCCTTTGGAACAGTGACAGTGAGGACCCCATTCTCCATAGAAGCCTTCACTTCATTCACTTTAGCATTCTCCGGTAATCTGAATCTTCTCATGAACTTACCACTGCTACGCTCCACGTGATGCCACGTGTCGTTCTTGTCTTCCTTCTCAACGTTCCTCTCTCCGCTTATCTGAAGAACCCTATCATCTTCAATTTCCACCTTGACTTCTTCCTTCTTCAGCCCTGGAATATCAGCCTTGAACAGGTGTGCCTCTGGGGTCTCCCTCCAATCCACACGGGTGCTCACGAATGCAGAATTTTCACCAGAAACAGAAGAAGTGGGAAAATGAAAATCCTTGAAAGGGTCCCACACTTCAAGGGAGAAAGGATCGAACACGTTGCTCCTTTTGCTACCGAAGAAACTTGGAATCAGAGACATCTTTTGGTATTTCTTAGCTGAGATAATATGATGTGAAACTCTGCAAATTGTAACGAGATCAGAATTCAGAAACAGGTAACTCTTTTCTTCGTTTGTTTGATGATGTGACTTCAAGGGGACTTGTGAGGTATTTAAAGGAAATGAAAGGATAATCTTGTACATGTTCCAGAAAAATCTGGTTCAATTTGGTTGATTCTACACTTTCAGATAGTTCGAAAAACTTCTGGACTTCTCGGCGTGCGTGACTGAGAAATGAGAAGGTTCTAGTCTTCTATAGAAGGTTTTTGTATTTTTTATAACCGAAAAAAATGTCAACAATAACAAATTAATAAATTTCAAACTATGAAAGTTATTAATAATTAATAACTACTGTGTAAAATAAATATATTTTATATAATTGAATTTATAAAAATAAATATATTTAATAATATAAAATATATTCTCAATTTATAATGCATTATAGTATTAAAATTTTAATTACTTATTAATATTTTTAAATATGATTAAAATTCAAGTTAAAAATAAAATTTACCCATATAAAAGATTAAGAAAACCATCTTAGTGAAAAAGTTCTTAAGACCACTCTCATTTAAAATAATTGTTTTAATGTTATATATATATATATATAAAGAGAGAGAGAGATAGAAAAATTAAAAATAATAATTAAACAACAATAGCTCTTAAAAAATTGATACAATAATCTAATAATATAAAAAAATAAAAAGTAAAAAGATACACTTTAATGACAAACGAGTATTATTTGAAAAATACATAAGGCATTTTCTTTTTTCTCTAATCATAAATTTTAGTTATAAAATTAAAGAGAAAATTGTTATATACTTACACTATCTTCAATGATGTACAATTATATATAATAAATTTATTAATTTTATAAAATTACTTTTAAAGTCATACAAATATAATTTATAATTCCACGATATAAAATTAGATCACCATTAAATTCAAAAACTAAAAACCATGCATATTATTGTAAGTAGTGGTGGCATTAAATAATTTCCAAGTAGATATAAAACACAAGATATACTAAAATTGACAAGAAAAGTTATTAAGATATACTTGTGTGTCTGTGTTGGAGGATCCACGGTCTCTTCGATCAATGTGCAACGTTGCTTGCGTAGATGAGTTCCATATTACGTATAACGAAAACCATGGTTGCCAAGGGTAATTAGAACAACACAATGAAGGGATTTCGCCTTCCAATGCTAGCGCATAAGAGCATCTTTAGTGGTAGATCTTAAATTGAGATCTTAGACCACTTTTTGATAATTTCCAAAGAACCACATAGGATTAAAGATGTCTTAAGATCTCTCTAATTTTTCTTTAATAGTAAATCTTATTTTGAGATCTTAAGGAGAGAGAAAGAGGTAAAGAATTTATTCTTTTTTGAACTATGTGCAGATCTTGAGGGTTCTTCTACAAGAACTCATCCTCCATGTTGGAGATCTCTTCACCTCCTTTATTGGGAGATCTAGTGAAGATCAGATCTTGAGCTCAAAATCTTTGCTCAAGATCTAGCACTAAAAATGCTCTAAGTGGAGGGACGTTGGTGAGCATAAGCACAATTAATGATGGAAGCTTCCTTGTTAACATAGGGCCCCGAAATCAGGATTCTTGGGTCTTCAATCTTGATTTGATTTGTAATTTCTGGATCTTCAATTTTGTTCACTTCTTGATTGCGTTTTTACATGTGGTTCATGAAATGATTTTGTTTGCTCCAAGTTCTTGCTTCTGAATTCATTCACTTAAATTCTTGATTCATAAACAGTTTTCCGAATACAGAAATTGAAAGTTTGGATGATGGCAACATTACATTCGTTGCGAATTGCAGAAAGTGTTGTATGTAAGGCCTCATTTAAATTGTAAAGTTGAAAAATATTAAAATAAGAATTATATAAGAATTTATTATCAATGTAAAAGAATTTACAATGTGAATTAATTAAATATCACATAAACTTTTAAAATAATTATGGTAATAATCAATAAATATGTTCTACCTAATGATTTTTGAATGAATTATATTGTAAAAGTAATTTATAGCAAGGTATATATAACCTATTTTCTTGTTTATACAAGAATGATAGTTTTTTTGTAAAAACTTAAAAAAGAGCAATTCCTTAAAAGTACATTAGACTTGTAGCACTTGTATTTTACTTAAATTTTACTTGATATTTCTTCTTTTTTACACCATGAAAAAAACTTCTTAATTGTTTAATTTACATTATATTTAAACCCCTCCATCTTAAACACCATTTAATAATTTAACAAAAATTAGGTACACGTTTGTCATATGACTTTTAATAAGATTTTATGTCTAAATCCTTATCTTCTTTCTTTCAACTTGAAAATATTTTAAAACTCTTGTTTCTTTTTGTTTTCTCTATAATTGAACGTGAACCAAGTTTTTGTTAGACGTAAACTCACCTTCTTAGTATACAATGTTAACACCTTTTTCCTTTTTCAATTTTTTAGTTTAATTTTTTTCTCTGATTGAATATGATATTTTGCTTCAAATTTAGTGTTTTCTCCTACATTTGTGTTTTTAACTCTTTTCTTTGAAATTTTTTTTATGGCAAGTGTTTAATATAATATCTCAATCAAGAACCGCAAAGTACATCATAATGTTAAACTGAAAAGATTGAGTAATCCAGTTCAATTTATTTATCACTCGTCCAATTTCATCTAAAAATTATACATTTCATTTTTTTTAATATGTAACAAAGACACAACTATTTAAATCAACATGCATAATTAAATTACTTTGATACATTAATTTTAATTTCAAAATCAATTTTGTATGATTATCACCCATGATGTGCTTCTTTAAATGAAGATTGATAATAACTTAAATAATAGATTGTAAAAAAAAAGTTATTTTTGTTAGAAAATAGAGATAACATTATATTTTACTGTAAATTTGATTATTAGTCCATTATCTTTTTTGAAAATCCCTTACAAATAATTATTATTATACTAATAAATTATCAATAATATTTACAATACAAAATTGAGTATAAGCAAGACCAAATAATAATAGAGAAAAAATAATAGTGAATAATTCGTATACTGAAAAAGAAATGATAAGAACTCACGAATATAAAAAAGATAAATAATATTCATGAATGAAAGAAGAAAAATAAATCATCAATCCTAAATTCTAAAATTAATTAAAAGAATATAATTTAAATTTTATAATTAAAATATAAAAATAATTTTGATTGTTCATATATTTTAATTAACAAGAGAATGAGATAAAAATAATGAAAAAAAAAAGAAAAATATCAAATAAAATTTAAGTAAAAACGCATAAGAAGATGCAAATTTAATTTACTCCAGTTCCTTCTTGTCCGATAATTCTTTCTCGCAAGAATAAATTTTTAGAAACGTATATCCTCGACTAGATAATAAAAATTGAATTGAATTATTGTTCTTGTTATTTCACCTATTTTTACGTTATTCAACCAATGCAGAACGCCATGATCTTACGTATTAGAACTATCAATATAACAAGTCTATCCTAATTCATATAATCAAACCAGAGTTCTGTCTAAAGCCTCAAATTTTCAGATGTTATTGTAGGGTCTTTACAATCTAAATTTATGTTGTTAATGATCACCGCGCTCCATCTCACCTTCAAATTGTCTGTGCATTTGTGTATTAAAAATCCAGAGGAAAAAAAGTTGGTTCTAGTCTTATTTTTAATTTATTCTTGCACTCTGAACCTGCTGAATAGTACAGAGCGCAAGCTCTATATTCGTAGTGGAAACACAATAGATGACATCTATTAATTCACGTTAATATGGAATATTGTATATATACCTACTGGGAGGCGGCCGCAGCTTATTAACTGAAGAGTCTTTCTACTATAACAAATGGAATTGGCCAAATACAATTCACATTACACATATCAAATACTAGATACACCGAAATTATATATTCTGAACTTTGAAGGTAGGACTTTATTCACATAAATTACACAACCACACAGTTATCAATCACTTGAGCAATTACAATCCACAATGCATGCATTTAAATTTTTTCTCAAAGGCACACAAGACAGAAGACACTTATTACAACAACAATGGAAAAGCTCATTCATCCAAGACATGGATCAACCAGAGATTTCAATGGCCTTAACATCAGGCTTCTTAACCTCTTCCTTAGGAACAGTGACAGTGAGAACCCCATTTTCCATAGAAGCCTTCACTTCATTCACTTTTGCATTCTCCGGCAATCTGAACTTTCTCATGAACTTACCACTGCTACGCTCCACGCGATGCCACGT
The DNA here is from genome assembly GCA_013407115.1 of Glycine latifolia. NCBI lineage: Eukaryota > Viridiplantae > Streptophyta > Magnoliopsida > Fabales > Fabaceae > Glycine > Glycine latifolia. Next base: position 8,424,204 of record CM023953.1, read on the forward strand.
GTCGTTCTTGTCTTCCTTCTCAACGTTCCTCTCTCCGCTAATCTGAAGAACCCTATCATCTTCAATCTGAACCTTCACTTCCTCCTTCTTCAGCCCTGGAATATCAGCCTTGAACAGGTGTGCCTCTGGGGTCTCCTTCCAATCCACACGGGTGCTCACGAATGCAGAATTTTCAGCAGAAACAGAAGAAGTGGGAAAATGAAAATCCTTGAAAGGGTCCCACACTTCGAGGGAGAAAGGATCGAACACGTTACTCCTTCTGCTACCGAAGAAACCTGGAATCAGAGACATCTTTTGGTATTTCTTAGCTGAGATTAGAAATTTGGGAGATTGTAATGAGATCACGAAAAGGAAACTTTTTCTTCGTTCAATCGTTTAATGATGTCGAAGGGGACACGCGAGGTATTTATAGGAAGTGAAAGGATAATCTTGTATGTTCCAGAAAAATCCTACTTTTTGCAATTTGGTTGAATTTACCAGTTTCAGATTATTCGATAAAAAAACGTCTGGAATTCTCCACACCATGTACGAAGGCTCTTGTTTACTACATATCGTTATATTTATTTTCCTTGGACTTCTGGACATCATTCATAAATAGATGAATTTTAAGTTTTTGCTATATCTCTTTTTTTATTAAGTACACTCCAATTTATTTTTCTCCTTTCTATTTTTCATTATCATATAGTTATTCTTTATACCTATAACAATGTTACAAAGTCGTTATTTTCGAATTGCACTTTCAGAAATATTTATTTATTTTACTGTCAGAATAAATAAATACGGAAAATATTTTTCAGAATATTGTTTTTTATTCAAAAAATACTTTTTGAAATGCTAAGAAAAATATCTAATAAAATTCAAGCAGAATACTAAGATCATACAGATGGAATTGAAGTGGAGAAAACATATATTACTTCTATCCTAAAATAAGTGTCACATTTAAAAAAATAAATTATCCCAAAATAAGTATCATATTTAACTTTTCAATGTAACATTAATTGGTTTTTTCACCAATACTCCTAATAAACATTACTTTAATTTTTCAATCTAATATTTCTTTGTCTCATAATAAGTGTAGCATTTGAAAAAAATTGTCTCAAAATCAGTATCACATTTGGTTTTTCAATATAACATTAATTGTTTTTTTCACCAATACTCCAAGTAAATGTCACTTTAATTTTTTTAATTTAATATTAATATTACTCTATTTCATCTATTTAATAAGGTAGTTTTGTAAAACTATTATTGCTCTCTATGTGTAAAACAACCTAGGATGACACTTATTTTGAGGCAGAGAGAGTATTAATACAATTCTCTTTTATCTTTTTAATAAGGTTAGTTTTATAAAATACCACTCTATTTCATCTATTTCTTAACTTTTCTTAGTTTGTGTAAACAACCGAAGACAGCATTTGTTTTGGAACGAATGGAGTAATTGATATTGGTTCTTTAATCTGAACACTTTGACTTGGTCCACTGCAACAACTGTTTGGAGGATGAAAAAATCGTAGCACTAAAGCATAAAGCTGAGCAAGGGAAGAAGGGAGACTAAAACAAGAGATTAAAGGGGATAAAGGGAGTGAAAGAAAGGTGATAATGTTATGAAAGAGAAGGAAACGTGTTATTGCTATGAAAAAGAGTGTGTTGTTGTGCTGAAAAAGGAAGTACACGAGGGAGAAGGTTTGAATGGAAAAGGTTATTTAAGAAATTTGGTTTTAAAAGAAGGGAAGGAATGTACTTAACAAAATAGAGTTGATATAGAATAGCCTCAAAAATATTATTTTGGTCAGAGTATAATACAACCAAACAAGTAGAACAAAAGGCCAAAGGGATCCAATAAAGGCCCAATTGTAGAATTCTACTATGCCTAAGCCTAACTCCAGATTATGAGTGCCTTTTAGGACCTTAGATAAATTTTAAATGATTAATATTATAAGAATAAAAACCATAGACCCTTGAAAAACAAGGTTTATTACAATTTGAGTAAGCTAAAATCGTCCACAAGTAAAACCATCAATCTTAAGGATATTTTGACCATAAAATTAGAAGGGCAGGTCCATGATGTGCGATGCCAGAATGGTTTTAAAAACATTGGAGTCAAAAAACCAAACCACGAGAGACAACAAAATTAATATCGCCCTTCAGTACACGTCAGTGAACATTGTCCAACAGAAGCAAATGAACATCTGCAAAACAAGGAAGAAGAACGAAAGACAATAAAGAGAATGCAAACATCCAAATTTATCGTCCTTCCGAAACATAAAAAGTTTAGCACTCGTTCCGGACATATTTAAAGGCCTGGGAGAATCTAACCTCTAAATATTGCACTATAAATAGGCCAATGGAAAGTATAGGAAACATTATTATTCCTTATGTTTTCTTCTCTTTGCTTTTCCTTCATGAGAATGATCTGGGGACATGGAGGAAATGCCAGTGCTGTGACCATGTGAGGCCTCAGACAAGTTGGATTTAGATTTAGACGCATGTCTTCTTTTTGAAATACTAGATGGCTCACTAGCTTCAGTTAGAGAGCTTCTCGGTCTGCTACCTTTTGAGGAAGCTGCTCCACCACTTTGCATAGGAAAATATCGAGATGAAGTTGTCCCTGTGGCTCCAGAAGAATTTCCATGAGCATGTTTTGCGTTAGTTAAATTGAGCTTTTCAAGTTCTTTAGGATCAGAGTAATGGACAGTGGAAACTCGCCTTGAAATCTTTCCTGCAGTTAAGTAAAAGAATTCATTTCTCTTAGTGCTTGAACTTCGATATAATAATTTTAAACCTGTGAGTATTAAAATTTAGAAGTACTAATACAACATTCCCATGAACCAGTCTTCTAAAAGGGAGAGAAAAAACAAAAATGGAAGTGAGATCCGTGTGAATCCAAAACAGTCTGAAAAACATCACTAAAGAAAAAAAAACAATACTGGTCAAGTTCACAAGTAAATCATATGCTACTCTACTTACAATTTAACTTCCAATGTTACATGAATATTGGACTTATATTCACATACTTCTGTTAGGAAAAACAACATTGGCAGAATGAATTTAACAGAAAATTCAAACCTCTGATCAGAGGTTTCGTGGTGCACGCAGGAATAGAAACCAGACTTGAAATCTGTGAAAATACAGATGTTAAGCAGAAGATATGGATTGGTTGGCCAGTTTGGCAATAAGGACCAATGTCTAGAAGTTTTTCAGAAGCTTAAAGTAGCTTCTAAAAACAATGAGAAATGTGGCCTTTTTAAGGTCCCGTTTGAGGTGGTTGTGAGTTTCCGATTTTTGGTTTTAAAATGCAATTTCAAAATGGAAACGCATTCGGCTAAAATGGGTCTGAGTTGGTTTTTTAGTTCTATTCAAAACAGTTTTCATCCCATTTCAAAAACAACAAAAATAGGTTTATGGGTTTTTGTTGTTGGTTTTACCCTAAACCCAAGGGACTGACTTCTCCCTTCACACTGCTTTCTCTCCCCCTTCATGTTGCTCTCTCTCCAACTTTCATGATCTTCTCTGTTGATTCTAGCCACCCCCTCTCGCCCTCCTACCATCGTCATCTGCCTCCCGCCACTTTCTTTCCCAAAGATCGTTCTCCTTCGCCACCTCTACACTTCCCTTGGCTCACCATAACTCTGTGAAGCCATGACCCAAACACCTTCACCGCCCTTTGTCATCTCATGGTTTTTCCCTACGCTGGTCAGCCACCAGTGGTGGCAGCATCAAACCTTGCAACTTTGTCTTCTTCCGTTACGAAATGACATCACCACCCTTCTCCAACATCCTCGCTGCCCACCACCACCACACGTTCATGCATAACCAATGACGCCAGATCTAACTCATATCTGACTCTGAGTGTGTGAGAAACCCTCGGTTCTGCTGCCACCCTCGTCATCACCTCTACTGTCATTTGTGACGTGGTGGGATCAGAGTCGATGCAGCGCATTCTGTGCTACCTCAATGACAAAGTCATCAGGGTTGGGTTTGTGGCGAGAAGCATGGAGAGTGCACTAGGGAACATGTCTTGATTCTTGTTGATTTTGGGTCTAATTTTTATTTTTGATTCTTACTTGAGATTTCTTGATTTTTAGTATTGATTTCTTCTGAGACTTTTAAGGAAAACATACTAAAAGGAAAGTTCTATAGAACAACCGTAAGACCGCAATGTTATATGGAGCAGAATGCTAGCCAACACAGAGGCAACATGAACATAAAATAGAGGTAGCAGAAATGAGAATGTTAAAGTGGATGTGTGGATATACGAAGATGGATAAGATAAGAAACGAGGATATTTGACGAAAGGTATTAGTGGTACCGGTATGTAAAAAGATGAGGGAGCATAGATTGAGGTGATTTGGGCATGTTATGAGCCGTCCACTGGATGCTTCCGTAAGAACAAGGGTTTGTTACCAAGAGCTCGGCACAAAGAGAGGTAGAGGTTGACCGAAACTTACCTGAAGAAAGGTAGTGAAACAAGACCTAATGAAGTGGGATATAGATTGGCGGACGGTATGTTTTAGAACGGAGTGGAGAAAAGCTATAAGTTTGGTGCATGGTTAAACTCATTAGTAGTTCTATGTTCCAGTTGTTTCCCTTGTCTTTGTTCTTTTCCTCTTCTTTTTTCCCTTCTTTTATTTTATTTTAGCTTTTTTTTTTTCTTTTGTTTTATCTTCGATTTATCATTTAGTTCATCTACCACCGACCTCAATTAACTTGGATTAAAGGTACTGTTGATGTTGATGTTGATGTTGATGTTGATGTTGATAATGATGATGATGTATTTCTTCTGAGACTTTTGGTTTCCATTATTGATCTTCATTTCTTGTGTTGATTCTTGTTTGATATTGTGTAATAATTGTTTTTTGAGATCTTTTGTTTCCCTTTTTTATTCTTGTGTTGATTTTTAGTATAGATTTCTATTGTTAATTTATGGATTCATGTAAATTCATAAAGAACATTCAACTTTCTGAGTTCTGGAAAATTCATAAATGTTGATTTTGAAATTGATTCTGAGGTTCCTTTTGTATTTTAAACAGTTTTCAAAATTAAAGTTGAAATTAAAAAACGAAAACTGGGTTTGATTTTCAAATATTTTAAAACTGAAAACGAAAAACCACCCCGAACGGAGCCTAAGATTCTGAGTTTTTTAGAAGTTTAAACAAAGTAACACTAAAAAAAGTTTAAAAGTAATTCAAGAAAAAAATAAAAGCAATTTATTGAAAGAAAAAACTGAAGCAAATGAGCTCTTTCACAACTCATTAACTCAGACTATATTAGGCTAAAAAAAACACATTGAGGCACTAACTCTTGGATGTTGCATTAGGTACATCCAACACCATTGTAAAAAACTATGTACTCAGTCTACTCTTGGTGCACACCAATATATAAAAATATTCATTAGACCTAAGTTTTCAAAACAAGCCACAGCCCCATCTTCATATCCTAATGACTGGAGCTTCTACCTCAAATAATAGTAACAATAAATAGAATCATTCTCATAGAATTCATACATTGAACATGAAATGAACAAACAAGAAAGATTGATTAAGGCTACTATGTTGCCATCATATTTACCTTACTGTAATTATCATTCTTCATATAATAGTAACAGGAGGAGATTCAAACAAAAAATAATATCAATGGATGCATACCTATTTTTGGTTCTGTAGAGGAAACAAAAACTGTTTCGTCTGGCTCCTGAGCAGAATAGCTTACAAAATCATATACTTTACCTGCCAACATAACATAAAAATTAAGCCACTTGCAAAACAATCATATTCATATCACAGACATAAAAAAAGGCCATTTTGAAGACCAAGATAAATATATTGACGGAGAGATCATAGCATTGATGTTGCCACATCTGATTCACTATATTTACCTGACGAATCCTCGAAGCTGGCTAGTTTACCATCATTATGAAGAGTGAGAAACAATTTCTGCCCATGTATGTCAGATAAAAAATCCTGGCCCACATCATATACACATCAAGTAAGACAATAAAGACAATGATTAACATAACATCAAGCAGAGGCTCTTCCACCATCTATATCCTAGATGGAAGGAAACCCTGCAAAACAGATACCAGCTCATTCAAATAGAACAAAATCTAAAAGTAATTTATATTATCCTATAATTGTAAGAGGGGAATAAACATCAGAAGAAAATTGAAAGAGGTATTATGTAGGAATGTAGTTATCCACATTCCTTGATGAGATCCAACACAAGAAAAACTAACATGAAACATTCATGGCGATTTTTAACCCAACCAAACAGAGTCTAACACGAGAAAAATTAAGCTTAGTAGAGACTTGATCAAACAGAAGTTTAACTGTGACGCCGTGACTGAAATCAACAGGGAAAAGGGATACCCAAACAAGAACTATTATTTTTTTTTAACTTTGCTTGATATCACACTTGATTTTTTCACTATTGTAATGATGATGATGATGATATCAATCCTTTGTGATTTTTTTTTTTTTCATTTAGTTGGCAACAATAGTTGGGATTCAGTTCAAAAAGAAATAATCAAAACCATAAGCATAAAGACAAACTTACATTGGAAGAAGGCAACTTAAGAAACAAAAGCTCGGTTGAGTCAGTCAAGTTAATGAGTGTTTCGTTGCTGTCTTCTACGTACTCTGTTGAAGGCCTGTAACCTTCTGTGCCCTCCAAATCCACCATTGACATTTGCAGAGCCTGAAAAACCCCAACCCCAAATAGAGAGAAACAACAGAAAATCAAAATACTGGAAAATAGTAAACTATTCAGTTCAAATGCAGATAAAAATGGTCTGCTATCCAAGGTAGTCAAACTCGAGATTCTACGCCGACTCGGAAAGGGGTCACAGAATCATAAACTGTGAAATCGTAACTCGAAATGTAAGATTCTACAAGATTTATAAAATCAAAATATATGCAATATGCTATTAAATTCTTATATATACAACTAACATGGTAAAAATATGACAACAAAAAAACACTTACATGACACATCATATACTTAATTAAGCTTATATTTATAGTCAAATTCACAAGCATAAGTGCATAACAAATTCATTGACTAAACAAACAACATTCAGAATTCATAAATGACAAAACAGGAAACAAAAAAACTTAAAATACTGCACTAATGCTTAGTAGCAAAAGTCCAAAACACAAGACATGAACAACTACCTAGGCAGAACCATGAAAACAGAGTTGCATAAAACAGAGCAATTGAACACACCTGATGGTGCTTCACGCAACTGAATGTGAAAGAGAAGAAGAGTTCGTGCCACGGAATCCCACTCCCGGCACCGTCAAAGCCGGCGCGTTGGCTCTCTTTCCCGTCCTCGGAATCCCACTCGCGGCGCAGTTGAGCACTTCAGCGTTGTTGTGCCTTGTTTAGATGGAGACCAGAGAGGTTATGAATCTCGATTCAGTTTTGGGGCTTTTCACGATTTTTGGGCTATTATTAGGCTTTTTGAGTTAAGGGGTTTGCTTCCTACACCATGCATTTTTTCTATTACATTCAATATAAATAGTGCATTTTTAAAAATACTCTTCATTATAAGCTTGCGGACTTCATACACCACTTGATCAATCCATAACGTTCTTATGGATTGGATCTTACGGATTGACAAATTCATAAGCCCATACAGATTACCCAATCCATTAGTTAAAATTTATTTTACTATTAAAATAATAACACATGCAGGTCTCAAACCTGCAACCTTCGTCGTATTAATGCAACGCTCCAACCAACTAAGCTAATAAGTCAAGTATGTTAAAAAATACTTAATTTTTATACATATAACACTAAATTTTTTAATGTATATTTAATACAGATATAAGTTTACATAATAAATTTTGTAACAATTAATTTTGATCTAATAATTAAAGTATTTTTTTTAACTTTAAAAATCATACATTTAAATAAAATGCATAGTTTTAAATAAAAATTTATAGGTTTAATAAAAATTATATTTGTATTTACAATTCAAATTAAAAATTATATCTGTATTTACAGGTTTGATATTTTTTAATAAACTTGTAAATTTTTATTTGAAACTATAATTTTTATATGTAAAATAATATTTTAATTATTAGATCAAAATTAATTGTTACAAAATTTATTATGTAAACTTATATGTGTATTAAATATACATTAAAAAATTTAGTGTTATATGTATCAAGATTAATTAATTTTAAACATAATTTGTCTATTAGCTTAGTTGGTTTGAGCGTCACATTAATAATGTGAAGGTTGTAAGTTTGAGACCTGCATGTATCATATTTTAAATTATTTCATAAAATAAATTTTAACTAATGGATTGGACAATCTGTATAAAGGTTATGGAATCCATAACCTTAATAACGCAAGGGGTATTTTGGGAAGTGTATTGTTCATGCGGGGTGTATTAGAAAAGTGTATGAAGCAAACCCCTTAAGTTAAAATAGCTTGGTCTTTAGTTTTGGACTTTTAGGTTTTTACGCTTTCAAACGCCCAAAAACTTTTTGGGTGTTTGAAAAACCCCAAGAATATTAGTTCAAACTTTTCTTCTTTCTGCATGTGCTTTTCAAATCTTTATGTATATTGCAGTCATAGTTATTAAAATTCGATCGGACTGGCTGGTCCGATCGATTGGATCGGGAACTGATAGTATAATCGGTTCGGTTCTGCTATTGAATTGGTCATGCAGTTGACCTGGTCAAAATTGGCCAAAACTAGACGGTTTTCAAAACCCGGACTGGGTTGTGTCACTTTAGCGGCGTTGATCGAAGAGGAAAAGAAGCATAAGAGAGGAAACTGGAAGAAGAAGCGGAAGCGGAAGAGGAAGCATAGATCTAAAGCGAAAGAGAGGAAGAGAAAGTGAAGAAGGCACAATGCAACAGTGAAGAAGGCGCAACACAACAATGAAGAAGATGCAACAGCACTAAAGAAGCACCAAAATAGGTTGCAGAAGAATATATTACTTATATATATATAGATAGGATTTTCTATTTGGGCTCAGATCCACAAATTTATTTGCTTCTTGCACCTTCTTTATTGCTTATTTTACTCCTTTTGACTCATTTTTTTAAAATCTGGACTTATGTTTTAATTTAAGTAGTTGTTATTTACATTTTTTTTATTAATAAATTCTACTTATATTATCAACTTTAATACTTCAATTTTATTTTAAAATTTTTATTATATTTTTTTAATCAAATAATATTAGTTATATATTTATATATAATATAATTTTAAAAATTTTAATATAAACCGAACTTGACTCACTACCTCAACCGGATGAATGATCCAACTTATTTTCACAACTTTGATTTCAAGAGCTCTTCGTGATTGGAGAAAAAGAAAGCTGCATATCATGTTACCACCTTTGTGAGTACTGAAATATTCAACAAACAGAAAGAAGATTAAGACCAGCTGGCTAAGATTTGAAAGCACAGTAGCTAGGTCCAGCATTTTTTCATTTCAGATTTAGATTCTCTCATTTTGGATATTCATAGAGGGGCAAAAAATGAAAGGATACATTTTATGCCATCTATCTGAAGGCTTACAATACAAAGAAGAAAATAAAGAACCTAACTAAAACCCGCAATATCAGAAAAGTAAGAATGAAAACAAAACAAAAAATGAAAAAAAATAAAGTAAAGAATTAAAATCAACAATAACTTATTCTTCTCTCAGTTCACTACACGTTTTGACCCAATATCACTTAACACAAATCTAACTGAAGCCAAGCCTATCTTCCAAAAAACTCATCACCCCTTTAATTTAATTGACCAATCTGAATTTCTGCAGAATTGAAGAGCAAAGCATCCGGCAGCAGAAGATGGCCCCAAAAGTTAACATATTCATAAGGAATAGGATATTCGCCGTAACCATAATAAGGAATAAGGGGTGATTTTTAAATAAAAATAAAATAATTATTAAACATATGAATCTCACTCTATATATAATTTTTCATATACTTAATTGTTTAAGGTTAATACACCTGCATTAAGAACTAGTTTATAAATATAACTTTGGACTAAAGACTCCTTATTTAATAGTATCTCGTTAGTAATTGTAAATTATTTCCTCTGGTTGTTAATACGAGAGACCGTTTAGAAAGAATTGATAGTTTTTGTTCTTTTAAGATATTTTATAATTTTTATGAAATATTTTTTCACTGTTTGTCATTATTAAATACTCTAAATATTTGTATTTTTTTATTGATAACTAGCCTTGGACCCGTGCGCATACGCACGGGACGGCTTCGCTCCGCTCCGCCATGCTACGCTAAATTTTATAAAATAATTTTAATGTTTATATATAAACCTAACTAAAATATTTGTATTTAGAAGCATTAATTATGGAACTTGATATTCATGGTAATAAGAATTATTAAAAATTTCAGATATTGATTAAATTTAAATAATAAAACTATAACTTTTATATATTTTTAAAATGTTATCAAACTATTATTTTTCTAATAAATATATTAACTAAATGTTATTCTGCTAGTTATCGTAATAATTGAACTAAATAAAAAGAGTTTAAAAATTTCAAATCTTAATTAAATTATCTAGAGAATAATTATTTCTGGTAAATGATAATTGTAGTTTCTATCATTAAAAAATGAAATAACCATGAATTAAATAAATGGTACACCAATTCATCATAAGTTTGACATTTTTATGCTGATTATCATCACAATTGAATTAAATAAAAAATTTTAAATAATATTTAAATTTAAATAATAAAACTATAAATAAAATTATTATTAAAAAATGTCAACATTTCATTTTACTGTTATTTATCTTTTATTCATATGATCAAAATTTAAAAACAAATAATATATTTAATATCAATAAATATTGTTGATTGTTTGATGTGTAAATGTATTAATTTTTTTATTTTAAAAAAAAATTCCCCCATTAATTACATTTTATTGTTATTTATCCATTATTTTATATGATGAAAATTTAAAAATAAATAAAATATTTAAAATAAAAATATTGTTAATTGTTTGATATATAATTGTGTTAAATATTTTAAAAAAAATCTTTTTCCCTTAACGATTTGCTCACGATGGTCCAAAGAATAATTATTTCCCATAAATGATAATTATATTCTCTATCATAAAAAAGTAAAATTAAAATTAAATTACTTTATGATATAGTGAATAAGTAATTTAAAATTTTCTTGTAACAATAATCATTTTTACAAATTAATTTTAATTTTTATCTGTATCATTACTTTATTTTATTGTTATTTATCAATTATTTTATATGATGAAAATTTTAAAACAAATAATATATGTAATAAAAATAAATATTGTTTATAGTTTGACATGTAAGTGTGTTAATTTTTTTATTTTAAAAAATTATTCCCCCATAAATGTTAACTCATGACATAGAAAATAATTATTTTTCGTATATGATAATTATAGTTTTCGATCATAAAAAAATAAAATGAAAATCAATTTACATTATGATATAGTGAATGAGTAATATAAAACTTTCTTGTAACAAAAATAAAATTGTTGTTTTAATATAAACCTTTAAATTGTTTTTTTTATTTTATATGTTTTGATATGCAACTGTATTAATGTTTTTAAAAAGTATAGTGAGTAAGTAATTTAAAATTTAATTGTAAAAAAATAATTTCTATAAATTAAAATTAATTTTTATGTCTATCATAACAAAAAAATATTTTAATTTATGATATTATTGATAATGTAATTTAAATTAAATAACTTTGGTTGTCCTATAACAAAGAATTAACCTATTATTTTCTAATAAAACTATTAACTGAATCTTATTATATTGATTATCCTAACAATTGAATTAAATAAAAATAGATAAAAAATTTTAAATCTGGATTAAATTTAAAAATGATACTATAAATATTTTTATTATTTTAAATATCACCATTTCATTTTATTGTTATTTATCCGTTATTTTATATGAAGAAATTTTAAAAACAAATAAATTATTTAATAAAAATATTGTTAATTGTTTGATATGTAAATGAATTAAATATTTTTTTAAATAAATCTTTTTCCCCGAAAATATTTGCTCACGATGGTCCAAAGAATAATTATTTCCCATAAATGATAATTATAGTTTCTATCATAAAAAAATAAAATTAAAATTAAATTACTTTATGATCTAGTGAATAAGTAATTTAAAATTTTTTTGTAATAACAATCATTTTTACAAATAAATTTTAATTTTTATCTGTATCATTACTTTATTTTACTGTAATTTATCCATTATTTTATATGATGAAAATTTTAAAACAAATAATATATGTAATAAAAATAAATATTATTGATTGTTTGATATGTAATTGTGTTAAACATTTTTTTAAAAAATGTTTTTCCCCGTCGGCTCATAATGATCCAAAGAATAATTATTTCCCGTCAATGAAGAAATGAAGAAAGATTTCTTTGGTTTGGGAAAATATATTTTTTATTTATTTATGATATTATTGATAAAATAATTTAAATTAATTAACTTTAGTTGTCGTTATAACAAAAAATCAAACTATAATTTTCTAATAAATATATTAACTAAATAATATTACATAGCTTATTGTAAGAAGTGAATTAAATAAAAAAATGCAAAATTCCAACATCTTGATTAAATCCACTGTTATTTACACATTATTGTATATCATGATTTCATTAAAAACAAATAATATATTTAATAAAAATAAATATTGATGATTATTTGATATGTAATTATGTTAAATATTTTTTTAATAAGACTTTTTCCCTGGTTCACTCATTATAGCATAGAGAATAATTATTTAAGTAAGAAGTCAATCTATGTGGATTTAGCCTACTTGGATCTGTTCCATAATTTTTAGAGATGCACCAAGTATGCATGATATGCCCTGCCTTGCTTTTATTTTCTTTAACTTTTGTGTTTTTTTTGTTTGACAATAATTAATTATGTCAATGATTATGCATGCATGAATATTTATACTATTTGGTTTGATAATTGAAAAAAATAATTCATAATCAAATATTATTGATCATTTGACCTCTCTCAAACTTTGAATAATATACACAAGAACTTTGTTCCATACCCATAATAAAGTCAATAAAAAAATTAAGTTTCAAATTTTAAATATTACCATATTCTCTCTTAAGCTCATTTAGAATAATTTACAATGATTTCTCCATCATATAATCACTTAGATGGATGGAAGTCTCACATTTGTTAATCACATTGAAATTTTGCTTTACAGTTATTGTGACCAAGTGTTATCAGTTATAAGGAAACAAATGTAATTCACAATATGTACTCAGATAAGTTTGTAAGCCTTCATAGTCTTATAAATATGAATTTACATATATTTTGTTCTTCTATAGGTCAAAGGCCTAAGCCTATTCTAATCCTCTTGTCCTGATGGGTTATTTCCATTAGCTATTGCTCAACATTAGTAATATAAATTAAATTATTTAGATTATCTTATAACAAATAATCAAACAATAATTTTTGGAATAAATATATTAATTAATTGTTACTCGCTGGTTATCGTAACAATATGTATTGATTTTAATCATATAAAAGAATTTATTGGAAAGACATAAAATTTTATTTATTTTGTTTATTTCTTAAAAATGTAAACATTTCATTTTAATGTTATTTACCTTTTATTTTATATGATCAAAATTTAGAAACATGCTTGTAACTGTGTTATCTATTTTTTTTTTTTAAATCTTTATCCCCGTGATGGTCCAAAGAATAATTATTTCACATAAATGATAATTATAGTTTCTATCATAAAAAAGTAAAATGAAAATTAAATTACTTCATAATATAATGAATAAGTAATTTAAAATTTATTTGTAAAATAATCATTTTGACAAATTAATTTTAATTTTGAGCTATATCATTATTTGATTTTATTGTTATTTATCAATTATTTTATATGATGATGAAAATTGTAAAACAAATAATATATGTAATAAAAATAAATATTGTTGATAGTTTGATATGTAAATGTGTTTAAAACTTTTTTTAAAACATCTTTTTCCTCATCGGCTCATCATGGCCCAAACAATAATATAGTAAGTAATTTAAAATTTTATTGTAACAAAAATCATGTCTATAACAGTTATGAAAGTCACAAAAAAAATGAAAAAAATAGAAGTTATGAAAGTATTTGGGTAATTTGTATTAAAAAAATATTTTAGGTTCAATTCTTATTCCCACCATTTTACAACAAAAAGAAAAATCATCCTTTTTATTCGAGTTCTATCAATGGACTTTCGATCATCCATGACGATTATCTCTGATTCTTTTATATAAAAAAAATGTGCGAACTCTTCACTTATTACTTTTAATTTAAAATTGACCCTCAAATTCACTCTGGCACAATGCGACGAATATCGAACCAAAAATTCATGGAAGAGGCTGGTTTTATAAAATAAATTATGGTAGCAAACATGCATTTCAAAACTGAAATGTTGAAGCAAATTCAGAACTATAGTCTATTATATTGGCATCTGAATAGATTTACAGCAAAATTGTCTCATGAGGAAAAAATATCAAATTCCTCAATAATCAAACATCATGTAGAACAGTAGAAGACAAATTAGTGTACAATATATGAAAAGTAATGGCAAAACTGTGAGACCAATATTGCTGTCTGTCAACATGATTATGAGGCTGCAGCAGATGATGTTTGTGTCTTCAATCCAAACAGATTCTCAAACAACTTCGGAGCCATAGGAGGAATATTGACAGGTAGTGGGGCCATAAAATTTACTATCTTTTCGTGAACATTATACCTTCATCAAATCATAAAAAAAATTATTCATTTCATAAATGACGACAAGATATATATACAACGGTAAAAAAGAAAAAAAATATAGTAATCTTCAATACCTTATCTTCCGACTTTTTGAGGCGCGACGATCAACAATTTTGTTCGACTTTCTGTTGTATGCAAATAAATTATACAGATCAAGCAAATTTACACTAACATGCACACTCTCCGCTGTTATTGCACATTGCTGAGATCTGTCTTCATCTGGAAAAAAATAGATCCGAGGATAACAGCAATCCCAGTGAATGCTATTGTGAAAAAAAGATGCTTTCTTGAGAAATCATTCTGCGGCCTTGTTCGAGCACCCTCATCTCTTTCAGCTGGCCTCACGTACCTTCACGCAAAAGTAAACAATTCAATTGCGAGAAATAACAAACGCATATCATTTGTGATCTACAGGGCTAATGGCAAACCTCCCTAATAAGATAAGACCTTTTTAAGAAATAAAAAATGCAATATAAATTGATTAAACTATCATTTTAGTGCTCTGAGGAATAATTTGATGTCATAAATCTTTAAAATACCACGTTGATGTCACCATGTATCTTTAGAGGACCAAAATAGTGGTTTAGTCAAATAAAAAAATAAGGGTTGGTTGTTGCTGTAAGTTACTGTTGCATCTCACACACACTACCAGAGAGTAATTAAGTAGTAAAAGATATCATAATTCACACCAAAAATTCAGCTGCATCACAAGAAGCAAAACTTCACTCATTTACTTAGGTTGTGTTCTGCCTAGTTTTTCTAAGCTATGCCAAACACAATTTCCATGAAGCTCTAAAAAGTAGCTTTATTTTTTATGAAGCAAGTCACAAAAAAGAGCCTTCTACAAAAGGCTAATTGGATGAACTTCATTTAAGGAAAAGAGAAACAAAAAAGAAAAAAAGAAACTGAGCCAAACATTGCCAGTCTCTCCTACAAAATGTACAACTAAGCACTCATCTAAAATTATAAAAATTTCTGCAGCAGCCATAAATTTTCAAGGCTCAAGCTACTCATAGGGAAATTACACCAATTACAACTTGTAGGCAATGAAAATTCATGACGTAAACTTCTATAGATTCCACCTCAGTGTATCTTCATTAGCTTGGACTTACAATATAAGTCCAACTTTTTAAATAGTTAAAGATTTGTGCATACATGTAATTATTTAATGTTAAGCCTCTACTAACAGGCACCATAGTAACTCAGCAAGAGAGTACAATAATGCATTTAAGACTTGCACAAGATGGAACAAAATTAGAAGAAACTAATAAGAGACAGTAAGACATCTATACCTAACCCTCATAACAACTATTAGCTACACTAAAAAATAATTTTTGGCTAGTGCATTTTTGTTTTTATTATTTTGCGGAAAATAATCAACTTATTTTCCCTCCTAAAACTCTTCCAAGGAGCTTTTGATTATAAGCTTTTTGAAGTATAAAATAATCTAATTGAAACACATACTACAATCAAATGATAACATTTCATACCTGGAAGACCCTGCAGAATTGTCTTGAATTCTATTGCAACTATCTTCATGGTTGTGTAGTTCACACAGTCTAACATATTTGTTACAAAGGTGACAAAGTTCTGTTCGATTCCCACATACTTCCTGAATGTTTAAAAATCAAACTGAAATTAGTACCAGAGTACACTGATTAATATAACCTTCTTAATTCAAGAAGTCTTTTATAATAAACACTACCTGATGCTCAGCTAGATCAATTGCCGGCAAAGGAAACTCACAGAACTCACAGGTGATCATCCTTTTAGGACAATTTTCCTCTCTATGGATATCTCAAATATCAAGTTCCATGGTTTCACTGCACAGCGAACAGGCAACCTGTGCAAATTGACATTTTCTTTTGAATAACCATTGTAAAAGTGAATTTTAAGTCTGAAGATGATTTGTAATGTATAATAGTGACATGATGAATTGCTTTTGAAAATTTATAATGTATTCTCTTCTTTTATGTTACCTTGAATTGTTTCTGAAGATCTTTAATGTATTTAACAGCCAAGTCTGACATGTATGCTGTGTTGGTTTGCTTCCAATTAAGAGCATAAAGAATGTTAACTTTCCAACCACAACTACAGCATATGTAACATATAATTTACATATTCCAGAAATCAAACGTGCTTATGTGTCTCTTACCTTATCCATGTGTGGCACAAGCTCTTGTAATTTTCTCATTCTTTCACTGATCCGAGTTCTTCTCACCTGAAAAAAGACTTGCATCTCAGAATCATCTCTTACAAATTACTTCATGAATTGAACATAGTCTAAATAATATATTTTTATTTAATTTTTTGGTATAGGAAGGGTCTGATAATTACTACAATCCATTTAACAGTCTTGACTTATATACACAGGATGACCAAAATCAATACCATAGCACAAATTAACACCAATAGTGGTTAGCACAATCATCATAGATTGTAGCAGCAGCCCCATCTGGTGCTTGAATCAAAATATCACTTACAGAAGCCTCCTCCAGTTGCTGCCCAATTCTCTTTACCAGCTCTTCTTTAGTCCTATCTGCTGAATTAGGCAGTGAAAATGGACTAACATTACTTGCAATCAGATGGGAGAACATTAGATGGTACAAAATCATACAATGAATATATTAGTCCTGCATCAGATTCAGAAATCAGCAATTTATCAATATACCAAAAGCCTCTTCATATCCTATAGGTGTTGAATCATTCCTATTAATCAATAGTTCATGAATATATTTTTACACCTTTGCTGAAGACCAAAATTGAAACAGCTTAGCACATTAAACTTAAAAGATCATAAAGACAGAACCCAAGATAATTGTCCACATTGTGAAAGAGTAACTTATCCCAGAAACCTTAGCACCATTCCAACTCCAAGCTTTTACATGCATGTGAACACCATATTTACTATACTTTGATCAACTAATGCAATCTATTTGAAAGAATGATTCATGTGGCAATGAGATTGTCAATTCAAATAAAAAGTCAATAAGATTCTGATTCTTAGAAATTACCATATAATACACATAATGTAATTCTTGTTTCTCTGTAACAGCCCAAGACAAGTAATATCTGAATTTATTTGCAATAGACACAAGCCCAATTAGTTGAAACAGAGGTCAGAAAAATTCATTGTGTGTGATATAAACAATGGATAAAGCTTGTTAAAGTTAAAAAAAATCAAAGGAGATACAAAGCAAAATAATGATTTATAGAGCATGGACTGTTCCATTATAAAGTGCATTAGATCAATAAGCGCATGCATTCATAAAAGCAATATAAAAGTTTTTCCAATGATGACCATGGCTATTTGAAATTCGAATTTCAAACCTTGATAAATATATACAACTTAGATATTTATACTGCATTTCATTTCCTATCTAAATTGCTGATATAAAACTGCATTAACGTGAATTGAGGTGCATTGACTACAAATACATCAAAAAAGACATGAAAACAGAAAAAT
Organism: Glycine latifolia; assembly: GCA_013407115.1. Lineage (NCBI taxonomy): Eukaryota > Viridiplantae > Streptophyta > Magnoliopsida > Fabales > Fabaceae > Glycine > Glycine latifolia. The sequence continues at coordinate 8,442,460 of CM023953.1, forward strand.
AGAGCCAATAACATACATTAGTGGGCTCTAGGCTCACAAGATTGCAGGCTGGTGTTGCCTCCTTTATAAATCCTTGTCTCTTTTTATGATTTACTGCAATCAATTAACACAAACAACAAATAAAAACAAAATTTTGAACATTCAAGAAATCAAATATTGGAGAAATCTTTGATAGAGAATACAGAGCATATCAAAAGCATTTAAAAACCTTAGCTAAGTCTAATAAACATTACAAATGATATTTCTACTCAGTACTTTTTGTGTTTTCATCCTAATGCTAGACTACTTGAAATCAAACTGGTGCTTGCTCTTTAACTAATATTTCTAATATCCAAACCCACACATCAATGGTTTGTTCTTCGTGTAAAAATAATATTAATATGTAAAAATCACAGCCAAGGAGGCTTCATAAAAAAAAGAAAGAGAGAACGAAAGAAGAAGAAGAAAAAAAATAGTTGGAGAATAGCGGATATCAAAAACAAAGAAAGCAAAATTCTCTCAGAACAACCCACCACATACCAACCATCCAAAAATTCCAAAAACCCAACTGAAATTGGAAAAAAAATTCAGTCATACATACCTTAGAGCATTGAAGTGGACAGCTATGATATATTTTCATTTTAAATAGCTGAAAAAGGTTTACTTTGATGAATTTTCACAGCTAGATTCTGATATAGGAAGCAAAAAAATCAAAGGAGATACAAAAGCGGGTTAAATTAAACAAACTCATTTCATTCAAATTCAAGCAATGAAAACTCATAATTCACTCATACATACCTTAACGATGTCAGATGATAGAGTAAATCTCTGAAATACTCTCGCACCCATGAACCATATAATCCTATCACAAAACACCACAACGTTTGATAAAAGCACTGCAGCAACAGTGCATCTTCAGAGAAAGTGTTTATACATAGTTAGTGTGAGTTTTGAGTTCGACCAATTTGTTTGGCATTTTGTGATTTTCATGTATAACATTATCACAACAATTGGATCAAATCTGAATCTAAATATTTTCAAACAAATTAAAAAGTAATGCCATAACACTCAGCATTAAAAGCACAAGCAGCCCTTCAAAACTAAATGTAAAGTTCATTCAGGCATTTGATCAAACACATTACTTGCATACTACAAATGAGACCAACCAAACTTAAAAAACACAATATCATTCACAAATGAAATAAAAGCAAAGCTTGATATTAAGAAACACAATATCACCAACAATATGATTTTAAAAAACACAATATCACGAACAGTTCACATGCATATAAAAGCTCTACTGTCTTGATTTTAAATGCTAACAGCAAAATAAAATAAAAATTTAATATTGTGAAATAAACAGGATTCTAACAGATAAAACATTTTTCTTCATTATTGCAGAAGTAGAAACCAAATCATTATGCATGCACCATGATGCTTGTGCCTTCAAGGATTCTGGAGAAAATACTACCAGCATCAAATCAGACAGCTCTACAAATCATTATTCATATGCCAATTTTTTTTTTATAAAAAATATCATAGTAGACAAAACAGGACTACAAATAACTATTCATAAGACAAGCCAAGGACTTACTTTTAGGTGGGAGCATAGCCTTGGCTTATAAAAAAGCCTTTCAACATGAAGTAGTTGCTGCCGGAACCAATTCAACATGAAGTCAATGGCCATAAAATGATTAAAAAAATCAAAAGTGGAAAAGTCAATGCCCATAAAATGATACCATCATTCTAAACATTCTAATTTTGATTATAAGGTATTTTGAACAGAAGATAAACTAAGCCAGCAATAAACTAAGTATGTCACGCACAATATATACACACACACACACTTACTTTATCATTACAACCTTGATCATTCCAAATGGAGAATGAGCAAGGCAACTGTATTCCTTAAGAATTCTTACTCCAATTGTAGCAATCAGCAGCAGCTAGCCAACTAAGACAAAGACCATTAAGCTCCCCAATTTTGTATTTGTCTTCATCAAGAAATTTCTACAAACAGGTTATGTGCATAAAAAACCAATATGTTCAATGTATAAAAAAACCAAATGAACAAACTATGACCACCGATAGCGGAAATGAGAATAAAACAACATATACACAAACCCATTTTAAAAGAACAATATATTCATCAAGAAATATCACAGCCAAGGAGGCTTCATAAAAAAAAGAAAGAGAGAGCGAAGGAAAAAGAAGAAAAAAATCACAGCCAAGGATGAGGAAGTGATGGCATAACACAGAGAGACAAAAAGCAAATATTCATTCAGTTTCAGTGACCTAACACAGAGAGACGGAGATGGAAGATGAAATAGCTCACCAAAGAATGAAGAAAATTTTCGTGACAGAGAGAAGCGGAAGTGTGAAGCTGAGATGCGTAAATTTGAATTTCAAAATTTGAAACATTTTGAAACATTTCAAAATTTCACCAAAGCTTTTTAATATAAGAATAAGTTTTGTAAATCAATAAATAGAGAATTAATATTTCTAGGTGATACAAAATTAGTTTAAGAATCAGCATCACTAAACTGTGGTTCTTGAAACTACCCATTTATTTTATTTTGTTCATCTATTGTCAAAATGATGATTGGAGTTAGAAATTGAGTATCATTGTTAGTTGCTTTTCTAGCACATCTACCCAATCCCCAACCTTTGATGTAAAGCCGCAGACCTCAATGACCAACATTATATAAACTGTACAATAACTAATTGTTGGTCAAAAACATGAAAAGGCAGAACTACAATTATGTAGCTAATTACATTGAAATGTTGGGTATATTTATATTTACATGTTTATATATAATTAGCATATAATCTTTGATTGGGTGTAAAAATTATAGTAACAAAAAATATAATAAATTAATTAATAATAGTAATGAAAACTAAATTAAACATAATACTCAAATCATTATTCAAAGATAATCCAACCACCTAAAGAAATTTGACCTGAGTGAACAATTAATTACCTTGGAAGACTTAGCACTCCGCTTCCTAGTAGTAGTTTCCGTAAATGAGGTAGAAACAATTCGCTCAGGGGCAGCGCAATGCTCAAAAAGTCAAGCTGTCAAAAGTTTAGCAGGCACAATGCATTGTTATTAAGTCAACTGAAAAATAAAATAAAAAAGATTTGAACAGAAATAAAATCTAAAACAGAAATTGGAGGGTAAAGAATAATTGCATGTTTATAATTAGTTTCCATTAGTTTTACGCAGCCACTGCAGGCACAGAAAAATAGAACCACACATCAGAATTCATGCCAAAGGCAACATTGTCATGGTTCCAAAATTAATCAGGAATTTTAATCAGGAATTTGCATATTTATAATTACCTTTCAAAATTCAATTGGCTAGTAATAGAAGGATTCACCACCATACATGGCAGAAGCTACAATCATCAAAACATGACTTTTATAGAAACAATAAGCCAAAACACCTTTCATACATTGAATACAAATTTAGAAAAGAGAAAGATTTTTATTAAAGAAATTAATTAACAGAGTATGAGTGATTATGGTCTTTTTAATAAAATTGTAAAATCAGTAAAAAGATTAATAAATAAAAAAGAATCCTTGTGTATATGTAAAAGGATTTTGAGTATATTTTAATGCACAACACCTTCTTTCATCTTCTCTAGAGCTGCAAGCAATGGCTTTCCATTAGTTTTATGCAGCCACTGCAGGCACAGAAAAATAGAATCACACATCAGAATTCATGCCAAAGGCAACCATCAAGAATGTCTTTTTCACTAACACTTGCTAAAATTGAACAATATTCCAATTCCTACCATGCAATGGTTTGCTACACTACAGAGATTAACATCAAGAACCAACAAAGCTCAATAAAGATTTTAGTGTGGCAATACTTACATTGTTTAAACGGTGAATGGAACGCTCCACAAGCAGAGAGATGGCAACAAAGATAGTCAACACAGTGGCAACAAACCATGTAGGATTCAAAGCCAGAGACCGTGTTTCTTGTGAATTTTCTTCCATTTTGAAATACCCAAATCACAGACCAAACCTTAAATATGGCTATGCCTTAAAAATCCAAGGACTTAAGATATGGTCTCATTGAAGATCTACTTCAAAAATTATGCATCAAAATTTTCAGAGCCCTCCATCTGAGGTTCTGAAGTTAAAATCAATCATAAGAACTTTGCGCTAGAAAAACAATGAAATCCTAAAAGATATGAAATCTCCACTAAAATCATCAGCAATCAGCAAGGAACAACTATGTTATAGAATTGAAAAAAGAAATAGAAATAACATGAATTATATATCTGGATTGCAAAACCACTTAGTGACCATTTATTACCTTTTTTTCTCTTTATTTTCGTAATATATTATATATTAATTAAATATAAAACAATATCCTACAACTTAAACTACTGCAATAACCAACACTTTGCTGAAATTTCAATCTCCTTCAATCAAGATACATAGCAAAAGGACAAGGCATACTTTAAGCAATTGTACTTCAAAATTTAAATAAAGCCACAAGTAGAAATAGCAGAGTAAAAAATATTAAAAGAAAAGATTATTAAGAAGAAAAAGAGTACCCAAGGGATGTTCAAGCTTCAAGGAGCTTTTGGCCATGGTCTCTGAAAATTTCAAATAGAGAAACATTAGAAAACATAATAGTGAAGAGAAGTAGATTAATGGCGTGTGTAAAGAAGGTTGAAGATTTTGAAAGAGACGGACCAAAATTCAAAACACTCATTAAATACCTTGGTGCAAGATGCATTACATTTCTACACAATGAACAGGACAATATAAATTTGGGTGAGGCATTTTGTCAAACACTTCATATTCACCCAATGGGTATTCAAGGTCAACCTTGGATACATATACATCTTTCTCAACCAACCATACTGCAGAAAAAATAAAACACTCATTAAAGCAGACAACAAAACCTGAACCATTAAAATCAAGACCATAAATAAAAGAACAGAAAAATTGTTGCAGATGAATGTACAATTTAAACATGGAAGAAGCAAATCCTTCATTAAATTCTAAATGATGACTCTGCAACTGATTCAATAATTAGTAAAGAAATATAATTACAATCAAACTCATCACGCCTATTTATAAACCAAACCACATTAGATGGTACAAAACCCAAATCTTAAAAGAGAGAAAGAGAGGAAAAAATGAATTTTTGCGGAGACGAAGAAAAGAGGAAATTAACAGAACCCAAATATTATTTAGAAGGTTTTCCAGAAATGTAAATTGAATCACATACCAGAAATCGTCCGCGAACTCCTTGAGGTCCATCAAGAACAGATTGTTGCTGCTGGGTTCTGATTTTTCCGACAAAAAGAAAGAGAGAAGGAAGTGTAGAATAAAGAGAGAAGAAATGAAATTGTTTTTGAGAGAATAATGATATATTTCTATCTTCAGGAACTGCAAAAAAATTGTATTTTTACCTCAGGAACTGCAAGAGAACGAAAAACAAAGAAATGGGTCATTCTCACGCTCTTCCCATCTTCACACACACCTTTGGGTTTTAACATTGTCTGTGATTTTTTGGTGCAGTATATTATCTCTGTTGTTGGAGGAAGAGAAAGATAAAATTCAAATTTCAAAATTTGAAATTTTGAAAGAAAAGGAAGAAGAAGCAGAAAACGGAGAAGAGTTGAGCGCCAATTTTTTCTTTTCTGTGTGAAAAAAGCGTGCAGCAAGCTGAGGAAGAAGGAGGAATTGACAGCTCAAAAAAGCAAGCTGAGGCTCTTTGTGAATGCGACACGTGTCCCGACAATGTTCTTTTAATATAAGTAATTGATGATAATAGTGAATAATATTATCTTAATCTGTTTTTACATCATCCGTTAATGATTATTAATAAAGATAAAATTAATACATCAGTAACATTTAAAAAAATCCAATAAAATCAAATTTTACCTATTATTATTGGTATGTGTAATTTAGTTTCAAGTGTGTTATAATAAGGACCGAATCAATATATTATAAATTTTTATTTATCTCAACAATAATAATTGGCTAAATAAAATATGTAAATTATTATAAATTTATTGTAATCTTTGATTTGTTACCCTCATAGTAACTACTAAATACGGGTATAATTGAGAAAATTAAATTAATTAGACTTTAAAATTCTAAAACATCCATTGTTTTAAAATAAAAAAGAAGACTAAAAGTCTAAAACATATAAAGATATGAAAAAAGAGGAAGTATTATTTTATTAAAAAATATTAAATAAAAATAAATGTATTAAATATTTAACAAAAAAATTGAGAATTCTATAAAAGATTTAGAATTATTTCTATCGTCTTAATTAATTAATTTCTTGTATAAAAAATTTCTGTTGTTTTAGTTTTCTATGCAACCTTAGTCCTTAGGCAATCGTAGTTGAGAAAAATGAAACATATAAAAATATAAATCATGAGCTATTTAACAAATAATAAAAATGATTTTAAATTACATGATGCTGTAAAAACTTTTAGACAATACGTGAAACTCCATTCTTTTCTTATTAATTCATATATTTTCCAGGTTGCAGTGAACGATGTAGACATTGTTTCTTTGGCATATGAATAAATGAACAATACTTTCCTCAAAAAAAAGAATCATATCTTTAAAATGTTAAAAACAGCATTAATTTGTCGAGAAAGGAAAAGAAATTTCTGGAATATTCTGAAGTTAATAGTAATTTCGAGAACATACAGGATTACTCCTCCACTTCATTTAAATAACAACTCCTGAATTCAACATCTTCTCACAAAAAATTTCAGCGGTAAACAGCAATTTCGATAAGAAAAGTTCCAAAATTCAGCCAAGAGAAAATGTCTCTCATTCCAAACAGTTTCGGTGGCCGTAGGAGCAATGTGTTCGATCCGTTCTCACTTGACGTGTGGGATCCATTCAAGGATTTTCCTTTCCCAAATTCCGTATCTACTTCCTTCCCGGAATTTTCTCGGGAAAATTCTGCGTTCGTGAGCACTCGTGTGGATTGGAAGGAGACCCCAGAGGCGCACGTATTCAAGGCTGATATTCCAGGGCTGAAGAAGGAGGAAGTCAAGGTGCAGATTGAAGATGATAAGGTGCTTCAGATCAGCGGAGAGAGGAACGTTGAGAAGGAAGATAAGAACGACACGTGGCATCGCGTGGAGCGTAGCAGTGGAAAGTTCATGAGGAGGTTCAGATTGCCGGAGAACGCAAAAGTGAATCAAGTGAAGGCTTCTATGGAAAATGGGGTTCTTACTGTTACTGTTCCTAAGGAAGAGGTTAAGAACCCTGATGTTAAGGCCATAGAAATCTCTGGTTAAGCAGAAGCAAATGTTGTTGGTCTTTTAAGTCGTGTGCTTTTCTTTGTTCTTATGTGATGTGAGTGGGAGTTGTGATTGTATAAACAAATAAAATTGTTGTGATAGTGACATACTCTGTGAACTCTGATGTAGTGAATTAGATTTGGGACAAAAACGTGTTCTATTTTACATGTGGTTCTGAACTTCTCATTTTGTTGATTTTGCAATGGGGAACTGACATGTTCTTTTCTGCTTACTGAGGTTAATGCAATCTAAAGCTCTGATGAATGTTTCATGACACAGTATTATTACCAGTTAACAATTATCTGAGTTTGAGGAGGATATGGTGTGTTCTAGTCCGAATAAATACTCCAGGATTGATAAATCACTAGATTTACTGGTGAGGGGTTTGGATAATATGTATGAGGTCTTTAAATCTCATTGCGATCACTGTATACCAATATTGTATATGCTGACAATTTAAACACGAATAAGCTCTTGATTGAAGACTTTTAATTCAAGTTCCTATTATAGCTTTTCAATCAAGTCTTCTTCAGCTGGACTTCCTTCATTCTATGTCTCACCTTACCTGTTTTGCTTTCATGTTTTTCCCAAGATATATTGTAGAAAAGGGCTGAAAATATTGGGTGTATTTCAAAGTAATTCAAGGTTCAACCAACTTTAGTCTAAATTGGTCAGCTTGCCCCTCAAACCTCAAATCTTGTAATGCTCAGGGACAACTCATGGAACGGTTTGATGTTTTCCTTAAAATTTGTGGGGGTCTAATTGGAGGTATAAGGGAATTTAAATTAATAAATTTTTTGAAGAAATCAACACCAATATGACCAACTGTAAAATGGGTAGCTAATCCGCAAAATAAAAAATGTCTAAAGCGATTCCAAATGTTACAATATTCACATCAAGGTTGCAAGTTCAACACGTAACAAATATCTAATGCCTGCAACATTAATCGTTTTGATATAATTAACCAATACCAGTAACCACATTTGTGCATATTTTCAAATAAGTCTACCACTGGGAAGCTTCAGGTAAAACACTTTTCAATCTTGGCTTTGTAAGCAGGAAATTTTCAGACTTTAGCTTATAGTTGGTGACCACGGCATTACAAATTCATTCTGTTCTCTGGATATAAAAAAACGAATTACAATATACTATTCGCCCTTTAATTTCAGTGCACTAGTAATGAAAACGAATTACAACTTACAATTCACTGCTTAATGTGTGTAGATTTAAAAGACCTGCTGCTGCTAACGTTGGTATATATTGAACATACATGACAACAGATTGTACTTATAATTATAACAAAATACTAAATTTCACCACATGGTTGCAAATTTAAAAATTCACGAACCAAACAGAGAATTATATAAAAGACCACCACTAACCGTAGTTTTTCGAAGACCATTATTAACTGGAGAAACACACATTAACAAGTTCAGGAACATAAAAAAAAACTAGGATCTTCTGGACTTCCACATATGCTTAGACTTAAAGACGCCACATAACACTCAGACTTTTAAAACCCACCACCACGAAGACGCAAGACAAGGTGAAGAGTCGACTCTTTCTGAATGTTGTAATCAGCAAGAGTCCTTCCATCCTCCAATTGCTTCCCAGCAAAGATCAGCCTCTGCTGGTCTGGTGGGATACCCTCCTTGTCTTGGATTTTTGCTTTGACATTATCGATTGTGTCTGAGCTTTCCACTTCTAAGGTAATAGTCTTGCCTGTCAAAGTTTTCACAAAGATCTGCATACCACCCCTAAGACGAAGGACAAGGTGAAGGGTGGATTCCTTTTGAATGTTGTAGTCTGCCAGTGTGCGTCCATCTTCAAGCTGCTTTCCAGCAAAAATCAACCTTTGCTGGTCTGGAGGAACACCCTCCTTGTCTTGGATCTTTGCCTTCACATTGTCAATTGTGTCAGAGCTCTCTACCTCCAAAGTAATGGTCTTCCCAGTAAGGGTCTTCACAAAGATTTGCATACCACCGCGAAGACGGAGCACCAAGTGGAGAGTAGATTCTTTCTGGATGTTGTAATCTGCCAAGGTTCGGCCATCTTCAAGCTGTTTTCCAGCAAAAATGAGCCTCTGTTGGTCTGGTGGGATACCTTCTTTATCTTGAATCTTGGCTTTGACATTGTCAATAGTGTCAGAGCTCTCCACCTCAAGGGTGATGGTCTTTCCAGTGAGGGTCTTGACAAAGATTTGCATACCACCACGGAGACGAAGCACCAGGTGGAGGGTAGACTCTTTCTGAATGTTGTAATCAGCAAGAGTACGGCCATCCTCAAGCTGCTTTCCAGCAAAGATCAGCCTCTGTTGGTCTGGTGGGATACCCTCTTTGTCCTGAATCTTAGCCTTAACATTGTCAATGGTGTCAGAGCTCTCGACCTCAAGGGTGATAGTCTTTCCAGTCAGGGTCTTGACAAAGATTTGCATCCCACCACGAAGACGGAGCACCAAGTGGAGGGTAGATTCCTTCTGGATATTGTAATCAGCCAAGGTTCTGCCATCATCTAGCTGCTTTCCTGCAAAGATAAGCCTTTGTTGGTCTGGTGGGATACCCTCTTTGTCCTGAATCTTAGCCTTAACATTGTCAATGGTGTCAGAGCTCTCGACCTCAAGGGTGATTGTCTTTCCGGTCAAGGTCTTAACAAAGATTTGCATTCCACCACGGAGACGGAGAACCAAGTGAAGAGTGGACTCCTTTTGGATGTTGTAATCAGCAAGTGTACGTCCATCCTCAAGCTGCTTGCCAGCAAAAATGAGACGTTGCTGGTCTGGTGGGATCCCTTCCTTGTCTTGAATCTTGGCCTTTACATTATCTATGGTATCTGAACTCTCCACCTCAAGGGTGATTGTCTTACCAGTGAGAGTCTTAACGAAGATTTGCATCTACAAAATAATGCAGTAAAAAACATTAAGATTACAGTGAATGATAATAGGGAATGGAAAGACTACACAAAATAAAGGACTGAAAATAAGATACGCCAATATTACATTCAAGTTTATTTACACAAAAGAAAACTAAAACTTGTACATCAAAGCCTTCCCAAACAACCATTGTTTTGTACTGAGGAAACAATCATAGATTCAAAGATTATGTTTGTAGTTGCATAAATGGATACAGAATTAACCATTTAATCATAAAGCAGAACAGGGAAAGTAAAATTGACAGCCTTGATAACTCGACTCTAATCATATTGATATACAAATAAACGAGAAAAACATCTGTGACTAATCTAAATATCATAAATTACAAGAGATTTCACAATAATAAAATAGTACACAATACATGCCCCGTATCTGACAAATTAAATATACAACTTCATAACATATCTCAAAACCAGCTTTCAAGTTTAAATCAACAAATAATTCGAACCAAACTAGCCAATTTTTATTCAATAAAAGTTTCAAAAAAATCTCAGCTTGCGTGATTATTGAGAGGGTAAAATTCCCAGATCAAAATCAAAGGGCTTCACAGATACGATGATCGGTTAAAAACTAACACAAACCCTAATAATAATTAAAACCTATTAAGCTTTATTGAGAGGGTAGATTCACTCTGTATATTTTAATAAGAAGGAGAGAAGAGGAGCAGAACATACCTTGAAATTGAAACGGCGCGCTAGGGTTTCTTTCTCTGCTACAATATTGAATAGCTAGTAAGCTTTGGTATTAAGAATAGGTGTGCGGGGCTTCAGTTTTATAGCAAAACGTAGCGTTGGTTCGTCACGGCAACGGCACTGCTTCCAGTCACGTTGTGACACGTGGACGAATTAGGACCGTGAACACTCTTGACACGACAACGTTTGGTTTATCATACATTCATACGAGTCTTTCTTGGCAACGGATGAAATCATGAAATTGATGAAGGTTGCAACCACTTGTGGAATCTGTTGGCGGTCACCGCCTACCGATAAATACTTCTTATTATTTTTTTATAAAATACTATTATCTTATTTAGGATGATATTAAATTTAATTTTTTGAAAATTATCCATTTATTTATTTAATAAAATAAGTTATATATATATATATATATATATATATATATAATGCATCACAATTTATTCTTTAAGTAATCTATTTTTACTAAATTTCAATTGTGTGATGCTGCATTGAAAAAAAAAATTATACCTCTTATAATCCTAATAAAGTTAATTTAAATTAATTAATTAAATGTCTAAAGTAGGATATCAAGATTTGCAGCCTTAAACCGATGAAGTCATATTGTATATACTTTTTTAATTGAATACTGTGTAGAATAAATAGTTATTTATATAATAAAATTTTATAATCAATAAATATTTTAACTATGTATTTTGTGGAGAGATTATTGTTGAATTTTAAAAATATATATTAAAATTAAATATAAGATAAAAAAGAATAAATTAAAAAAATAAATAAACGATTAAGAAGATAAGTATTCAAAGATAAGAAGGATAATTAATATGGTTGGAATAATTTCTTTTACTAATTTAACGAGAGCAAAGATTAGGAGTCGTTGTAAACCTTTGGTATCAAGCTTTGATTTTTATGCATAAAAAAATAGGTTTAATGTTAATTTTGATTTATTATGTTTTGTTGTTGTTTATTTTGATATATTGAAGTTTAAAAGTTTTATTATGATTTTTTATGTTTTTGAAATAGATTGTTTTTGTTTTTTTTATTTTTCATTTAAAAATGTTAGTGTTATGTTAAATTTAAAATTTAAAAAAATGATCAAAATGATATATTTTTATCACATAAATAAATATATTGAAAGTTTTGAAACTTAATGTACCAAAACGAAATAATTATAAAATATAATGGAAAAAATGTAACATATAACCTTTTAAAATAATTAATTTTACATAGTGATGACTATAAATTGTCACTATTTTTATTTTATTTTTAAAAAAATAAACAACTAAAAAAAGTATTATCTCCTACAATTGGGATGGACGAAGACGAGCAAAGAGGGGTCGAACGGTGCGTTTTATAGGAAGATGATTATGACTGGCCTAGTCAGTCAAACCTCATCCACAAATGGGCATTGTCGGTCTTCTTCTTTGCTTTCATCAACGCATTGTTGTCAACAACGACAATGAGATGATTGTTGTCGTTAGGTGAGATAGCAATTTCGACTGTGTAGGGAGGTTGTAGCAAAGGCAAAAGTGAGGGCGGGGCAACAGTCTTCTTGGGTCAATGGTGAGAGATAGAGAAATGGAAGAGGAAGAAGATACCCTTACCCATTGTGATTAGGGGTGGAAATAGGTCAGGTCAGGCTTTGACAGGACTGAGCCTGACTTGTATCACTATCACTAAGCCTAAGTCTAACTTGTTACCTATTAAAAATAATTTATTAAAGCCTGAGTTTGGCCTACATAAAGGTCTGGTCTAGCCTGAAAGCTTGTATACAAAGTATGATTAAATAAAAACAAATAATTAAAAGTAAAAAATAACATAATAGATATGTTTCTCTTATAAATTATAAATTATCAAATGTGATCTTATAAGTTATAGTTTAGATAGACTTACTATTTAGGTTTAGTGAGCTTTTTTTAAAGACTACATCCTTACCTTTTTAATTAAATTTTTAAAAAAAAAATTCAAATTTGATTTTTTTAATAAACAGGTTAGGTCAAGTCAAACTTTAACCAGGACAGGTCATAGGTCCCTAATGGACTGTCTAGCCTATTTTCGCCCCTAATTATAATTGAGAATAATTGATGAATGAAATTATTATCGTTATCAAATGATTAAATTGAATGCTAATAATAATAATATGAAAGTAAATGTTGTTGTTGTTCATGGTTTCAAATGCATTTTTTTTCATTTACTTAGTATTTTAATTTTTAAATAAAAAAGATAGTGACCATTTTTAGCTTGTCACTATGTTAACTTACTAATTTAAAATCTAGGTTAAATTGTAATTTTTGTCTCCCTATAATTTCAAATATGAGAGTTTGGTCATTTAGTCAGTTGATCATCCAAAGTTAAATATTAACTTTAATGTGATATATTAGTGTTGATATAGAAATTATGTAAGCGGTTGACATGATGTTTATATGAAAAAATATTAAATGAATAATAAATATTGAACTCATGAACTTTTATTCATAAATAAGGTAATAAACTAATAACACACTCTTTTTGTTCAATTAATTACATTAACATTATTTTCTATGTATTACCAATATAGATTTTTTTTTCTTAGATCATCGAAATTTAAAATTTGTAAAAATATTTAATATATAATTTTTTAAATTTAATTTTATATCATTTTATATATTTTATTTTGAATAGTTTATATTTTATTTTATTTTACCAAATTTTAATTAAATTTCATAAATTAATATGTAGATTATTTACATGATTTTCTTTCTAAATTAATTTAATATATAGATTATTTTTACTCTAAGTATTAGATAATAAAATATTTTCTTTGTTTAATTAATTATAATAATATTATTTTCTATATATCTTTGTTCAAGAGTTTTTAATTTTTGTAAAATTATCAAAATTTATAAATTAAAAAATATTTAATATATAAATATTTTTAATTTTGTGAAAATAGTTAGGGTAAAAATAATTTGAATATTAAAATAAATTTTTTAAAAAAATGATATAATTAATTTACATATTAATATATGAAATTTAATTTAAAATTGGTAAAAAAAGTGTAAACTATTTAAAATAAAAACATATAAAATGGTATAAAATAAAATTAAAAATATTTATATATTAAACATTTATAAATTTTGATCATTTTAAAAAATAATAACTCTTGAGTCTTGACTAATAATACATATAATATAATATTAATATAGTTAACTAAACAAATCAAGCAAAGCATAATACACCAAAAATCACATTAATCCAAACAAAATAAATAGGAGGGAAATTAGTTGAGACTTGAGAGACGGAAGAGGTTGAATTTATTTATTTATTCTTTCTGAATGAGTGAAGAGGTTGAAAGTTTAATCCTCTTTAAATTATACATTTTAATTTATAAAGTATATTTATATATCTTATAAAAAATTACTCAACTTAAAGATTATGAATTTTTAATTAAATAATTTATTTACATTATATTCTCCTCTAATCCGCTATCTTGTTTGTTTCTTTGTGTCGGTCTCCCTTGATATTCAACATTTGCATTATTTTGGATTTGTATATGCAAAGGTGCTTTGCGTGTGCTTCGGTCTAAATTATTTTGACTACAATGGTAGAAACTGGAAATAATAAAGATATTTGTATGTATGTTAATTTGTGCAGTATTTTTTTTCTTATCTTTTTAATTAATTTTTAACTTATATTTTCTTTTCTGTCACTTTATTATTTATTACATTTTATATATTTCTTTATCTTCTTATTATTTATTCTCGACTTTTTTTATATATAGAATTTAGGCCTAATTTGGTAAAATAAGCCTATGTGTTTTGCCTGATAACCATGGTCCAACAATCAAACCTCAAACACACATTATTGAGAGGGTGTTTCTTTCTGTATCCCATAAATTTCTTGTGATAACTCCAGGCTAATCAAGAATATAGTTTTACATTTCATATTAGCTTTCAGAATGTAAAAGGGGTGACAACTTTTATGTTCCAAAAAGGTTAACTTGATATGTAGTTTTACATTTTGAATTAGCTTTCTTAGAATGTAAACGGAGTGTTGCGAGAAAGTTATGAAGTGCAAGAAGAAATAGTCCTATTGAGAACAGTTTGCCTCAGTGCTAACTAATATGAAGCATATGATCATGATCCATATTTTGTTAAAGGTAGTGATTTTGTTATGATTTGCTCATTGAGACACTTCCCACACTTCCTCACATTATGAATGTATAATAGACGACCAAGGTCCAAGAATCAGTATAAATAGATCCCATGGGATTTGAGGAACTCTATCTAACCTTTATCGCCTATTTATATCTTGCATATACTAACATGAGTATTAAAGCCTTGTTGATACACTACTGAAGCTTAGCTTACATGTGTTCGTGAATATTTTGTCTCATAAAATTAGAAATGGTGACAAATAGAATTTATAATAACTATTTTTAGGCAAAATATGTTTTTTCTTTCCTTAACTTTTGGTGAAATTCGTTTTAAAACTATAAACGAAATTTTAATTAATGTTAATCCCTATATTTTTCTTCATTTATGTTTTAAGTCTTTGTGAAAGTATTACTATTAAGTAGTAATGACATGATAAACACATTGACACGTCACATTGACTACTAATTTGACATGACAATCACATGCCAAATTTTGGAATTAATTGCATTTTTAGTACACTTATTTACAAAATTCACTAATAGAATCTTATAATGTTTTGATTGATTTTAGTCCTTTGAACAATTTTTTGATTGATCTTAATTCCTCAACAATTTTTTAACTGCTCTTAGTCTCTCAACAATTTTTTTGACCAATCTTAGTTCCTTAACTTTTGTTTGTCCTTGTTTTTAGTCATTTTTATCAAGTAGTAGCATTAAGCAATAATGTGACAACCACTTAACTTGATAGGTGGACTTAGACTTCTAGTATGATATAACAATCATGTCATAAAAATATTATAGATCAAGACATTTTTAGTGGTTCTAAGGCGCTAGAAAATTTATGAGATATTAGTCCTTGTGCCGAGCTACTTGATGATACGGGAAGTTATGTCCATGCACATGTATGTGGATATTTAGAGTGTGTTTGGAATAGAGGATAAAAATAAGATATATGAAAAACAAAAGTGAAAATAGGTGAGAAATAAAATGAAAATGAAAAATGATTAGTTTAAGAGAAATAGAATAATGAGAGATTAATGTAAATAGGTGAGAAATAATACAATAAATCCCAATATTTTTAAAATTATTTACCTAATTTTTTTTGTTTAAATATTCGAATTTTTTTGCATCTATTCTAAATTATTTTTATCCATCATAATGAAAGAGACAAATTTTTACAAAAGTGAGAAAATTAAATGTTAGTCATACAATTACATATGGATAGTCAGTTTTTAATACTATGTGTTCACTTAAAGAAGTCATGTTTTAATCTTGATTATTCATGATAAAATTAATGATCAATGTTTATTCTTCTCACAGTAATTTTGAGTTTTTTTGGGTTTAATATTACGGCTAACATTCTTAAAAATTAAATATTAATAATATAATTTTATGTGAATAGTCAAGATTTAAATTATGTGACAATTTTGAAAAAGTTATATTTTTACACTGCAAATACATGTTGCGTAATTATTAAACTCTTTTTTTTTTCTAATACATTATTTCTACAAGCTTCTTTTTAACTTTGTTTTTTTAATTTTATTTTGAAGTAATGTTAGTATCATGGAAATTATATAGAAGAACTTGGTAGAAAATGATCCCATAATAAGTTATTTTAAGAATTACTATTTTCCTTTGTTTTGACAAAAAAATAGAGAGAATAATCTATGAATTTAGATGAAATTATCAAAATAGTCAAAAACTTATAATCTTTTTTTATTTAGATATTATTTTGGCCCCTCAATATTTTTGCTCAGGCTCCGCTACTATTCCTTGTCGTTATCAACTTCAGAGAATAAAAAGATCCTTCTTCTGTCTCGCATGAACTTGTCGCATGACCTCTCCCTCCAATTTAGGCTCTTCAATCTCATTTTCTATCAGATTTACTCGTCAAATAATTTGTAGCACCTTAAAATCGCTAAAAAATGTATTGAATCAACAATACTGTATCACGTGACTATTATATTATACTAATGGTCCACGTGAGTTGGTTTATTTTGAGTGAATAATTGTTTACAATTCCTAGAAATTTCTCATTTCGTAGAAAATAACTTAGTTGGGAATGAAAAGATTCCCATATCTTGCAGTTTTTCTACAACTAAATTCAGCTTTTTGAGATGCTCCATTTCATATTTTCAAACAATAATATCAACAAGTTTAACATTTCAACGATCGACAGTTGATAGCCACGAAAAGGATTGTCTCTGTTTTCTTGCTGAATTTGCACCAGAGACCTTTCTTCAATTGCACAGTCCAAAGTAACCTTCTAGTTTCTAGCTAGACTTGTTATATTTTCGACGAACTCGTCAACATGTTTCCTTGTGGAAATCCTCCCATGACAATCCACCCTTACTCATGTTAACAATTAACATGTGTTTAATAAAAGTTCTTTTTATCTAGAAAAAAAAACCCTTAATTTTCAATAACTTTCTTACAAAAAAAATAAAAACAAGCTTTTATTCATTCAAATTAAACCGGGTCAAACACCTCCTTGTGTAGAAATATAGAATGCTGATTTAGCAAAATTCATCAGCATGCTACCATATGAAGATGCTACAGCCTACAAAATACAGATGAAGTTAATACTTACAACCAAGGATGTCAACAAAAATTCGATTATTGGCACACACAAAAAAAAACTCCTTGATGATTTATATCAATTTCTCTGTTAGGGTAGTCCTTGACTCAGTCAGAATTCACAAAATAATAATAAAACACTTTGACTCCAGATTCCAAATACTATTATTTCTCAACATCATTGAAGGCAGTTTTGCCAAAAATAAATAAAAACCATAATCTACCAACAACCAAATGAAATTGCCATACTCAGGCCACTTAGCACGAGATGACACTCCCCCTATAACTTTTTTTAAAAATAAATAAATAAATAAATGGTATATTGGTACAAGATATTTACAACAAAACAATAACAGTATTAACTAACTTCCTAACACTTGTGACTACAGAAGAGATTCTTCCGACAATATAGTCAACAACGAATACTTTGCCTTGATTGAGATTCTACCACCCTCTACACACAGCTTTGCCCCAGTCACCACCCAATACCCTGGTGGATCCTCAGGACCCCGAACCATTTCCTTTGTGTCCACAAAACTAAGCATTTTTGGAACCCTTCTTGGCACAGGTGGTCCAACATTATAAATTGCCGAGTTTATATCAACCTTATTCGGCTTCTGATCAGGTGACTGCAATTCCTTGCTGAGCCTAGTACTCATCAGTGCTGAGAAGAATCCTGACTTTCGCGACGTGGTTGAAGGTCCATCCCATTCCGATCTGCGAATTGTGGCAGATGCTACCGTGGAGAATCCAAGTCTCAAGAAGAGGACTTTCTTCATGCCTACGAGCTTCACTTCAAACCAGGCTTTTGTCACTATGGCCGTGGACTCGTCCATGCTGGAGCTACTGTACTGCACAGGTGCTGTGTAGACATGGGAAAACATGCTCCATTTCACAGGCTCGTAGTACCCTGGTTCGTCTGGTTCGTCGACGGGATCATAACCATTATCTTCTGAAATTTCAAGGGCTCCTGGAACCTCTGAAAGATGCTGCAGATGGATTGCCAGGTGGTCACTTTTCTTGCCTTCCAAGTATAAGCGAATTCCAGTCACAGGCCGGTTTCCAGAGTCAACCTGCTTATTGAAAATACATCAGTTAATTTTTTTACTCAATAACATGAAATATATCGTTATAGAAGTACTGTTACTGAACTTGTAGAAGAACCAAGTTCATAAATATTGTTAACTTATTCACATTATGTGTCTTCATACTAAAACATTCCATCTAAATTAAGTATGCAATTTTTAAACATTTTAATTAGAATGTATTGACAGTTTTTACATTATCATCTGATCACAAATTGCTATGTATATAGTAAGATTACTGATTGTGATAATAATTACCTTAAGAACTATACCGGGATGGTTTCTAATTAGTTCCCAGTGTAAAAACTTAAAGATTAATAGCATCTCGAAATTAAATTCATTTAAAATGGCTACAAGCAATTAGAGCACATGTTTATACCAAAAAAATTGTAAGAGTCAAATTACCTTCACGGTGTTAACATAAAGCTTGGGTCCCATGAGAGTGAACTGAAGTGATGGAGACATGCTCTTCTTATAATTATGGCCGAATCCAAGAGGCAGATCACCATACATTGGTGCCCATTGTCGAGGCAACTGAAATTCAAGAAATTGATGAAGCTCTTCTATTGCAGGTTTATCTGTTTGAAACAAGAAAATGAAAATGTTAAACACATGTATCAGATAAGGTGCATTTCAGGAATAAACATTATATATTCATTTAATATCAATAACTTTCTTTGTATGAAAATATACACGCATAGGTTAGTAGTATCTAGTGATATTTTGGGGTGAGAATTATCAATTATCAATATCTGAGCAATCTATTTGTGTTATAAATCCTACAGCCCATTCAAATAGCCCTCCAATTTGGTGTTGCAGGATAATATACATATTATATGATAGATTTTTACTCCCAGGAGATATCTTGATTACGAAGTATAGAAATCAAGTCTTAAGACATAACATTACGTATCAAATTCATGATAAATATGAAATATAGATATAATGTTGGTATAAATTGTACTGAGAAATTTTTAGCCATTTTGTTTAAATAATCCTACAACTAAATGTATAAGTGACTTTAAATTATAGCATATTAAATATTGATCTAAACAAAACTTTCCTCAAAAGTGGCGAATGTCAACCAAAATTCCAAAAGAAAAACTTCAAGACAATAACAGGCTGGAAAGAAACCAAAGTTGCAGGTGTCACTCACATCTAAGATACAAATTCATTGCGTGACTTAAAAATCCATTGCCGGGAACAGAATTCAGCAGGGAAGTAATAGGCACAAAAGACATGGATATGACATTAGGAGATTGTGATATGGTTGAAAGCCACTGGTTGTAAGATTGACCATTATCAATACCCCCTCTTCGAACAGAAATGCTCACAATATCCTGTAAAAGAAATTTATATAATGAAAAGTCCAACTTTGTCAGATGCAGGATGGCTACAAGGTGCTACAACTGAAACAATGAAAAATGGAAACACTCTTGAAACAAAAAAAGGAAAAAAAAAACAATACTAACATCATTCTTGGAGTGATTTCTTACAACTGGCCTGCCAGCATGAGGAATCGGTTTGGACCCCCACATCTTAGCACGATTGTCCTGTAGACAAGATTACAGATATATTTAGACAACTAAAACTTTTTCGATTTTCATTTCCATTTTATTTTCATGTCTTATAAGGATTTTTTTTTTTTAGCATTCTAAGCCAGCTATTTTTCTTCAGAACCATCTTTATTGGATTCCTAGTGAGCATTGTTCTAAAATCATAAAAGTATGCTGTCCTCTAAACTCCCTAAAATCATATTCTGCATTTCCTTGTGCCTTTCAATTTTAAAAGCAATTAATGGAACTATGGAAGGTATGCTGTCCTTTATCAGAAAATATACTGCTTAATCTTTACCTTTACTTTTCTTGATTTGTCAGCAGGATTGACATTAGAACTATGATTTGAAGCATCAGAAAACCTCTCATCAGCTAACTGCTTTAGCAATTTCTGCAGTTCAGCCTGCTGTGAATCTGATTTTTTTGTCTGCTTGATATGAACCACATCCTTCCCTCCCATCTGCACCCCAACTATTATATGGGTACCATATTTTTCAATGAACCTGATGAACCACATTTCATTTAGAGCACTATTCAGGTCAAGCAACATAAAGGAGTTTATTTTTATCAAATAAAGAATTAAAAAAGGTTATTGAAACAGGCAAAAATACACTAAGAGCTTTAAGTAGAATGTTAAATTGTAACCCATATTAGTTTATCCTATATAATAATACAGCAAGAAAACAAGTACAAGTTTAGAACATTATCGGGATAAAGTTTATTAACTTTCTTTAAGGATAAATGTTGTTTTTACGTTAGGAGACTCTGACAGTGACAGACCAAAATAGGAATTCTACACATGGACCCAAAACACATGCATACAATACATCATGTTCTACAACACAAGAGTCTTCTTCCTTAGTCCAACAATTCATTCATAAACTTAAAAATCGTTTCTATAAAGTCAAAATTTGGTATAGCAAAAGTCTCAGTTAGTATATGGACATAACCAAGTTTATCATTCCTCCAAAAATCTGTCAATATGTCATGTAACTTATGGTTGATGTTATACCTTGGTGAAATTGAAAATATGTTCATGTTTAAGCTTATAGACTTCTCATATTCAGGACTGTTCTAACTTATTCTAAAATATTTGTAGTTAACCATATCCTCTGGGGGGAAATCTAGAGAGTACTCTTTAGAACCATATTAATGCTATTATGGTTTTAGTAATTATGGAGGAAGTGGTAGGTAATACATACATAGACAGACTTTCATTATTGTTCACAGGGATGAAAACAAATAAAATGTTCACCCCCCCACCCCCCCTAAAAAGAATAAAAAATCAAAGCTCTTTAATATTTTAATGCTATTAACAAGAAGATAATGCAGAACAATAGTGATAGTACTTACTCAGCAAGAGCTGCGGGGTTCCATGAGCAAGGCACATCTTTTTTCACACTTTCAGAAAGTGTTATGTTGGTTCTATCTAATTCGACATTATATAATGATATGAACCATCCATCATAGGCAAGGTTCTTAGTAGAAGCTGCGTCTGTAGGCCAACATTTTTTCATGTTGAACATGATATTGAATTGGCCAGATGGAATCTTTCCGGACAAGGATATCAGTTTGTTGAAATGCTCAGACATCTGCAACGAACCAAATTCATTGAAATTCAGACTTTCTCATTTTACACTATCTTATCATATGAATGAACCAAAGATTCACTCTTTAATTTTAATTTTATATTAAAAAACCATCAATGATAAATGGGAATGAAATAGAAAAATAAACATAAGGGAAGTAGGGGAAAACTCAACAAACATTAACATGTTTGGCTGTACCAAACTAAAGTCAACTTTGAGTCCTAGAAGTACAGTTGTAGAAGTGAAAAATTAGCTTTTCCACTTAAGAAGTGCAAACAAACTTGCTTTCATGAGATAAAAGTTTCTAAATATTAATCAGTTCTCTTCAAGTCCAGTTTTAACCAAAATCATATTATTAAATCAAGACTGATCAAAATCATGTTTGTAAATAATCCAAAACACGGATAGTAACACATGTTTCGTCCTCAAAAGTCAAATTAACACTTATAAATCAAATTCAGTGCATGGTTAAAAAGGGAATCTCAGTAACCAAATTTCAAATAGAATTTAATACCTATATACTGACAGTCTAAAACAGTTTTATACTGTGATGTAATCAATCACAAACAATTATCAGTAGCAACCAGTAAATTTGATCAAGGTTTTAAGTTATGATCACGATCACAGTCACTGAGAATTACTAAGACATGTGATTGATGTGACCACTATTGCAGTCACAGACACCCCCCGAAACCTTGACGTTACTGTCAAAATTGTGGTCGTGAACCATTTTTTGAAACCTTGATCAAAATTCAATTCTGGCAACACCATAATTAAAACACTAAAAAAGAAAAGATAGAGAGCTTCATCATGAAAATAGGAAACTCAACCAGAGAGACAGAAAAACGACACAATTACAACAGGTGAAAACTCAAACATATAGACACTGATAATAACACTGTTCCATACGTTGATGTTGTTGGTGATGATAGATGTACCTGATTAAAAGGGAGCACATCAGAGTGAAACCTGGTGCGTTCACCTTTGTCACACTTGATGGAGTTGGGAACATCGGAAACAACAATCCCACCGGGAAAAACAAGGTCTCTACTATGCGTTTTCTCGATCTCGACCAACCTGTTTCTACAAGCCGAGAACTTTATATCGCTGCAAAGATCATACCCTTGACCAATCACATCCACAGCTCTCTCTGCAGCCATCTGGGGATCCAACCCCGCAATGCTCACATTGATCATCCCCATTATTATTCTTCCTTCCTGTTCCTCACAAAGAGTGATGATCCAATGATCCAACTGCGTCTGTCTCTCACTCTTTGTTCACAATAAGAAGAACTGAACAAGTGATGAAAACCAATTAAGGAGAACGAGTCTTTTAAGTGATTGTTTGACTTGACTAACTACGCTGTTATTCAACCACGAAACGTTTCAAAAGGGTCTTGTTTTACGCGGGCACAGCACATTTTTCTTTCCTTTTCGGTGCTTCTGGGTAAAAGAGACAGGTTTGTGTTCAAAGGTTGGACCATTGGAAATGGGGACACACAAACTCCTTTCTTCTCGTGGTACCGGTTCGGTCTTTTCTTCCAGAAGGACAAACTAATTAGTAAGTTAAGAACATTATTTATCAATAAAAGTTAGTGTATATATATATATATATATATATATATATATATGTATGTATTATTTTTAATTAATTCATGTTTCTTAATTAAAATAATTAGTTTAATTAATTATAATAAATTTATTAATTATTTATACTATCATTTTAAAATTAGTATTTTCTTATTTTTCTATTTACTCAATTTTTTCTTATTAGTATTTGAAAAAATAATTATATAAAAATAATAATTAATACATCTAAAAATTATATAAAAATAAGGAAAAAACTACTTCACACTAATATTATGTTATTTGAAAGATATAAGATCGATTCACTAATTAAGGAAGAGTGATCATTTTCTAATAAAAGTTAATTATCAACAAAAAGTTAATAAATATTTCACATTTTATCAATTAAGAAATAATAAAAGGAGAAAATTGATTACAAATTAAAAAATTCACATATTTCTAATAAATTAATAGTTTAAACATTTTTTTTTTGTTTTTAAGGACACTGATTGATTTTTTTAACAACTTTTTTTTAGTATTTAAGGAGGGAAAAAATTAAAATATTGCAGTTTTAATACAAAATTATCAATATAATGCAGTTTCAAAAGTATTTACGTATCTATTGCAGTCAATTGCGCCCCACGAAGACACCACCGAACATGTCCTCTCCAGGAGCGACTCAGCCCCAGTCGCGCCCCAGCCAGGCGCAACTCACCTAATTGCAACACGTGTCATTTTGAAGCGCAGTGTCCATAAAACTTCAAACGGTCATAACTTTTGACTGGAATGTCCGATGGAGGCGTACGATATGTTAAAACGCTCGAAATTTAGTCCTCTAGCCCTGGGCAAGGGCTGAGTCGCGCCTGGAGAGGACGTGCTCGATGACATCTTCGTGGGACACGATTGACTACAATAAATACGTAAATACTTTTAAAACTACAATATATTGATAATTTTGTATTAAAACGACAATATTTTAATTTTTTTTTTCCTTTTAAGGATACTGGTTAGTTACATCTGAAAGATTATGTTGAAAAAAAAAAACCGGAACATGGAGACAAGCATGTGTGAACGAGGAAGGAGAGAAAGCATAAAAAGGCGGCTACATTAATAATAGTAGAATGCGCGTCTCTGTGTCCTGCACGTGGCACCCCAGCATGGTAAATAACGATGAGAGCCACCTTGGGATTTTGTTATTAGAACCGGTCGTAGTGGCATATGCGTTGACTTGACAACTTTTTTCATTTATGGTTCATCATGATTTAACAAATCAAAAGAATTCAATTACCAACTTTTTTGGGCAATTCCTAGAAATTTAATTCGTTTTGTCGTCATGCGAGTTTGATTGAGATTAAAATATTTTAAAATTAATATTGTTTAACTTTAAAAATACTAGTAGTAAGTAGAGCCTTTGTAAGTTTGTTGTTGTATTTTGGTTTATATGTAATTTTCAAATTTTGGTTTTTTGTTTGTTTAATTTGTTCATGTTTGTTCTTCGTAATTTTGTAGTTGTTAAAGTTAAGTTGTTTATTTTAAATTTTATCTACTAATTAAATAATGGAAGTATGGCGTAACAGCGGTTGATATAGATTAGCAATGGAAATCAAAATGTTTAAAACAAAATTGAGAAAAAAAATGTCATCCGTTACATTTTATACATGTTATTTTCATCTTTTTTGTTTTGTTTTTCAATTTGTATTAGTCTAATATCTATCAGACTTTCGTTACATTTGTTAATTATTGCTTAGAATTTGTAGTCAAAGACTTAATTTAAATAATTAGGAAACGATAAGAACTAAATGCAATAAATTAAAATAAAAGAGATAAATCATACATTGATTTATCCCTTTTTATAAGCACAGACATATGGGATTGAAAAAGTAATTAGGTCAAAATTAAATATAATTACCAATAAAAAGTTAATATTTAATAAAAATACGACATTAAATGTAAAATAATGTTTTGTTTAATACTTTTACTTGGAACTCAAAGAATATCTTGAAAACATATTGGAGTATTTTTGCAAAATTTTTTATTTTATTTCATCACATAAAAGTGGTAGATTTAATTTAGATAAAATGAAAATTATAAAATAATATTAGTGCATAGCCTATTTTCCCCTTTAAAAATAAGTAGAAAGATTTTTTTAGTTTACATGTAATTTTGATTTTTTGTTTAAATTGTTTATGTTTCATCTTCATAATATTCTAATTGTTAAAATTAAGTTGCTTATCTTAAATTCTATCTAATAATCATTGGGAGTGTAATAAAAATGTAATGTAAGTCGGTTTGTATAAACTAACAATGGAAAAATATACAAAATACTTAAATAAAAATTATAAAAAGCAAAAAATCTCTTCGTTACATTTAATACATCTTATTTTCTTTTAAATATTTTATTTTTTGGTTTTTTCCTTTGATAATCTATTCTAAATAATACGGATCCCACTTTCGTTACATTCTGTTAATTATTGCAGAGAATTTGTGGTCAAAGACTTAACTTAAATAATTAGAAACGACAAGAACTAAATACAAAATTAAAAGTAATAGACACAATCACACAAATGATACATAGACTTATGGGATTAAAAAAGTAATTAGGTCAAAATAAAAAGATTGGCCAATAAATAAGCATTTTTTAATAAAAAATATTTAATGTAAAAGAATGTTTTTAAAAAATTTATTGAATACTTTTACTTTAAATATAAAGAATATATTAAATATATTTGAGAGTGATAGATTTAATTAAGATAAAAGTCATAAATAGAATAGGGTGATATTATTTATAAAAAAATTGCGAATTATGCAATAAGTTTGTGAATAATATTAAAAAAAATATAAACAATAGTCTTTCTTCTAGATGATGTGAATGTCCTTTGTCAAGTGTACCTGTAGTGACAGTGAAGTCTTTTTGTGGCCAAAACTTTCTACTTTTCATTAAATTCTTTTTTGCTGATTACTCCCCACTTTTCATAAAATAACTAGGAATAAAAGTGAAAATGTCTTAGATCGCTTTACAGTATCAATCAACCATAATAATTTATGATAGTATGTGTGTGAGACTTTATAGATAATTAAAATAAAATTTAAAGTTTTTAAAAAATGTAACATTTTGTGATTTGTTGACTATATAAAAAATATTTATATTAACAATATATATCAATTAAATTCACCAAAAAGAATTCATAAAAAAATCACCAAAAATATTATCTTAAAAAGATTCTAATTAATAAGTTTCTCAATTAAATTATAATATTTTTTTTAGAAATTTATTTAATTCTTTTTAAAAGATATTTTTATACACTTGTTGAATTATTCTCTTTTCAAATATTAATGAAAAATAATTAAATAAATAAAAAATAATTTAAAATAATAATATAAATAACTTACAGATTAAATAAAAAAAATAATTTTTAAGGTACCTAAATTTATTAAAAGAATCATATAATTAGATGACCTCGTTATATTTCATTGATTATTAAGAAGACTTGGCACTAAACTTTCCTATAAACGCGTCTTAACTCTTAACAACTTCCTTTTCGTACGTTTTCAATTCCGTTCAAGACGATTCAGTCATTTGGTCCTTTTGACACTTCGTTTATTTGTGGGTCTTTTGCATTTAGTTCATCATCCTATAATACAGTGAAACCGACACGGAGACACCACGTTTTCTCAGCAATTTGTTGTAGGAAGGCAAATTACAAAAAATGATCGAGATTGGATTTGGATGGATATTACCATTAATTTGACAAAAAGTATTCTTTGGATGTTTTCAAAGTTATATTGCTTAGTATACTTGTGTTTTATTTGAAATATAAAGGAAAAAGGGAAATAATTTATTGTGACATTTTCTTAACTATTTTATATTTCAGTTACATACTTGGAATTTTGTTAAGATTAACTAGTAGTCCGGTGAAGTAATTGTGTTAGAAAGTTTCATAATTATTTTTATTGTGCAAAAAAAGTTATACTTTATCATAATTACATATAGGATTAATTAGAATCCGAAATTATTGGTTAAGACTGAATTATTTCACAAGTCACATCCGCTGACCTGATCTTATAACATTTTAGTCCTTTAATAACTCTTTTATATTAATTTCAAAAAGAAAAACAACTATTTTACATTCGGATTTTAATAAATAAATTAGAATTTTAGTTTTTCTTGTTGACTAATAATTTAGTTTTTGAAAATATTATGTTATTTTTGTCGTGTCAAACATTTAATTGTTGGCCAACAGAACTTGGTCTTAGAGTACTTCAATATATCATCAAGTTTTTCTGTTTGAGTTTGACTTTGCTTTCAAGTAATGAAAGAAATACAATATTGTCGTTTTAAAAGAGCCCATTCTCCATCATAGATATCAAAAGACTCAACTTTTGGATTAGCATGAGTCTGAGCTGACTTTCAAATTACTGGTCTCGAATTATATACATATAAAGCTTTTTAGACTTATTATATTAAATAGTCATTCAATTTTTTTTACATATATTTATGTTATAGAGATTATTAATTACATAACAGGGTACATGCCGTGTAGAAGGTATAAAGTGATAAAGAACAAAAATAGGATGAACGTGGATTATGAGAGAATAAAATGTATGTGTTTATAATATTTTAAAAAATATCTTAAAGTTTAATTAGTATTTTTAACTAAATGAAGATTTATAAAATCTTAATTAAAGGTAATTTATTTTGTAAAAAAAAAAAATCCAACTTGACTTTTTTCTTAATAGAATATAGGTTAGTTATCTATTCTGTTAGAAGTTCGTTATATGAGTCCCATATTAATAAGAGATTAATGTACAGAATTTTATATCTTTTAATCAATCTATGAGTTTTTATGAAATTGCATTTCTCTCAAATTACTTGTCCTTAGCATATGATTTTTATCCTTTACATTCTAATTACCAACACGTTATTAGAGTGACACTTTCGTTTTATGGTGTCATCATGTTTAATGTTTTACCATGGTTCACTCCACCATCTCCCATTTATGGAAGAGAACAAAGATGGAGGAGAAGAAGAAATCCTTACATACCACTACTTGATGCCATTAATTACCGTCATGGAAGGAAGGGTCTCTCCATTCCAATGGTCACAAAAGCAAGTTTTGTCGTTACCGTGCAAGAAAACATCATTAATTAATGCTTGCAAGTTGCAAGTTTCTCTCATAACTCAAAAGTGACTCTTCACCATTGGGGTGTACGAAGGATTCACAATGTCTGCAACATATACAAATCTGAACTCACCAAATTAATACGATAAGAGTAATCAAATCAATCTTATAATATTATTTATTTCATTATATATTATTAATAATTATAAAAATATACATAATGAAACCGGTACGTAATATACCCAAATTCGAATTCGATTCCGCTTTTCCAAGTCAGAGAAAATCTGATCCTGACTTCAATCAAAAGAAAGTTTTTTTCGTCAAAATCGGGATGAGATGGGATGGATACCCATAAGTTTAGTTTTATTGTCATGTTGATTTATCGTTGGTATATGTGGATAAAATTTAACTAGAAAGGTTTTGCTCACAGTTTTAATCACTTTTATTAAAGCAAAAAGTATTGCAATTCAACTCACGAGGTTTTGATCGCTCTTAAAACACAAAAGTGAGTCAAAAAGTAATTTCATCTCCTTGTTAATCTAATCATTTGTTTTCATCTCCTTTTTAGCATGCAGATACGTAGTTTCCTAATTCCCGCGTACATCTGAAGCACCCTGCACCTGCACCCTCTTTTTAGACTTACCGTGTAGTTGTCTTTGATAGCTAGTGACCCAAAAAGCTCGAAGTAAGCTCGCAGAAAATTGTTTCTTGTTTCTTGCAAGAAAAGAAATGAAAAAAAGGTTTAAAAAAATCATGATCAAGACTTAGTCGAGGTCGTCGTCTTAATCTTGTTATTAAATATTCATTCATTATAATAATGGAATGAAGGCAAAAGCAAGGCCAAAAGCCCAAAAGGTTGAAGATTTAACGATAGAGTTATTATTATCATTTATTTATTTCAGGAAAAATTACTCATCTTTATTATTACACAAACTTTACCTTTTAATTCCTATATAGTTGAAAATGATCTCTTTTTATCCATGTACAACTATATAACTATTTTCATATCCTTTTCGACAATGACAGAGCTTCAGCGAAAAATTAGGGGAGCCACAGTAAGAATTATCCTTTATAATAGAAAATAGATAATTGAGAAAGGAAAATAAATACTTTTATGTTATTGCTTGGTTAGGATGAGAAAATTAAAGAGTAAAAAAAAGTTGAGTAATCAATCATCATAGATAATTCAGCTTGGTGGATTTGGATTTTGATCCTTCAAATGACTCCAACTTGCTGAGTGACTTGGAATGGGTCATGGAATTAGCGAGCCAACTTTTGAGAAGAGGAGAGAACAGGAGATGTGAGGAGATTTTTCACGATATATATATATATTTGGAATTTGATTAAGACCAAATCGTTTACTTTAAAAGGTAATGTCCTTCATACTTTTGTTAACTTAGGCTTGTATTTGTAGTCTAGAGCAACGAAGGTTCAACTTTAGTTAGGTGATGATATGTTTTCTCTGTTTTAGGGAATAATCGAGAACATGAAGAGAAACAATGCCTTGAATGTTATTGTTGAGTTAGTGAAGCCCAGAAGAAAGAATTCTAATGGCCCACTATTAAAACGGTGCGTTTTGTTTAGTAGCATATTGTCACCTTCTATGCATTCCATTATATATATAATATGGAATGCATAGAAAGTGACAATATGTTATTTTTTATTTTTGTCTTTTGGTTTTTTCTATTCTCTCTCTCGAAGCTTCGGCGCTTTCTCTTCTTCCTGTTTTTCTGTTTCCTGTGACTTAGTTCTGCTAGGGTTTCCTGAGTCCTTAAGATACCTTGAGCTTTGTCCGTTAACAGTGGTGGTTAATAGTTGTGTGTAGGTCTCTGTTATTCTTCTGGTATTGTATTATAGGTGGAGATTACTTCTTTGGTATGAATTCCTTGGAGTTCTTGATATGTTCTCACAAAAGGAACGTCAAAATGAGTATCACTACTAAGGATAGTCCCCCGTGAAACCATGAAAGAATGGTTAAAATTTTATGTTTGGTCATCTATTTTGGGGTGATAAGCCATGGAAAATTTGCGTTGTGTTCTCTAAAGGTCAAAAAGTTCTTACCAAAAATAACTAATGGAGATCTTGTTAGAAAATAATGAGGAATAGTACAAACAAAAACAAAACACTTATTCAAAGATGTTATGTCATGGAAACCACTTTCTTGAAGCAAAATTCGACTAAACCGTGATGCAAATCTGAAATGTCGATTGCTCCTCAATGTTAACATAAAGAGCCTACAAACACGTGCACTCGTGGCCTTAGGCTATGGGAAGCACAAATCCATTGCCTTATAAATATAAAACCAGAAAAGAGAGGAAAACATAGCTGTGAAATATAGAAGAGAAGAAAATTTTTGTGTCCTACGAACTCCTCAAAACCCCTTTTTATAGAATGTTTGATCTGAACTGTTGTACCCAATACTTAAAATACAAACGACATATAAGACTATATCAAAACTGATTATTAGAATCTAAACCATTAAACACAACAAAACAAAAATATAAATAATAATAATAAGTTTTGATCTTTTTTCACTGATGTGGGGTAACCAAATGGTAACATAATAAAACCTGCAGTTTGTCATTGTCCAACAATCCCCCACCAATGGCAAAGCTATTATAAAACAAAAGAAAATTTGGGCAAAAGAAAGATTAACACTTAAACATCAATATCATAGTGATTGAATTGACACACAGTTGAAGTGAGACAACAATTGCGTCTAGGTACTGAATTACCCTTAAACTACCAATACTTTAATTAAGACCTTCATCACACATATTTTTACCTTAAAAATATGGGATTTCCACGATAATTGAACAAGCACTTTTAATGGTCATGTGCACACCTTGGGTACTCATGAATGCTTTAGAAAGACAACTAAAGTCTTTAATAGAAGGTTGCCCACCTTAACATTAGTAGGTGAATCCAATGCATCTCAAAAGCACCACCCACAAAGGGCTATGGAATCATTAAGAGCTCCGTAATGCTCAACCTCAACATAGAGGCTTAAGTTCTATCTCTCTTGATGTTTCAAGAACTAATTTCCTTGTCAAACCTTTAGTCAGAGGATTCACTAAGTTTCTCTCATATCTTACAGACTCCAAATAGATCATACTATTCTTCAACAATTCCTTAACTAAAATGCATCTTATGCGCATGTGTCTATTCTTTCCATTATACACATTATTCATGGCACTAAAAAAATAATTTAAATTTCACGAATTAAAAAAAGCACATCCCTCAAATTAAGGGACTTAAATAATAATTAAGCCTAAAAAAATACAATAATCCTTATAAAACTAATCATTTTACAATGATATTTTACAAAAAATACTAAAATGATAAATATTAATTGTTTGTTCAAAATGTTTAAAACTATCATTTCAAACTAATTAACAACTATATTTAATAAATAAAAAATTTCAACGACCTTTAAAAAATATTTTTCTCTTAAAAAATATTTTTTTTTTTGGCAATAAACACATTTAAAACATTGATAATCATACAAAATTCAAATAAATGTTAACATAATATTTACAGTAACAAATCAAACATTAAATGATTAAAAAGTTTATGTTTAATACATTTTTTTATTTATATATATTACACCATTATTATTACTTGAAAAAAGAACAAAAGCATAATAAGTTTGAATAGGCTTAACATTATTTTAGACTTATAAATTAAAAGTGTAATTAATCATCTTTCTATTTTTTTAATGTAATTATATTTAATATACTATTAAAAATTTTAAAAACTAATTATTTTATTTATATACATGTAAATTTAAAAATAAATTATAATAAATTTCATTAGTCTTAATATTTTTTAACACAATATCTAATCAATTAAAAATATAAATATAAAAAAAATTATATAATTTAAACGAATCGTGCATTGCACAGATTTAAAATCTAGTTGAATAATCATCCTTTTGTTGATTTAGTGGAGGAAATCAAAGCAATGGGTAGCAAATTTCAGTTTCATAAACTTGTGCATGTCGTGAGAGAGGCAAATAAGCTAGCTGATAGTTTTGCTAGCTATGGTGTATCTATTGCTATAAAATCGTTTACAATGATCAGGCATGAATGAATTGCAGAAACAAACAGGATTCAGGAAAGAAAATCCATCAAAGAGATATCTTGCCCCATGACACATGAAACCTACTCATCTTTAAATATTGGCAACGCCTCTAGTACTTAATTCAGTTAATTGTAATTATCAGATGTCCATAGGAGAACCACCTTGGTCTACAGCAGCAGCAGCAGCACCCTGATCTGTGGGAGCATCCTGTTCGGCTGCTGGCTGAGCTTCTTCTTCAGCTGGCACGGCTTCTTCCTCCCTCACAATCTCAAAAGTATCAATCAACTGTTGAACAGTTTCCTGATCCAAAATGTGGAATGGCTCACCAACTCCAACCACAGCAATGGTGCACACAGCACTCCTGAGTTTTTCACCTTGCAAGGACTCCCTAGTTGCAATAAGTGCATCTTTGATCAGATCTTCTCGTGAAGAACCCACGAAATTCTCAAACCTGCGTTCCAAATATGTCTTTGCAGCTTGAGAGCGAGACCCAATAGCAAAAGCCTGATATTCAAAATAGTTTCCACTGGGACAGTTGTAATAGAGGTGAGCTCCTGATTCATCTAATCCAGCTACCAGGAGTCCAACTCCATAAGGACGTTTCCAAGACCGCTGGGTGCAAACCTGCAACTCAAAATTGCATTACAAACAGTGATGAGAATGAAATATTTCAAGTTCTAATAAAATTTGCAGATAATTCTTTCTTTCTGTACTCTTGCCACATAATTCTGCAGATACAAGCACAAGCATTGCCTCCCATACCCCATTCATTCGACTTTCTACAACTAAAACTCAAATATAACTGTATATCATAAAATAATGTAGATTAGCTAATCCAATATTTTTGTTCATTGTGAACCGAACATATCAGTTTCCAATAATGTAACTATATTAAAGAACCTAAAAAAAGTAAAAGAGGCGGATGGTTACTGATCCTAAAAATGTTGTTCAGCATACTCTCTATCTCTATCTACTGAAAGACCCATCAAACCCAGCAAGAAAATTTTGGGTAAAAAATGCACTTTTTATTTCTTTAATAAACTCAAGCCGTATGATAACTTCAACCTTACCCACTCTAGGACTTTTACAAGCAAGCTACATTGGCTTCAACATAACAATAATCCGTCTTCCACTTCACTTCGTGAAACAGCCATATCAGCATAGATTTGCATGGCATAACAACTATGACACAGATACATAACTTGGGAAGATGTAAACATAAATATTTTCATCCTTCAGGATTTCCTCTCACAGTAAACAAAAATCTTGACAGTGCTATGAACTATTCAAATTTCAAACAGAAATTGGACCCAGCCTCTCCCACAACCACAATAGAGGAAGCACATTTGTTTAAGATACACACACACACATCAATCTTGTAGCAGCACATAGTGGTCAGCTTTAAAGATGCTAAAGCAAGATTATGGAAGCAGGTTAAATTATAATACAAACTATATAATTATACTACACAAATACTCGAACAAAAAAAGAAACCAAAGTTGTATTGGGAAATCTAAATGAAGTCAAAAAATGAAAGATGATGGTCCCTTATATCATGGTAGCACTACTATAGTATGTGAAATGCCACTATTCCGGCTGCAGCGATCCCAATTGAAAACCGCTCCGCTGTTTGAATTCTGTAGCAGCCTAGGACCACTTCACTCCACTACTCTGCTATATTGCAACTATATAGGGCTACTTATAACTCACTAAAATGCTCATACGGATACCCAACATCTTCTCTAATACAAGAAGATCCTCAAAACCATGAAGGAATACAAGTTCAGCACACATTAGAGAAAGAAAACACATACTCAAACATTCATTTTGTATTTAACAACTAAGTTACAATGGCCGCACAAAGAACCAAAACAGACCGGTAGTACATCAAAAGGTTTTAAAAATTAGTCAGCAACCACAATTGCAGCCTAAACATCAAGGATTGTGAAGTCTTCCCGACCGCAAAATAGCAGCCACATCAACTACATTTGTCTGCAATCGTTCCCAATAGTAATGAAACCCTACCACAATCACGATTTTAAATTGCAGTGGCGGTTCCGTCGAGTTCGTTCATATCACAGACAAATGCAGTCACACACAATTACACTCAAACAACCCAAAAAACCTTGACGTTATCGTGGCGGACATTTTTCAAAAACTTACATAAAAAAAAAACAATTATCACAACTAACTCAAATCAGCATCGGTCTCCATCCATTTTTTGACAAAAACCTAGGCGGAAGAAAATATAGTAGATTGGGAAGAGAGGTGACCTGAGCCTTATCGGCGAGCTGAACGACGAGTCTGCCGACGGGGAGCGGTGACTCGTAGGTGTAATTATAGTTGATGCATTCGGATCTCATGTAGCGGGAGAGGACGCGGCCGTCGGCGGTGAGGCCGGCGATGGCGACGCCGATGTGGTTGTCGACCTTGAAGATCTTCTTCTGGTGAGAGGAGAGTTCGGAATTAGCCTTGTTGACGCATGCGAGGACCACGTGGGTCTTGGATCGGAGCCCTATCGCCGCCGAGCCCTGCTTCACCGCCTCCATCGCGTACTCCACCTGGAACAGCCGCCCCGCCGGACTCCACGTCGTCACGTCCGTGTCGTACTGGTTTCTGAACATTTTCACGATTCAACAATAAACCAAACACCAAAACCGAAACCCTCTCTTTCTTCTTCTTCGCTCTCTCTTTATTTCACATCCTTTTCTTCTTCCTCAAGAAGTCTCTATTCACTCGCCTTAAGCCTTCAGTGTTGGAGTAAGTATTCTTTGACTTTGACTGTTGGATTGTGCTAAACACACCTCCCATATTTATTTATACACCTCCTTCCAATTTAGATTCCCTTATGTTACGTTAGAACCTAAGCAAGAGAACAAGAAATCTTCTTATATTCTTTTTTTTTTTTTTGCGTTTATTAGCGTTTCAGAAAGAGAGAAAGAAACAGAAGGAAAGAAACTCTTATTATTTATACATTTTTTATTGATCAAGTTTTAGAAACCAAAAACCTCCCTGATAAAATTCACGCACGTCCAGTGTGGATTTGGACGATTTTCCAATCCTTACACTCTCGTCCACCGCTTTCAAACATTTTCCCTTTTCATTCCTAAATGTGCAATTTTATTGTGTTGTGTGGATACTTGGTACAGGCTAGGTTAATGCAATTGTTTGGTACACCCAAAGCTGAACAATAAAATTGCACCAAACAATTTGCCGTAAGTTGAAAGGCTATTTTGAGTTTGATTTTGGTGCTCCTTTTAGATTTAGCTTATTATAATAGATGGGTGTTTTACGTGTTGTCTCGTATTGCCGAGTAGAAGGGGTGTAGTAATCTTCGTAAAAAGAAAAACATGGATATGCATGGAAAAAAGAAGTTAAAGGGGATGTAAAAGTAAATGCTAGAGGTGTATTTAGCAAAATCCTTGAATGTCTAGTCCCCTATGGACTCCTTGGATAGGCCCATCTATTCATTAATATTAGGGAAATGTTGTTTGCACCATCCCACAAATTATATAACACTAGAATAAGTGAGAATCAATGCTACTATTTTGTATATTATCTATTATTTTATTAGTTTTTCTATTTATATTCAATAAAAATACTTTTTTATTAAATCCATTTTCCAGATTCTTTTTTGCAATACACATACTTATATCTTCTATGTAAAAAAGGACACTTAATACATTCGTATTCACAATGATGTTATGTTTTCTCATTTTTCTTAAAATAATTAATAGTATATTGTTATCAAATTGTGTAAAGATAGATAATAACAATAATAGTAATATAATAGTGTTGGGTAAAATCGGTGCAACGATCGTACCCTAAAAAATAAAGGTGGGTTATCGTCAACCCTCAAACTAAATTTGTGGAAACGTAATCAAAACACAAAAGAGAGCGAGAGAGACAATCACACAAGCAATCTATTTTACGTGAGAAAACCTTCCCTGAATCCAAAAAGGAAAAACTCACGGGACCTTGTCCAGAATCAAATATCCACTATAACTGAGAACGGTTACAATGAATCAAAACACACCAAGGTGGTGGTACACTCAACCTCTCCAACAATGGTGATAATCAAACTCTCTAAGTGTTTCACTCTGAACTCTCAAATATGCAAGCATGCAGGCTTGCTCAAATGTATGAAATTTCTCACGCACTCAAATGTCAAACGACGGAGTATCTCGCGCTCTCTCAATTCTCAAATCTGAGTCTAACCTAATTACACCCTCAACTAATATATTTATAATGATAAATTATGTCTGAGATATTAAACCCCTTAAATGGGCTTGGACCAGCATTAAAGAAGTAAAGTCCAACAAATAGTAATAGATATTATAAACATGTTTCTATTCCCATGCCTCACCCAGTTCTCTCTAGACTTTTAAAACCAGATCATTTCCTCTTGGGCAAGAATAGTATTGTACTACTTTTGGAAAGTTAACTCCAAATGCATCAAGCTGCATGCATATGAATACCCTTCAATCTAGAGTGAAAGTGATAATGTCATTTCTATTAGAAAGAATCCAAATTCCACCTGCATGTCATCTTGCTTCTTGAATGAATAAGTCCTTTTGGTGGTATTTTTGTACCATATTCTTCACATGCCGCTCTTCTAATGTTCCAAGCAATAGCTGAAAAATCCCCAAACATCATATTCAAGGAAACATTTAAAGGAGGGCAACAATATCGAGTTAGGTGATCGTAACATCTTTATTTGTCAATCTCTACATATATAAGTTGGGATCTCCATGTTCAGTCAAGGGAAAATCCGATAAACTCTCGAATCTCCAACAACTCAATGAATGGAACCACCATCATGCTTAGGAATACTTTCCACCACATCCATCCTGTTCCTTTTATTCATCTTTATTTTTCTAAACAAAATTAACATAGATTTTAATTGGGACTAAAATCAAATAGATTACCACAAAAGTTAAAAATAAAACATCAACAATAAGAAATATGAGAACAATAAAAAAGATTCATCATTTAGCTTTTTATCTGTTATTCTTTTTTATCAGTAGAACTAACCATTTTTAGTGTGACAAATTAATGTTATCCTAAACAAATCAAGGTAAGAAATTAGGAAAGATGATGACACTTGACTTTCGAAGCAGCATGAGAATGAGAATTTGAATTTAAATTTGGTGTGAAATATTAATTTGAATATATTAAATGAAACATAAATGAAACCTCCAAAATGTATTAATGAAACATAAATGGGAGATAAATGTATTAATTTGAATATATTAATAAAACATAAATGAGACATAAATGTATTAATTTAAATTTGGTTTATAATCCAACAGTTACCAAATATCAACGGATCGATGACATGTGACTTTGGAAGCTTGAGAAATAATCTTATCTTACATTCTTTAGTTATTACAAATATCTTTATGAGAAAAATGGATATATATTACAGAGTAACAATATGATTATTAATATTAAATTTTATTTTTATATGATGAATCGTGAGTAGATGATTATAAGTGTACAGATATTAAATTCTATTTTTATTTTAAAAAGTTCATACATTTATTTTATTTATTATCAAAATCATTATTAACATGTTTGACCAAATTATTTTAATTATGTGTTTATTAACATATAATTTTATATTATTGTGAAGTTAATTTTAATTTTTAATTAATTATGTCCTTTTATATTTATTTAAATTTATTTATTATTCAAGTTTTCAGTTAGTATTTTAAATATAAAATTATTTTATAATATTTTCTCTTAAAAAAACTTAATTGATTTTTGATACATTCAGAACTTAATTGATTATTATTGTAAAATAAAGAGTCGTAACTCATTTGATTAAACATAATTTATGAATTATCTTGTTTAAGAAAATCACATAGTATAATTAAAATATGATTTCTTCCATTAAATAAATTATTTTTACTCGTAAAGGTGATTTTACACAATTATATGTTAGAAATTTAGCATACATGCCAAATTTCTCCTTTAAGTTAAAATATTTAATATTTAATTGATTTTCTTGACAGCTGAAGTATTTAATTGATATAGTATTTTTTCAATAAAAAAAATAAATAATCGATATAGTATTTTAAATATATGGTCTTTAATAAACAGCCATTTAAAAAATCATTTGAACAAAAAAACAAAAAGAAGAAGCGAGGGAGGAGGGAGGAAGGAGGAAGGAGAGAGACTTTATATACGTGGTAACAGGGCACTGTAGAATTGCGCGTGTGGGTGTGTTGTTTGAGGCTGTCGTCGTTGGTTGTGTTGTGTTGTGTGGGTTTTATGAGAGAGTGAGTTTCACATGGGAAGGGTTTTTGTTCTTGAATTGGATGGCAGATCTTACGGATGCAAATTCTGCAACACCCCTCTTGCCCTCGCCGATCACATTCTCTCTCGGGTACGCTTCTCCTTCTTCTCTTCAAATTCAATTTTGAATACTTGTGAAAAAATATTATATATATTTTTTAATTTATGCTGCTGATTGATGTTTGTTATGAGCATGAACTCTTTCTGAAGTGATGAATTCGATTAGTGAGAGATTGGATTTTGACTAGTTTTAATTATTAATCAGAATCTGGAGGAACCCATTAATTGATCGTGTGGAAAGTTGATATTTTTGTGTGTGTATGTGTGTGTGGATTATTGGTTGGAAGTAGCTGGGTTGCAAATCAGTTTCTGAAAACATAGACTCCATTGTGCAGTACCACTTTCTGATAAATTAGATCCTTTTGTTTTTTCATTAAGATTATGTGTACAATTGGACAAGGATGATTTGAGTCTCTGAATTGAGGCAACCACGTAGTATTCATGGGGCTGGTATTTGCAATTTGGAAATGCCTAAATGATATATATGATGATTCTAGGTTGGAAACGGGGCCAAATGTTTGTTTCAATAGTGCAATCGATCAATGGTTTTTGGCATCAAAGTGATTAGCTATCGGGTGAAAATTCAGCCAGGCACAGTAACCTTATGAGTTAGTATGTAAAGAACCATATGCGAGCTAATGGTGGATCGCATAGGTAATGATGAAAGAGATGACTTTTCTCATAGGTAAATACATAAATCTTTTAGGGACTAATTGGGGTTAATGAAGGTGTTGGAACTGGAATAACTTTAGTGAGAGAACAATAGAAGGTCACTTTTGGGAAGAAAAAAAAAAAGGATGTAGATCATGTTTCAGCTGACAGCTCCACTGTAAATTCTTCTGATCAGAGGGAATCCATGGATTTAGAAATGATTGAATGAACAAGTGTACTATGTATGCTTTTCTGTAAGACACGTATCCCTTCTTTTAGAACCTGTGCCCTGCTGAAGGATGTACATGGAGAGGAGGTTTTTTTTTCCCACTTATTTCGGTGCAAGAGATCAAAGAAATGACTTAGATTAGGAGTTTTTTTATTTATTTAAAATAAACACTCAGTCCACAAGAAAAGTTGCTAGTGTGAAATGTAAGACTGCTTTTGAGTCACTTTCCATTTTGCTTGGTCACACATCTACTACTCCACTTCCATTGTGGGTGTGAAACTGGGAGCTCTCATTTAAAAGGAAGGTCTCCTAATATTGACTTGGCTTTTACGAGTGAGATAATGTTGGGTAGAATTAGTTTATTTTGCTAACGTTTTGTTATGGCTTAGGGTTTAGGATACCAGAAATGAGAATGTGTGGTCATACAAGAAAAGATAAAATACAGAATGACTATATTATATACGAGAAAAGATTGGTGTAGCAGCCATTGAGGAAAAGATGACAAAAAATCAATTAAGGTGGTTTGGGCATGTACGTAGAAGGCCACAAGAGGTGCCAGTTAGAAGAATATATTGCATGATTTTTAACCCAGGGAAAAGGAGAAGAAGGAGACCAAAAAGAACGTTGGAGGAAATCATCAAAGGAGATCTAAGGCTTAATAATATATCTAAAACTTTGGTTTTTTAACCATGTCGAATAACATTGTGTGATCCATGTAGTCGATCTCACCTAGTTGTTTTTCTTTTTTTTTGTTCACCTAGCAGAATAAGGCTTTGTTGTTGTTGTTTTATTGTGGCTATACATGATTCATATATTAAATTTTTGCCAAGGTTTTGTAATTGAAGATGCACAGCTTTGTAAACGTGCTTTTTATCCTGAGCTTAAATGTAAATAGTAGAAAGTGGCTCAATATCTATGATTGCTGTTGCTTTGAAAAGGAAGCTGAATTATTTAATATCTAGATACTTTTGTTACATTTAGTCTTCTTCCACATAAATTCTTGTAATATAATTTGACTGCTTAATGAGGATGCTAATTATTGATAATTCTTTCACATTTCTGTTGTAAGCTAACTTTATGCTTGCTACATTTTTTATAATAGTATAGAACAAGTTGTAAATATCCAAAATTATAAAAATAAGTTCTACAGTCAAATTTAGTCTTGTCCTATATAATTATCATACATCGCTGCTACTTATTCCACTGTTGAAAAATTTACCTACTTCCTTGTGTACAAGTCTTTCCATCTTCCCTAGCAATTTGACTCTAGTTTGTTTTTCTGTGATGATCAGAACTTCAACTGCAGTCAAGGCAGAGCATACCTTTTCAGCAAAGTGTAAGTTGTTTGAAATGCTCTTCTGTTCCTTCCTTGAATTTTCAGGTTATTATTATACTTTCACATCAAGCTTCAATATTTGTTCGGTATTTTGTTATGGACAATTTTGGTGGTCCTCTCCACCTTCAGGGTCTTTTCCCCACCCTCAGGTTATTCCTCTATTGGTTTGGGGTATTGGATTGAAGCACTGTGGTATTATTACTGATGTCACAAGAATTATGATTTTCTTCTGACTCACATAATTAATTAATTAGCTCCTTTTTTTCACCTATCAAAACCTTATCTTGAACCTTTGTTACTAACTATTTCCTGTGTCCTTGTTTGTTAAATTTTGGTCGCTAATAGGGTGAACGTAACACTTGGGCCTCAGGTGGAGAGAATGATGATATCTGGACTGCACACCGTTGAAGACATATTTTGTTGCGACTGTGGAAACCTTCTTGGATGGAAATATGTGAGTTTTATCTTTGCACCTCTTGTCATACTTTATACAGGAGGATTTTCTGCAACATCATTAATTTGTGGTTGGTGAGTCTTGTAAGTTAAAACTAGAAATGAAGTTGATTAAATACGTGAGCACATCAGAAATTTGAAATCCAATACTTTTATATGTCTTTAACCCCATGAATACAATGAATCTTATCCATAAAACCATATTAAACACTTAAATTTTCCCTATTTCAAGTTTCCAACAATTTTATTGCTAATAAAAGAACAAACAGATGAGAAATTTCTATTTTCCCAATCTGTTTTCTATATAATCCCTTTATGATCTACCATGAAAAGAGTAAGCTTCATTTAGAAGGATTATCTATTAATTATTAAAGCACCCATGGTATTATCATGCACATGCATGCAAACACTTGTTAATTAAGTCTTTCTTTGTTCGTGCATCAAGAATTTGTTGTTCTTAATATCACATATATCCGAATAACGTTTTTTTGAGCTCAGAGCAGTTTGAAGTAATAATAATAAGTTTGGATTCGTTCAGGTTCTGGCACATGAAAAGAATGAAATATACAAAGAAGGGAAGTTTGTGCTTGAGAGGTATAGTTTTAAATGTTAAAACATGGATTTTTGAATTTGATCATATTCATGTCAAGCTAAGTAAAATTTAATCACTGTTGATGCATGTAACAGGTGGACGATAGTTGACAATGAAGAGGAGGAATTGAATTCTGATGCACAAGCTGGCTCTCAAGCTGGCTCAAGTGACACGGAAAACGCCTAGCAAGTGGCTTCTTTTTGATGAATTTGAAGTATTGTATCTAGCAATTAATATATTATAGTATTATTATTATACCTTTAGTATTGTAGATTGCAAATATATTATACCTGCAGTATTCATCAAGATACAATTTCACATAGAAACTTCTTAGAGCAACTTAAGCTTAGCTCATTTGCAGCATTTATAAATCTTAAATCTTGTCATAGCATACCGAATCTTGCAATATATTTATGGAGGGCATATAATTCATCTTATTTATGAGTCGAAGATCTTTACTTTGCTTGATCTCAATAATTCAGATATATGTGGAGAGTTACTGCTCTAGAAATAAGTTTGCAATTACAATTTTTCTGTAAAGCGTCACTTCTATCGCTCTTATATTAAAATTCATCTCATTTGATGTTCTCTCTACATACAAGGACAAGATCAAATTACATTGACACAACTTACATCAATTATTACGTTGTCAATAACTTTCAATAGTTGGAGACTGATACCTTGTTCATATACACCATACCTACAAACTTTTATATTAATCAAAATTATTTGATATGTGTTGATATACACAAAAATTTATGTATATTTTTTAAATATACAAAAATAGGAATATTTTCATTACTTTTTTATTGTTTAATTTTCACAAATGACTCAAACAGTCAAAATAAAATATAGTTATTTCCTATTTGGATGAATTTATTTATAAACACCTATTAAATTATGCGCACTTTTCCTAGATTAAACATTTAATTCTATTTTTTATTTTATGTTTTTTTTCGTTTTAAGTATCAATTCTTAATATTAATTTAATCTAAATTTTATATCTTACTACCTTGGTTTATTTTTATTTATTCATTTTCTTTAAATTTAAAAAACATCCGCACAACATACGGAAAAGTGGCTAGTTTCTATTATGAGACTACACATACATACTTACGCGTATTTTGAGACTTTTTCTTACATAGTTTCTATGTAGTCTCCACGATGGGGAAAAAGTAAACACGATAATGAACAAAATTTTCTGATTTACAATTTTCAGGAGTTCTACTTACGCGTATTTTGAGACTTTTTCTTACATAGTTTCTATTTAGTCTCCACGAGGGGGAAAAAGTAAACACGATAATGAACAAAATTTTCTGATTTACAATTTTCAGGAGTTCTCAGTTTTTGTTGTAGTAAACTCTCAAATTACACTGCCATTCATCTAGCTACCAGATTAGTAGGGCGATTCTGCAATAAAAGAGAATAAAAACCACTTGATGGCAGTAAACAGAGGAATACTAAGACAGACTCATAAGGTGTCAGAATGATGAGATGTCATCATGAAAGTAAAATAGGCCCATTCTCAGCTGCTGTTGAGGTCTTGCCATAATTGTTATGATGCCTTGTCATCTGAATGTCACGTGAAAAATGGGTCCTTGCCTTTGCATATGGGGCTGCTCTTGCTGCAAGAGAAAACATCAAAACAAACATAAATTTTCTTTCAATATGATTTCTTAATGTTCATTGCCTCACAAGGTCATCCGTGGGAGTTACAAACCAATTAGTCCCATTAAAATGTATATTGTTAGGCATCACACAATGTATTGTTATGATGGAAGTGAAAGTGGAACAAACAATGTTTTGTTAGCGTATTGTAATCCACAAATTATGAATATCCTTTA
Source organism: Glycine latifolia (assembly GCA_013407115.1). Classification (NCBI taxonomy): domain Eukaryota; kingdom Viridiplantae; phylum Streptophyta; class Magnoliopsida; order Fabales; family Fabaceae; genus Glycine; species Glycine latifolia. The sequence continues at coordinate 8,486,540 of CM023953.1, forward strand.
CCTGCAATTTGCTGAGCTCGGAGGATATTCTGCCGCCTTTTCCACCAACAAAATGAACAGGTAATAAGAAGAAGAAATGTAAAAGAAGCCCCTAATCCAATGCCAACTTTACCACCACCAGAAAGATGAGGTCCACATGTAGGTAATCCAGGTATACCACACAGACCTGCATTGTCAGTAAAACTGCAAGCATCCACAAGTTAAACTTAGAAATAATTATTACTTAGCAAGAACAAAGTGAACAAACATTTACATGTGGAATATCTTGTCATTGCAATTACGTATTCTATAATTTGTCTAGAGTTTAATATTTGATTACATACTTGAAGCTAGCTCTGTAGAGTAGTCTTCCTCCTACAGTTGCAGGGACCCTTCCAGATAGGAGGTTGCTGTTAAGATTCCTGCATGAAGACATTGTGATACTCATTTGTTGCCTTCATATGTGCTTTATGGGTTAGTTAAACACTGGAGAATCTTACAGTCTTTGTAATGATGTCAACTTTCCAAGGCTTTCTGGAATTGATCCACTGAATAAGTTGTAGGATAGATCACTGCATGATTACATGGCACTCAGAAATGACAATAACATGATAGCCAAAGCCAAGACAATTCATGGAACATGTTTCCAACCTTTCATAATCATAAAACAATGGAAACAATATCACAAGAAAAAGAAAAAGAGGAAGAGATACTTAACAGCACTTGCAGGCTAGTTATTGTACCAAGTGAGGATGGAATTGCTCCATGGATGTTGTTCCTACTCAAGTTTCTGCAAATTCATAAGCTAATAAGCAAAAGGAATAACAATCTGACACCTTAATTGTTTTCTACAAGTCTGTCATACAACCTATATATCACTATAACTATCACATCCTAACATATACTTACCTAACCCAAGATTAATATAATAATAATTGCTCAATAACTTTCTAATACAGAATTATAACTGCCTAATTCAGACCTTGGCCTATCAAGTTCAGACATACACTCAACTATTTGTCGCTAGATATTTGAAAAAGGCCTTCATAAGTAGGTTTTATGATCCCCAATACATCAAGCATAATGCATACATGATACATCCATGCATTGACACAAATATTTATGCATACATGGTTTTCCAAAAATACTTAAAAACCTTTCTGGAACTCACAGGATTCGTAGATTAAGTAGTCTGGATATGTCATCCGGCAAGAAACCTTTCAGACCTTGATTGTGAAGACCACTGTTCATCAACAGACGAAATACTCATTAACTGAGATATAATAACCAAGATATTGAGACAAAACAATTGGAATAATTCAACAGTTCTCAACACAAATCACAATGTCTTTGTATCATAGTGGAACCAATCTCTTATCTAAGTGCTGGGAGTAGTTCTACATTTTTTTAGGGTTAAAATATTTTTTTTGTCCCTTTTCCCCTATATGTGATACTCATTTTTAACTTGATATCTATACTATTACAGTGACGTATAGCTAAGAGCCAAATTAAAAGTGATTCTCATGTATAGGATCCAAAGTTATAGCATTTCTAATTCTTATATGTAACATTTATTTTCAATTAATATAATTCACTATTTTATAACTCCAAACAAATAACAAGAATCAAATTGAAAACTACTATGCGTAGAGGGATTAAATTGAGAACTATTTCCATATAGGGTCTAAATTAAAAGTAAGTGTCATATATAAGAACTAAAATTGTACTTTAACCTTTTTTAAAAATGAAATTGGCCCAAAGGAATATTAGAATGGGGGGCGTCAATGCAAGGGTTACTCCCTCAAGTGAGAAACATAATAAATATCACAAAGTAAAAATCTACACTTCCAGAATGAGTTAAAAAGAAATGTCTAGAAAAAGACGTATGTTAACTAGTGTTTACATGTAAGCTGTCATTGTGCATACATAAATGCATACAGCCAAAACTCAAAATTCTCCCTTTTTTCTCCCTAATAGAAGGTTATCCATTTCCTTCCTCTAGAAGCTCTGATGTGGAAGAAATAAAATTCTTGGTTTTTGGTATAACTAGAGAGAACAAATTGATAAAGTGAAACAGAATACAAGAATTATTAAGACGAAAACAGCATGAAAGGCTACCAGGCTACTACACAATCAAATGTACAAAAAGAAAGAAAAGCTTTACATAAGGATAACAAGAAATTACAGTCCATCAATGACCCAGCTTCCACTACTTTTGTTTAATTGGCAATCCACTCCAATCCATGGATGTTGTTGAGGAACACAAGGATCACCATTCCACCCAAACCTGGGTGGAAGCCCCAATGCCTTCTTCAATGTTTGTAAAGCACTAACTAGAGTAAAAGACAATAATAAACTTGTAAAAGTTAACATGCATTCAAATTACCAAAAGCAGCATTTGCTGCTATTGATAGTTCATGAATCAGAGAACAAATAAATGGAACAAGTCTTATAAAGCAAATGATCAATAAATATCATCTCTGATATAGGTAAGGAAGAACTCCAAAAGCAGTCAATAAAGAAAAAGCATAACGAGACTAAGCGATCTAACATGTTTGATTGGGAATAGATTTCATGCTCTACTTTTGACACGCTATAGACCCCAACATTGGAGTTTCTTGAGATGTATTAATTGATTAGAAATAAAAAACAAGCCAGAAACCACATAACTCAACATCACTAATTCAAAGTCATTCAAGTTCTCTGCCATATTCAATGTAGGTTATCTTTAATAATACAATAAATACCGTACATCATTAGTATGAACATTCTTGTTGAAAAAACTGTTAACAGTAGTAAGAATCAGCAATCGTACCTTCCTCTGATATAGTTTTTGACTCGGCCATTATAACCTCAAATATCTCAATGGCATTGATTATGGCGAGACTACCTTCCTTTGGTTTCAATATTATTGTCAGAATCCTCCCATTAACAGTAACAGTGGTATTAAGCACAAGGGCAGTATAGATATCCCCACTCAATTCTACAATGTCAACATCTTTGAAAGCAAGATGATCGTTTATTATAATATTGAAGACTCTTTGCCCTGCAGCAGTCACTGAATTATCAATCTCAGCAAAATGTAACCAAACAGAATAGTTTCTGTTGGGATCCACCTTCAATGTGTAAGTTAAATCAGGCTGACTATCAGTACTAACAAGCGCTGACTGATAAAGGGTTTCTGGATAGAAGTTTGGTGGATGTGAAGCATGTTTGATTCTAGTTTCAACTGATCTAGGCTGATCAGATTCATATTCCTCGCCAAAACTTTTAATGCGTTGCCAAAATCTGTCCCCTCCCCTGGAATCCCCTCCATAATCTACATCAAACTTTGACTGCCCAAAACCACAACTCAGTCTTTTAACTGTTCTAAGTATTATCCCTTGACTCCACCGGGGGTCAAAATAATATGCCTTATCATCAATTTGCTGAATCTCAATAGAAAGGATTGCTGGATCCCCATGACCAGTGCTATGGAAACAGATTGAGATTGAATCATTTGTAAGAAACACCAGCGCCTCAGTAAATACTTGATCAATCTGATGGATCCAATTCGGTTTCAGAGAATATAATTGCGTGCCTTCGATAGAAATGTCAAATAGAGGCTCACTGATATCTTTAGACCGACCAACAAGTCCAAAGAAGATCCTGATTGAGTAGTGACCCTTTGACACTTTGTTAATGTTGTAGCAATTTTGTGGACCTTCGGACCAGGGGAAATAGCGAAGAGTGTTGAGTGGTGGGGTAATGAGGCTTGGAAGAGTTGCATTGGTAGCTATGCCTCCTGTAAACCCAAAATCTTCACGCCAAAGGGTATTGGTTGGTTTTGATTGAACATTTTGATGAGCCCCGCAGCTTATGCGCAGAGCAAATGGGTCTGCAGTGATTTGAACCAAATCAAAAAGAGGGGAAAAAACAAAATATTCAAACACAACTTTTGAAAATCATAATCCTCTATAGTATGCGCAAGCTTGAAACTCGGATACACCAAGAAATCAGCTACAATCACGTAGAAACTACTTCTTCACTTGCAAATCTCAAATATAAATTCCGTTCATTGCCAATAAATTGCGAAAATGAAATTCGATCACTTCTCTTAAATGTGCACATTTAAAGCTTAACAAAGAAACCAAACCCAACAAATTCCAATTTGGTAACAGTTATTACTAGTATTCATCAGAATAACGGGGTTTACTGTTTAACAAACTTTCACTAACTGGAAACTTTTCAGAGAAAATTGTGTTAAAATTACTATCTCTGTTTCATATCTGTTTAAATTAATACACACAAATTAACAAACATTTATGAATGTAAAATATTATTATATTTAGACTAAAATACTCTAAATTTATCATTTGTAGTAAATTTCTATTGTAGCAATTACTAAATAAGACTATAAGAGTACAAGTGAAAAAATAATTAATGAATATTTAAAAGCATAGTTTTGAAACAAAATGAAAAAAAAAAAAAGAAGCTAAAACAACAGTATAGAATTGAGGTCGTAACGTGTTTCGAGTTTCAACGTTTGGAAAAGCTTACAACTCTGAAGTTTCTCAAGATCAAAGTATTGAATCCAAATTTGATTGAGAAAAATTGTTAATTCCACTCAAATGAACGTAAACGATAGAGAAAAGAGAAAGAAAAAGAAAACGAGCGAGTTGAAGCTCACATCCATAGCTGAAGGAAACACAAGCAAAGCAGAGCAACATCCATAGCTGAAGAAATCGAAGAAGCATTGCGGTGTATTCACTTTTCTCTTTTTTTTTTTCTCTCTCTCTCTAAAACTTCTTCTTATTCTTCTTTGTCTTTCTTTCTCTCTCTCATTCATCGTGTCCCCATTTTTGTTGAGTGCCTTTTTCTAGAGAGAGAGAGAGAGCGTGTGGGGCGACCGCACTTTTGCACACCACGCTTTGAAAATCGCTTCTTTCAAGTTTACTACTCGCAGGCGCGAAGGAGAGAGAGGGGGAACACGCAGTTGCTACCGTGCTGCTGAGCCTCATCATAACCGGTGCAGTTTCAATCGGACGGTGCAGATCTTCTCTAAGTGCCAACTCGCCACTCGTATCCATATTATAGTCTTATTTATTTATTTTGATTAGGTAAATCAGGTTTACAATATGTGGATATAAATACTTAATGGGTTTCGTAGAGTTAATGAAAAATTAAAGATGTTTATGAAGGAAGAAAAAAATGTTCTTATGAAGTATCAAAGTTGGAGTTACTTTTTTTTATTAGTATTGTGCCTGTCTTTATTTTTTTGGTAATTTTTTTTATCAAAAAATATTAATTATTAATTTATTGATTTAAGTATCAAACTTGCAATCTTTTCATTTTTTTTCTCTCTTTCTTAATTACTAAATCAACTTTACATCTTCTTAAAAGGTTAATTATATATTTAACATATATAATTATAATATAAGTGATTTTTTTAACAAAGTAAAAATATAGTAGTATTACCTAGGGAAGAAACTGAAATTTATTGAAATTAGTGGGATGATTATTGTAGTTTTAAAGAGAGAGATGAATGATTTAGGAAACAGTTAAAAGATAGTAGTATAATTGTTTGATAAAATAAGGGTTTTTCGTTTTTATTTATTTATTTAAAAAAAAGAAGAAACAAGATAATAAAAAATAGAGATTTTATTAAGTTAAATAAAAAGATAAAGATGATTTTTTTACAAAAATAAAATAAAATAAAGGTGATGAGAAAGAAAGAAACTGATCATATAAAAATAGTAGCATAGTTATCATAGTTTAACGGGGAGGTTACAAAGTTCAAATTTCTCACACTAATATTCTAGTATTTGTGATTAAAAAAACATAGTTTAAAAAAGACTTCCAGTCCACTAAACCTCTGACTGACACGTGTATTAAACTTTTTCAATGGCTGAGATTTACTTTTATCTAATTCAATTTAAAAAAAAAAAACTGAAATTGTGTTTGCAATTCCTACTACTTCCATTTGCGTCCGTAACCCATCAATTTTGATTTTTTTTGTATAAAAGTAATGTTCCGTCCTGCCGTATCCTCCCACTGTGTTGCCGTGTGTGTATAGCAAAAAAAAAACCCCGTTCAAAAGCTGCATCCCGTTTCATATTCGTTTCATCACTTTCAAATGTAAATAATTTCAGCCGTTGATAATCTTTTAAACCACGTGTCAATAAAAGCCTTGAGGAAATGGAGATGTCCATTTGTTTACTGATGAGGATCAAGAAAAATGAGTGAATATTCTAAAGATCAATTAGTGAAGAGTCGAGATTGCTCCAATATTTGAACATAACTTGAGTTCTAGATGTCTATTTTAGGAGTTCTTTGATGTGTTTGAAAGCTCTAAAGATTTCCTACAAGTTGTATTTCTAGTCTCAAGTCCTAATTTTACATCTATGATGATGAAAATGGGACATGAAGTTCAGCACAAATTAAACTTTTTTTTAGTATAATTTTTAATAAGAAATATGTTACTCAAGTCCCACATTGGAGAGAAGTAGGAGTGAGGCAGCACTTGTTGGTTATAAAATAACCACTTATTTGTCTTATGTACTTACCTTTGAATTGAATAAAACTTGCACTTTTAAAAGTGTGTGAGAGGAAGTTCCTCTTGGGTTCTTAATTGGACCAAACATTGGTTTTTATCAAAGGTTCCTATAATCTTTGTGGCGAATCCTCACGGGACTTATCACTTTTCATAAGGTGTGGCGTCTTCTTCCATTTCTTGTCTTTTTCCGCCTTTTTACTTTATTCTGTTTTTTTATTTAGCATTTTGTTCATGTTAAATTTGTTATTTCCTTGCACTTTTATTCATATTGTCTTTATCTTTGTTTCTTTTCGCCAAACACTTGGCGTGCGTCTTTTTCTTTTGTTATAACAAGAAGCCTTTTCAAGGACGATCCGTAGAAAAACAATGAACCCCTATATTGGTTCATATCATTTACCAAATGGAGAGGGAGAGGAGCTGAATTTAATATATTGTTCAAAAATAAAACTGTCTAATAAATTGTGCAATGTAGATATTCTTTTTAGTTTTATAGTTAATATAGGATTTATTTTATTTTATTTTATTTTAAGGTAAGAGGTTGATACTGTTTATTTTTAAACAGGTGAGGGGAAAGATCTGAAGCCGTTAAATTACTCAGCATTGTTAATCTTAAGTCTGAACAATATGATTGCAGCTGATGATGCTACTTCATTTGGATCCGACGGTTCATAATGGTCATTGATGGGTTCATTGAACTTTTTGACTTTTGACTCACACTGGGTGGTGGTGGGGAGGGATTAGTGCGCAATCATCGGAGGACAAACGAGATATTTTTTTCATCGTGTATTTCAAAAATAGTAATACATCAACGTACAATTAATTAATTTATGTTCTAAAATTTAAGTTCAATCTCTATAGCAGTAAAAAAAAGAAGTTCAATCTCTATAATTTTGATTTATTTAATAAAATGCTTGTACTTATAAAAACTAATTTAGTATCATTAAATTTCCGTTATTTTGATAAAAGTTATAAATTTTTTCCTCAATTTTCTCTTTTTTGATTTCACCACCGCAACATCTTTTTTTTGTTGCTATATCCACTCTTTATTATCCAAGTACCATTCCTTTTTTTGAAAAAAAAGTCAATTTACTTAAATAACTTTTCTTGTTCAAACCTTATTCTCTTACATGTACACTCCCATTTTCAACACAACACACTTCCTCTTTCATATCATCAAGTCATCACCAACTACTCATTAATTCAAGTAATAATGGATTCCGTCTCCTTAAACAAAATTTTAGATTTGAATCTGAAAAAAAATATAGAAAATTACTCCAAGAGAGGTGACAAACCATATTGTCGGACAAAAATTAGAAAGAGGGGGGCTAAAGCCACCGACTGCCTCCCCATGTATTCATCCTTGGCTGAGATTGAATAACTAATATCAATTATATTTTATCTACTCTATTTGCTCCATTATTTTACATTTTTTCAATATGAGATTTTTTCCTTAAAATTTTGGAAAATATTTTTCAAAACACAAGATAGTATACTAGAAAGTGTTTTTCTAAAAGAAAAATTTGTTCTAGAAAGTACTTTTTGAATTGTGTTATATTTTTTAACATGACTAGAAAGTATTTTTTAGAATGTTATATATATCGAAAATTACTTGTAGAATATAAAAAATAAAACATTATCCTGGAAAATACATTTTGATCTAATGATTATGTATTAATGTTATGGATATATATAAAGGGTATATATGACAATAAAAATTAGAAAATAAACAAATGAGAGTCTACTTAGAAAAAGGGGAAAATATAGCAAACACGTTTCTTATTTTGGTGGCCATAATACAGAACATAAGTTCACATTGAGATCTCCGCCATGGGAGGTTGGCTGATCAAAATCTTGTGTTTTATGAGCAAATGTCTTTATGTTACAATATGGATATTTTATCAATCCTACACAAGTATATGTCTATTATTTTAGTACTTTATAAAACTAGATAATCCTTCCACGTGTATTCTTTTTTTAGAGCAAACTCTGTTAAAAACATTATCAAAAATTAAACATAGACACTTCTTTTAAATTTTAACAATGGTTCAAACATTAATCATTATGTAATTATGTGAATTTCTTTTGCTAAACTAACCATCTTGATAATAAATGGAGAAAAATAGAACTTTATATATAAAAATAAATATATGTATCTTCCACTATATATGATTGCCTTTTGATAATACATCACACATCAACAAACATGATTTCAATCAAATGCACCACATGGTTATGCTTGGAGTGAATTGTTCTACTTTAACACTTGTTCACGTCGGTAAATATTAAGGAGAGAGGACAGATGATTATAATTGAAAGTCAATATTAACATTTTTTTAAAAATTTTGCCTAACTAATGAGCCGATTTCAAGACTCATTTCTATTTAAAAATGATAAAATGGATCAGCTCATAAAAAATAAGCTGGACTAATCCTAATCACAAAAATAACGAGGTGGGTTGAACTTATTCACTTTGCAAAGTAAACTACCAATATTAGTCCACCCCACTTTTCTTAGTGGATATAGGTTGGTCCTTCAGACTAAATCCATTTTATCATTAGATTTCACAATACAAAATAACAAAGTAGATCAACACATCAAAAATAATGAGTAAAATAGATCAATAAATCAAAAATGAATTGAGTTGACACTAACCCACAAAAAAATAGACTAGGCTATTCCACTTTGCAAAATTTGTTAGTCTATTCCACTTTTTTTTAGTAGATTAAGTGGACTCTCCATGGAGTCAAAGCTTATTTTGTCATCCTTACCTTTATTTATACATGACATTTTCCAACATTGTTATCCACAGGTCATTGTCTGATTTGTCTCATTATTCTCTTTTTGCCACCCCATTATGTGTTCTTAGTCTTGTCCCTCTTGTACATATATAGTACGGGACCTGTTATTGTGCGCTTCTAACATGTCAGACCGTGGTGATCCGCTGATGTTGTTGCCACTTATCTAAGGTACTGTCTCGTACCTTATTTTCCATCATTTCATCTTTTCGACTATGGCGAGAGTCGGATATCACTTCGCCTGCCTGAAAATGTCGTGACTAGTCAGCCATCTCGGAATCATGCCTTAGATGGTGTCTGGCTCTTCAGACATGCATGTGACCTTGTGGCATAGACACACACAAGAGATAGTCGTCCTTTACACTAAGATCGGTCCTGGGATATTCATCATGGACAGAATACAACCCCTCAAGCCAAATCCTAATGACGTAAATGCTTAAAAAGTTGTCATTTCTTAAGAGTTGGTGTTTCTGGGATACCCATCACGGGTGGTGTGCAACACAGATTTGATATGGTTATAGGCCTATATTTCGATCAAACAGGCCCGAGCCAGTTCTTAATTATAACCGTTGGTAAAAGACTTAAAGAACATTGATGTGGTTTTTGAGGTACTTGTTGGGAACAACCTCAACTTATCCTCAGGATCGCTCTAGAAACTTAGTGCATGCATATAATAATTTTAATCGGACCGTGTTAACTTTACTACGTATGTTTAATTTAAAGAATTCATTATATTATCATTCTTTGTATAACATATCAATAAATTCACGTGAAAAAAGAGGTTCTTCTTTCCATTTTAGCTAACATCGTGAATTCTCTAAACACATGTAAAATCTTAATGAAACATATTTAAATGTATTTTCTTTTCTTCATTAATTCTTACAATCAATTTGTCTGCCAATTTATTTTTATTACTTATGTTTCTTTTAGCAATTAGAGAGTTATTAAGACCTGCCAAGAAAACGTGTTTGGCAAAATTATGATTTGCTGATTGGCTTGAGCCTGCAAGAATTTTCTATTCACCAAAAAAAACTACCAAGTACTAAGTAGTTGTAAGTACTACCTAACACTAACTTGATATACCAAAGACGGTAAGAAGAATGCCCATGTTGTGGCAATTCCACCTAGAAGGTAATGTGTTACTCCTACAGCACGTCCTTGTACAATGCTCAAGGCTCTAAGCTGAGTAGCAGGAGCAACTTTTAATTTATTATGAGCCCAAACAATGGATTCAATAAGTTCTTGCCAATAACCACGCCCGCTGAATAGAAACATTAAACTAAAAGTCCATACAAAATGCACACCCAAGAAAAAAAGACTATATGCAGATAATGAAGAACCATAAGACTGAATTACCTAGGATGCCTGTGCCCATAAGAAATCATGGAGCCACCCATTAATGGTCAGGGGCATTTTATTTTTTTAATTATTGTTTGTGGGTAGTTTTTAAATTAATTATTAAAAGAGAGTAAATCGTAACATTTATTATGACTTTTCTTTATTTTTAAATTTTTTAAATCTAAATAGTGTAATTTTTTTAATTCACGCATAAATTTTTTTCCACAGAAGTCAGAAATATATTTACGACTTCTCAAATTTTAATTTTTTTATTTAATTTTTACTGTGTTATTATTTTTTAATATTTATTTATGGTTGGAAGTTGTCCACAGTTTTACTTTTTTTTTATTCTTAAGTTTTTTTATTATTTTAGTTTTTTTAACGGTAATTTAATTAAATAATTTTCAAAAACTTAAGAATTAAATAGATTAATTTTATTTTTAATTAGATT
>CM023953.1:8498037-8517988 GCA_013407115.1 Glycine latifolia
TAATTAAAAATAAAATTAATCTATTTAATTCTTAAGTTTTTGAAAATTATTTAATTAAATTACTGTTAAATAAGTTTATGACTTCCAACAGTAAATAAATATTAAAAAATAATAAAATAGTAAAAACTAAAAAAATAATAATAAAACTTGAAAAGTAATAAATATATTTTCGACTTTAAAGTCGTAAATATCTTTCTGACTATGGTGGAAAGAAATTTAAGTGTGAATTAAAAAAAATATATTGAAATTGTAAAATATTTTATGATTTTAGATTAAAAAATTAAAAAAAAATTTGACTGAAATCGTAATAGATATTATCACTTCTCTCTTTTAGTAATTAATTTAAAAACTAAAATTAATTTAAAAACTACCCATAGTAACTAATTTGAAAACTACCCAAGGGTAATTAAAAAAATACCCGTGATGCTTAACAAAGCCGACCGAAAGATAGTCAAATATTTTTCATGCATGCACTACCACCACGACTTCAATAAATGATCTTCATTTCTCTCAACCAATTTAAAGTGAAAAATTGCTAACTTAAAGGCCTCTTCACGTACTCTTCCATAAACATCCAAACAACTTTTCCAGCACAGAAATGAAAAACTTGTGAGTGAAACCCTTCCTCACCCATCACGTGAGAGCTATTAATAAGTCTCATCTAATTTCACTTGACTAAATATGCCTCCATTCAGTGCCACACCACACCGCTCCCATTCACTCCATTCACGTTTCAATGCGTTTGTGTTGCACTCTCCGCTCTATACTAAAGAAATCTCAAAACCCCATTTTCAGATAAATCATGCAGAAGCATACGCATATGCACATAGTGAACCTCTCTTTATCATCATATTTTTCTCATCAAAACTACTCGCACAATATTGATGAAGGACATGCCCTTCTTTCTCCTCAAGAACTCCTTAGGAGCAAAGATGAAGAAAGGCATCAAAACCTTCTGCAACAACAACGGTTCAACCTCCACTCTCAACCAACAAAACAGCCACAACAACCACAGTGACTTCACAAGCAAGGTAAGCTCATCAAACTCACCAACCCTAGAGGATCTAATACTACAACTAGAGTTGGAGGAAGAAATGGCCAGAAAAGAAAAGCTTAATAATAATATTGAGTATAGTGGAATAATGAGGGGTAGGATGTCATGTGTGAACAACTCAGACATACTGAGATCTGCAAGGAATGCATTGAATCAGTATCCGCGGTTTTCGCTCGATGGAAGGGACGCCATGTATCGGTCTTCTTTCGGGAATATAGAGGGAAGGAGATCAGTTTGCAGCGAGATAAGTCTTGGAGGAGAGAAAGAGAATGATTTAGATAACAATAATAATCATAAGGGTATGTGTTTTTTGCCTCCAACACTGGCTGGGGAGAGTGTGATGTGGCGAAAACCTGGGGTTGTGGCGAAGTTGATGGGTTTGGAAGCCATGCCAGTGCCAATAGGTAGTAGCAGCAATAAAGAGAAGTTAAGTGCTGTTGTTAGGAGGCAGAATCTAATAAGGAGGAGATTTGAGAGGCATGACTTGGAGAGAAAGCTACTAACAATGGAGATGCAGCATCAGGGTTGTGGTTATCATGATAATAACATTAGAAGACACACCAAGAATAATAATAATGGTTGCTCTAAAAATGGGTATTGTGTTATGAAACCGGTTGCTTTAGAGGCTCTGGCTGGGGGTCCTGGCGGGAGATCATATGCTTAATTAGGCCTAGAATTATATAATAACGCCTTACTCTAAAAAAACCTTTTCTAATCTTCTAGGGTTTTTTTTTATTCTATTCGTTCAATTTATGCAAATCCAAGTAATGCTTCATAAAGCTAATAATGACACAAGTTTGGTTTATGTTTTGTTGAATTTACCCCTTCAATCTTTCTGATCTTGATGTACATACTACACAATAACATCCTGGTGTTTTTTTTTTTTTTTTCATGTCATGCATTCTCTCTTATACAGGCATATATGACTATTTGGACTGTAAAATGTAAATTTAATTAGTTGTGTGAGGCAGTTCATGTATGTTCATATAAGCAGTGCCGAATCCATTTTTTTTTTTTGAGACAAACAATAGTCTAATATTTTCTCAAACATAAAATTATATACGTTTTATTAAAAATGATAATAAAAAATTAAAAACAATAAAATTTAAAAGAATAAAGTGGATAAAATTAATATCAATTTATTCTCTCTTTTATCTTTTACCATTATTTACATTCATTTTATTAAAAAAATTATCTGATAACGGTAAGATTTAATTTTTTATGAGAATAAAAAAATATTTATTCAATATATTAAAATAAAAAAATTTACTTTACGGAAGCAATTACCCCATTAAACTTCATGTAGATCCGTCGGTGCGTGTAATAGACTATGCCATTTAATCGTCTGATATCCAAAATAGATTATATGTATTTGCTAGGAATTATTATTGTTTGACATTGGTATTTAATATTTCTTAACTAATAATCGTTATTTTATACATATCAAGAAAATAAAATAAATAAATAAATAATTTACAAAATTAGTTTTATATTATTATTAATTAATTTATAAATTTTGTTGTTTCACATTAAGATTATAAAAAATATAAATAAAAACAAATAACTAACATTGTTATATTAAAAAATTAAAATAATAACTATTTTATAATTTTTTTTTACACAATAATTATAATAAAATAAGAAAATAAATAAAATCGTATTGAAATAAGGAACTTAGTGCATAAAGAAAATATGACTACTGTTCTTGGTATATAGCTATTGCCGTCGCATGCGCATCACACAATTAATGACAGAATCAGACAGCGTTACAGCTTATTCGTACGCGGATTTCCTGTTCTACGCTCTTAGGTAATAAGTTAATTTTTCTGCACTATTTTTTAAGATTCAACTATGGTAAAATCTCTCGTTTAAAAAAAAAAAAAAACTATGGTAAAATCTCTTGCGTAAAAAGTTATGGTAAAATCTCTAGTCCGTCCTCAATTTTTTTTAGAAGAAATGGGAAAGCAAGAATTAATTCTTGGCTACTCGACAAATAAAAAATGCTCTCTGTACCATGTCAGGAACTAATTCTTTTGAAAATGTAAGCAATTACATAAAATTCTTAGCAACCAAACCGAGTCCATGTGGAAAAGGCTATTTTTTCACAACCTAATTAACCAAGGGTTAAATTCTTTAGGAAGAGATATTCACATTTAATGTTTAACTATACTTCAAACATTATTTTTTTCCAGGAATAAAAAATAAAATAAAATAGATTAATAATTTTAACACTATTTTTGCCGCGTTTTTTTTTCCTGTGAAATGCAATGCAAAGCAACTAGAAAGATGAAACTTTGTATTCATCTGTTCCCCTGGCTTTGTCTCTCTCGGGAAGAGCCAGGGGCTTAGCATGTTCTTTTTTCTTCTATTAACTCTAGGAGATTAACTGTTGTTAACTAACGTTGGTTGGATATTTATGAATATTGAAGTTTTCATACTACTTTAATAGAGAATTGAAAATAGATGATGAGTTAGAAAAAAATAATCTACTTGTCATTAAATTACCAGGACCACATCAAGATTAGAATGATGTCGAAAATTTCTACATTTTTTTTTCTTACAAACGATCATTTCTACTCCGTACGCAGTGCTGAAGGAATCATAAACGCTTTATAAAGCTCCATAAGGCCTCAACAAAAATAGCCCCATAAAAAACATTTATGATGTTTGATTATTATTTTTATTATTAACACATCAAACTCAGACCAAATTGACCAAACTTTTATGTGCTTGTTTTGTTTCGTCATGATCAGAGAACATCAATTACTTTTGTCTTGATTGTTTTAAATACATATATTGAAACATTGAAAATATAATTTAACTTTTGGAAGAAAAAATAATAGTAAGCTAAAGTTTACACACAAAAAATTTATTTTACATAATAATATTAGATGTTTTGAAATTATATAGTCGTTAGATTATTTTAAAAATTCTGATCCATTAATTATTATAAATGGTTAGGCCCTTTAGCTTAAGCTTGTTGGTGTATTTTATAAAAATATTTATATAAAATAAATTTTTTAAATACTTTCACTTCATGTCAAAGTAGTTTTTTTTTATAAAGAAAACTTAAACTTTTAAGTAGTTTTATGCCAAATTTTAAGTAGTATATATATAAATATGTGAAACATATTTTTTTAAAACATGTGAGGTTTATTTATTTATTTTGATCTATTTCTACGGTTGAGTAAGGGAGTCTTTTTTTCTGCACATATGACTGCAAAAGAATATCCAAGTTGATCATCAGAATTTTAAAATTCTTTCAAAAAATTTGCTGACATTCATAGGTAAATTATCTCCGCCCAATAATAATTTCTTTCTCCATAGGCATCAAATAATTATCTCCACATAATAATAGAAAAAATCTCCACAAAATCGGCAAGTTGAACTAGTGGGCTGAACTAATTAAAAACTGATTTAATTAATGACTTTTAATCAAATGTTTAAATATAAATTTAACCTTTAGGTGCAAACAAACCATAGTCCATTACTTGAATAGCCTCTTGTTTCAGTTTCTAAAATATTAAATTGATTTAATTATATTTTAATATAATTGTTATGATGAATTGACGATTCTGATATTTAAATAACTTTTGGTTAATTTGATGGTCCTTTTCTTAACAGATTTTGTTTTTTCCTGGTACACGAGTAACGGTATTTACCAATAGTGATGTGTCTTGGTTCTCATTGGACCGCTTCGTCTATTTTCATTTTTCAACCCTTTTGAAAATATGCACATTACTTTAATACAGTGATGACCGAAATAAGCATATACGAAATTGAATTGGATAATTTTCAAAGCTTACGAAAGATCACATATTTTGGCCATTAGCTCTTCATGGAAGTAAAAACTTACAGCAAGAAAATTGTTCTAATTAACACCTAATTTTACTAGTCACTTCAATGCAGGCCATGGATCTAACCAACAAGCAACTAATGCAGGTCAAGTCCTTGTGTTCACCTTTCATAAAAAGGAAGATTAAGTATACTGGAATATCAAATTATTATCAAGCAACACACCATCCTCGAGGGAATATAGTTTGGGATGCATCATGTAACCATTTAAGGGACATAGTCACAACAAACACATATATAAACTAATTGAGGTTTGAAAATGACATCAAGAAAGGGTTAAGCTAGCTCTAAGTGTATCACACCATTGTTGTATAATATCCACCAGTAGTATGCAGACTCCTCTTGTGTGTATCAATGGGCCAAATGGTTATGAAAACCCTACAGGGATGATGATAAACTTCAGACGACACAAACTCTTAATAGGCAGCTTATTTTAAAAAAATTCACATACTTTAATTATTTATATAGTTTTTTAACAAATTTCGTAGATTAATTTGATTTTACTTCCTAAGAATTCTCCTTAAACTATATTATTCTTACCTACATAAAAGACAAGATAAAAAAAATCAAGTCTGCCGAAAACTAATCATTTAAGAAAGTGGCAACAGCTAGTTTGATATGTTTAAAAGATTCTTCAAAATATTATCATAAATATGATTAAAACCTTTTCACTTTATAAGAATATTGAATTCCTACTGCTTCTCATAAAACATTTGTTCAGAAATATGATTAGACATATTCATGAGATTGTTAGTTTACTATAAATATATTTTTAAAAGAATTTATACCAAGCACAAATTCTTCCCAACTCAAGATTCTTAAAATAACTCTTCTACCAAACATCGGAAGGAATTGCTCTCTATAATTAAATTTTGCATAACTAATCACACATAAAATAAAATACAAATTATTTTCCAATAAAACTGCACCAAGTAAATTAACTTCGTTGAAATTCGTATAGATACTTTTTGTACAACTAATCATTATCCATTTAAATTTAATCTTAATAATTTATCTACAATTTATTATATAATTTAAGATTATTTTTTCTGATAACAACATTATCCTTTCACCTATATATACCTTTTCGACCTAGATAATAAATTTGAACCCAACATAAATCAATGGGCACACGTCAAGGAAACAAACCTTCCTCTGAAAAATATCATGCTGCAGAAGATAGCATTTCAGGCGACTCACTCTCTTTTGCAGGCCTAGTTTCTATTCAAGACCAGAATCCAAAGCCTCCTATTCCTAACCACACCACACACTACTACAAGGTAAGCAAGCAAGACTTAGATTTTGAATTTTCCACCATACAAGAAGACCTAAATTCTTGTTCCAACCCATTCAAGATCACACCTGCTGATGTGCTCATTTCCAATGGAAAAATCAAACCATTTCAACCAAATCGACCTGTCCTCACAGATCCCCCCATTCCCTTAAGATCATTGCTAGCAATTGATCATGTCAATAATAGCAAGATGTCAAGTGTGCAACAAACTAGGAAATATGATGAGCAACGTGTCAAAGCAAGAATCCACAAAAGCAAGGAAAGGAGTAGTAGTGTGACAAGAACTTGGTTTGGCCACAAAGTGTTTAGGTCTTTTCTATCTCCATGCAGGAAATGCCAAGCCACTCAGCCGGGTGCCATTAAAGGACAAAGTGTGAAATGAGAAAAGCTCAACATATACCACTGACAAAAAGCAGAAAATTAATGTCATGGGGAGTTTTTTGCATTTCAAAGTAGTAAAGATTAGGACATTAATGTTATTCTATGGATCGATGTTAGTGTTACTGTTCTCGGTTTTTATGAGTTCAATTTTAATGTAATGAATGTGAAGTATTTTTATATTGAGACACAACACAATCATAGATTGCCGACTATTTATGGTGTGTTTGATTTGTCGCTGAATCACAACCAACATTAATGTTGTGTGATAGATAGATTCATGTTCAATGGGAAACCAAAGCAAATAAACACACACTTTGGCTTGCTACAATCTTCATTATCTTTAATGCATGCCTCAAGATCAAGCACTTTAAGATATCTATATTTATATAATACTTTACATTCATTAATGTCTTATATGAAGGTATAAATGTCTTTCTAAAATAACGAAAACACTGGAACATGTAGAATGCTTCTGCGCTCCGCACTAGAAGAATTTGAATCTCCATTTCTCACTTCTCAGAAGGTTACAAAGATACTACATCAAAGTTTACAGTTTGATGTCTTTGCACACAAGTATAGGAGATAGAGCCCACTTAATACTAAAAGTTCTCCTACCATGCACCGCAAGAATTTTTAACATTTGCTAAGAAGTTTAGCTACTAATAAATTTAATGAGTTGTTAATTTTAAGCCAATTAACTATGTATTAACTATTAATATTATTTTCCTAATTAAATTAAATATTAATTTATTTTATTATGCAATTTACCAAATTAACACGCATCTCAACTCAACAACACTCTCATTCTCGCATTTTCAACGCTGGATGTAGAAATCCACTTTCTATATACATCCTCCAAACAATATTAGACAACTTAAATCCAATCAATTGTAAACTCCATAAATCCAATCTTAACAACTCATGGTAGACTATTCTAAGGTACCTATTTACAATTCTAAGCTACCAAAAAGAACTTAAGATTTATTTCTAAATTTCTCTAAAAAGAAATTAGCCCACTGAATCGAATTTCTTCCAAGCGACTATCGGGCAGTGGTGTGGGATCCTCAAATATCTACAACATACAAAACATAACATTAGATAATAAAGAATAAAAATAATAATTAATGTAACTTGTTAAAAATATATATATAGTGCCCACACGCATAGCCTCCTTGTTGCTCATTACACTAATTAAAATGAATATGACATTTAATCATATCAGAAATTTGTTAAAGAAACCGATAAAATGTGCTTTTGCGGATTCATGTGTTACAAATTAAAGCTTCCCCTTCTACTATGCCTTCCAATTCAGCTTCAGACTTCTTGTACAAAGAACATAACCACACGGCAACATTGTCCATAGGACAAAGAATCAGAAGCTGCCAAAGAGAACTGCACTGGGGAACAATAGTGACAATGCATACATAATTTAATTGTACCTACTTGTTAACTTGTACTTACTCATGTATGTAAGGAGCCAGGTAAAATCGCTTTTTTGATGATTGTATATATCCATGCATGAATGTAGTTCTGAGTTTCAACTCTCTTGTTTCCCGTCTTTTGTATGCTTTGAGGCTCAAGAAATCCATATAGGTTGCCATGCCCTGACTGTTGACGTATTTCATCCATATACCTAAAATGTAGAAATAATTTGTAAAATGAAGATGATAAATTAGCTAATAAACCTAGAATAAGCATTTACTTACAACATCCACAAGTGTATAACTGCAATATTAAGCATCGCACGGTGCTGGACTATTTCATAAATATATTGGACTGCAATATACAATGTAAAATTATTCACGCCGAAGACACTTGCATCACACTCTACATGGAATGTTTGGTCCTAAAGTACTAAGGACTTTGACGCATCAACCAAGTCAATAATGGGGTCACTTTTGGGTTTCGACCTATCAAAAGGTGTCGAAATTCGTTTCTTTGGTCTCGCATATCCTAAACAATAATCACAATTTAATATATTAGTTCACATTGTATATTAGTAAAGATAAATATTAATCAGTATCTTTGAGATATTAATTAAAAAATTAAAAGAGTTTTTTTATTAAAATATGTAAAATTATATTGTTTATAACTTTTTTATGTTTTTATGTAATTTCCAAAATTAATAATTATTTTTTTCTTTTAGTTTTTTAACTAATGTCTTAAAGATGATAATAGTGATTAGTAAAATCCATTAATAAATTCAATTATTAATAAAGAGAAACACAAGTCAAGGGAATACCATGGATGAAACACCAGAAGACAAGTCCTTTCCCACATCATTATTATTCAAAACCTCATGACATGCATTTCTGAAGTTTTTGTGTCTCCTCACAAAAGCTACAGCTATTGCCCTAGCCTTTCGTTTCCTATCTAGTGCTTTTGTTTGACGTCGAAGAGTCTGGGCAGCAAAAGGATACGAACCTTTTAATTATTAATATTACAAGCCAAAGTGAATGTTGCAGACAAAAAATAACAGTAAAAGATTATCATTCTTGATTTTATTAAACTGGTAATACTACTATTCACACAATAATGACAAAATTCTATCCGCTACACCAAAGCATTTAATTCATTTGATCAACATTGAAACTCTTGCACCTGGTGCCCACTAGGCACAATTATAAATATATGGAGGAAGAATTATGGTGTCTAATATTTTTAGATGAATTATATGCCATGAGTTTCTGCTCATTTTATAAAACTGCTAATGAAATCTTACAATATTTGAGGCCAAATCGCCTTCCTTCCCTATAGAATCTTCAAACATAATAAACTAATTAATCTATTAGAATAGTCCTCCTAATCCGAAATGTTTGAGTCCAAACGTGAGATGAAGATCTACATTGAATAAAAATAAAAATGTTAATTATTATAAGTGGAAAAATTTATAAATTTAAATTTTAAAGTTAAAATATAGTATCAAGTTAACTTATTTGATTGCTTATGATTGGATGAAAATATTCTTACATGAGAAGTGATGAATTTTCTCATTGTATAAGCAGCAACTACTAAGTTTCCCATGCATTTTACGAGTATTTTTAAATTAGATTAAATTAAAAATATAAAAGAATAAATATATATCATGATTATTAAATAATGATGAAACCACGTGTCTTTGGAAGGAATGACGTATAATCAATATACGTCCTCGTGATATATAAGCTTGAATATCTTACTTTATTATATTATACAAGAATATATTAAAGAGATCGATAACACATTCAAAATTATATAGGAAAAAGTTTAAAGAGATGATACTTAAGTAATGGAGAAATAAGTTGTAATAATTAATTATTAATTTGATGCAACCTATATCAATTTCAAATTAAAAAATGTAGATAGATTTTGTATATTAACAATAAAAACAAGTTGAGAATGATTACATTTATGTAAAAGTATTTTAGAAATTTTTTTTTTAAATCTCTTCAACTTGATAGGATGTGTTAAAATTCTAGTCAAATATAATTTGAAATTAGCTAAATTTAATCAAATTTATGTGAAAAGAATTGATATATATATATATATATATATATATATATATATATATATATATATAAACAAGTGATAAGCTTAAAATTGTTATATAAGAATACATTAAAGAGATAACACCTTCAAAGTGAAGAAATAAATTTTATAGATAAGTAATTTTCATCATAGTGATCTCTCATTTCAATTTTATTTTTTTATCTACAAGACTCAAATTTGAAATGTTATTTAAAAAATTCAAATTCATTATCATTTAAACCAACAAAAGGTTGGTAAATTAACTCTTAAGTTAGTAGTGTTAATCCAAATTTATCAATTTCAAATTATAATATGTAGAAATATTTTGTATTAATTAACAACATTATAAGAATTTTGGAAAAAAAATCTAATTTTTTTAAAAATATTTTCAATCTGATATGGTGTTAAAATTTAAAATTCAATACAAATATAAATTGGAATTAGCTAAATTTAAGCAAAGGTATTTCAGAGAAATTAAAAATTATATAACGAATCAATAGGGCAGTCCATGCATAATTCATGGATAAAACGTTCAAGGATTGGCGTCCATGTGAAGTAGACAACGTTTGAGTTTATCTTTCCTACTAGAACACACAAGATCATTTTGAAAAGTATTTTTCTCTCTTGCAATAAATTAACCTATAGAGATTAAAATAGTTTTAACACTTTTAATTTTTACAAACCTTTATAGTAATTCTAGTTGAGTTTATTGGATTATAAAAACTAAAGTGTCTCAAAAGTTAATTATTTGGTTCTTTTATTCTTTTTGTTTGACTTCGACAATGCCATTTATTTTCGCAAGAACTTCTACTTTCAAAAGCAATGATTTCGATCATATTGGAGAACGCAGATGGGAGAAGTTATGGGGACAATTTGGGTTGGGATAGTTGTGTTTAAGTGGTTCGAGGCACAACGTCAACCAAGGCTAAGATCGTGTCAGCCAAACACTGACACTAATTAATGTTGGCTTTATTAATTATTATAACTATTATTATTATTCTTATAAAACATATAATTTAGTCATTCTATTAATTTATACCTTAATTTATTATAATTTTAAATTAAACTAATATGTCATTTTTTAATTTTAGATGTAAACTTGTAATTGTTATGGGACATTTATGTATTTTATTAAAATTTAAATATAGATATTGATATTTGATTTGGACTTTTATTTTTTGGATATTAAGAACCTGCAAAATGATGTTTTATTTTAGTATTTACTATTATAAAGTTATGATATTGTATTTATTTAATATTATTAAATGTATTATTTAATTATTAATATTGTTTTACTGATACCAGTTGAACCATTAAACCTTAAACTAGTGCATTCATGAATTTAATGATCGGTCTGATTTTAAAAGCATTGCTTAATATACAAAATAATATAAAAAAGTTATTAGATATGTTTCAATTAATAAACATATCATCAATAATAGTGTTATGCGGGCAATGCATGCAATGTAGAGTGTTGAACAATAGCGCACTACTACATTTGGGTGTGATGCCTCGGCTTACATAATAGCATATACATGCAGTGGCCAATTCAATTCAAATATATGGTTTGTTGAGTTACCAACATAAGGTAGTAATATTATATCATTGATGGTGGTCAGACCAAGAGGGTGCTTTACCACTTGTTTGAGGGACCATTCTTTGGTTGGATGAGGAAGATGTAGGTATTTCTCTAAGGTGTGTCTGTGGAGACATAAATGTTAGTAGCTCTAAAATGATTTATGTGACTTGATGTTTTGTCTTAATTAGGTATGTGATGTTGTGCTTGTGGCTGGTATTGAACTGATCATGGTTATGATTTAGTCATGTATTATTGTATTAGTGCATGCATATATATTGTAGTCTATTTAAACTCAAGTATATTATTTTTCTAACTCTCGTGCAAATGTGAAATAGTTGTGATTAAACAAATAGTTGAAGGGCCATCAAATGTTAGCAAAACGCACAAATCGGGTTTGCTGGATGGAGGACTGAACTATATGCTTCAACCTGACTTGTAATGTGGTGGAGGAGTTGTTGTGATTTTTTCTACGTTTATAAGTGTGACTAAGGCGTATACACAAAGTAGAAAACGTAATAAACATTAGAATGTTAATATGAACTAGCCGTCACAATAGAAAAAGATTTCTTTTAGGGAACATATTAGAAAAAGATAATATTTAGAATAAGGGCATTTAAAAGAAAGTTGAATAATCACTTTTTAAATATAATGAAAAGTAGCATAAAATTATATGAAAAGAAAAACTAATATAGACTCCTTGACAAAGTTACTTTTCAAACATAAAATAAAAATATAAATATATAAAGAAATACCTTTTTTCTTTGAGAGAATAGGTATTGAAAACATTTTTAATTGTTGTTATAAGAAACTATTTTTTTTTATAAAACTCAATGTCGTCATTGACTGGGAATTAAATTTTTGTGCAATTAATGTTTCACACATTCATACAATCGAGACAATTGTGATTGTAGGATAAAAACTCAACGATTCAGCTTTCAAAATTTTAAAGATTGATTTACCAAGACAAAATATAAGTCATTCAATCTTCATCCAATTGTTTCAAGTTACCAATCGTCTATGCAAATGCATAAAAATTGATTATCAGGATGGAAAAAAGGGGGTGGGTTAAAAACAAGCGGGCATTATACACAACATCGGAGTAAAACAAGAATAATAGTGTTTCCTAAATGATTATTATTATTAGGCTAATAACATCCCCGAAGTATGTCCTAGATTTAGGAACTGTTATACTATAAGCTGAAATGTTGCATCTTTTGAAGTTATCATCTATATAATTAATGAATATATTGGTGACAATCTCTAGGTGATGGGAAACAAATAACAAATTTGAAATGAAGGTAGTGATAGAGATATCCAAATTTTATCAAAATAATCACTAAATTGCACTTCAACTAAATAAACAAAGCCTGATAATGTAACATTAAAATATTACCAACCATATGAAATATTTATGAATATTTTCGGACACTTATAGTTTGTAAAACTTCCCTACATTAAAATCTGCGATTCTCATTTCTTGTAGGCTTAACAATGATAAAACTACCATACACTTTTCATTGTTCTGTATAATTATACACTTAACAAAAAATTGTCAAGTGATAATTCATTATTTTGCTTAACCCAAATGTGTTCGAAACTCTGAAAGTTGCTACTTCATCTTATAAGCCAAGAGCTGTAAATAACAAAAATAGAAGAAGAAAGTGAGATAACAAGAGAGTAAATATTAAGATTGTAACAATAGTACTAAGAGGGAAAAAATCGATATTTAATTATGTATACACATTATAGTCAACTTCGGTCTGGTTTGAACAAATGCTTCATAAACACATATAAGAAAATAAAATAAAAAAGATAAAATAAAACAATCTTCCATCACAAATTAAAAAGAACTTTAATATATTAAAAAGAACTTTAATATAAGTTAAAATTAATCTTAAAGAAGTTATTTTTCTTATAAATATTTACTAAAAAGTTGTTGGCCTTTGAGAGTTTACCAAATGACCGCAGTTGGTGAAGTTTCGCATGTATAGGTCAGCCAATGTTTCTTCATCCCTTAAAACACGCAATTTATCCTTGTTTGGATCAACAGTTAATTCACCTAGCATAACATTGGTTTGAGATTCTTCTACCAAGCTTAATTCTACTTGATCAGCTAGGAGCTCAACTTTAAGTGCAACATACTGTAGATAAAAAAATCAGTTAGAATCAATAAGAAATATACTACATATATAGAAGTGTCTTAAAATGGAGAGAAAATAACCTTGCACAAGATTTTCACTGAACAAGTTGGCCTACAGTAAAGGTATGGCTCCTGCAAACTTGGCATCTTTTGCTCATCCAAAGAGACAAGCACAAGGGGGATTTCCAACTGAAATAACATTAGTCCAAATCACCCCCACATTGTATCATTGCAATAATACCAATGTCCGAGAAAAAAATCATGATTGTAAAAGATTACAAAATTAAAAGAAGAAGAAAAAGAGAACTTAGCAACATGTTAGATGAATCTCTAAAGTTGGTCTAAATGTTAGCAAAGGATAAAATTATTTTACCTCATCATCATTTACATTCGAGTTACGTAAATGATCAATAAATCTAGAGAGACGACTACTCATGCCATTCTCACCACTCACTCGAGGGTTATTCTGGCGACTATCAGCAGAGGAACTTATTTCTCTATTGACAACTTGAATATTTTCATCAATAGTTATATCCGCATCGATAGTGGCAGATTCCTGTGCAAGGAATAAAGTATAATTAGGAGACATCCTCATTGTTAAGGATGAAGATCTTGTTTTATTATATAAGAATAAATTAAACATGTGAGACATTTAAAATTTCTATATAGGAATAAATTAAAGAAATAAACTTTAGAAATGGAGAAATAAATTATGAAAATGAATTGTGTTAGTTATCTATTAATTTGATAGTGTTAATCCAAATTTATCAATTACAAATTTTAATATGTAGAAAGATTTTGTATTAGCAACAAAATAAGTTGAACGTTTTATCATTAGCTTAAAATTTAGCCATTTACATTTTAAATAAAAGAATTTTAGAAAAAAAATAATTTTTAAAAAAATCACTTTAGTTTGATATGGTGGTAATTAAGATATAAAATTCAATTCAAATGTAAATTGGAATTAGCTAGCTAAATTTTAACAAATGTTTTTGAGAAAAATTAAAAACTATATATAAAGAATAAAATGATATACTTAATGTAGGAAAAGTCATGTAGCTCAATAGAAGAATAACTACTAAAAATTCTTGTTCAAAAGAGAGTACTAAGTTCATAACATAAGAGTATACAATTAGCCAAAAATAAAAGTAGTTTGATAATCAAGGCATTAACTTTCTTTGGTCATAAATTGTATTGTAGTGCAACAAGAACCATCAATGAAATTATTTTTAATCAGCATTCATATTTGAATTAAAAATGTTTGGGCAAAGTCATACCTCATTATTACGAGTCCTTTCACTCTCATGCATTGCCAATTCCTCCTGAGTCAAAAAACCATGTTCATGGGGTTTTAAGGCACATAATTACATTTTTAAATTCAAAATGCAATATGTTCATCTTACCTCCTCCTCATACTTGTCAATATCCGGATATATAGCAGAAATTATAGTATCAAAATTTGGGTCATCTCTAAGTGACCGACGGCTAGGACAATGTACACGACAAACGGGACATTCATTGTTACTGTAGTAAAACCATTTTAAATTTGTTAGTAAATGTAAAAATAAACCAAGACTATTAGAAATATAAATCTATGACATAATAACCTATGTGGTAATTTGAGGACCAACCTAAGACGCATGGATTTCTCTATGCACTTTCCACAAAAGCGGTGCATGCATTCCATAACTGCTTTTGTTTTCCGAATGATGCCTTCACATATAAAGAAATCAACCATTTTTTACTATATGATTTGATAATTAGAAAGGAAATATTTTTTTATAATGTTGCAATTGACAAATCTTTATAATGTTATGAAAAAGATAATCCATACACACAATAACAAAAACACTGTCTAGACACTTTAAATGTGTAAATTTGTGAGAGATCAATCCTTGGCTCATTTCCATACGGATTATATGCATGAGAATTCAAATTAATCAAATTAATGTTATCCATTTTACAAGTATTTTATAATTAAGTTTCAATTTGCAATGCAAAATCTTCTTATTAAAATAATATATTTTGTCTCAAACACAATAATATGAGAAAAGTTCATTTACTGAAATCTTTATTGCCATCTAATTGGACATTCACTTTTTTAATAAGTGGATTCATTATTAGAAGAAAAAAATGAACTATAGTTTCTTCCAAAGGCATATTTTTTTGTTATTTATAGGAAAAAAATTAGCTAATTTTTTTAAAAGATAATTAGATGATTTTTATAACCTGGAATTTCTAATAAAAAATAAAATAAAAGACAATTTTGATGTTATTGCTTATGCTAGAGAAAGTAGACCCTATATATGATGAATATAAAGAAGGCACCCATCTTTCTTCCAATGCTACTACCTCCAAATCAGCATTGCACACCCAGACCATTAAAAAATTTGTCTTCTACATCAAATTTAGGTACAATTCATTTGTGTTAAGCATCAAGTACTACCAATCTTGAGAAATCTAATCAGGAAAGTCTATTATTTCCTTCAAGTGACCTAACTAATGTTCTTGCTTTCCCTATACTATACTCTCGAATAGCATCTTAGTTAATGCACTACCAAGCCCTCCGACTCCCCCCCTTTTTTCCACCCCCCCCCCCCCCCCCCCCCCCCCCCCCCCCCCCCCCTCACACACATCTTTTATACTTCTTAAACCCCTTATAGAAGACAAGGTATTCAAGAAGAAAAGTGAATTGGTAAGCAAAAACTATGGGCAATGCAAAATTTGAAGTACCAAATAGCTTTGTTGTTTTTATTTCATGCTCAGGACCTAGTAAGTACTCATGAAATTGTTCATAATCAGGATACAACACTATTTAAAAATACACCATGTTGGGACTTTCTTACATGTTACTATATGCACCATGCATGTCAGAAACGGCAAATGTCATGGAATTTTAAGAATGAGATACAGTGTAAACTACTCTCATGTGGAGATTATGTTATTAAGCAAAGTAGTGTGTACAACCACAACATAATAGGCGTATTTGGATCACTCCCTCCCTATAACCTTCCTTATATTTCTTTTTCTTTAATGAAATATATACTAAAATATGATTGGCACTTTAAAATCTTAGTGCATCATGAAGGTGCGAGAGGATAGGATCGAGGCACATTAAAAGGTACTTATCACTACAAAATTTTAAATTGATTAATTTTCCATTGCCAGAATTTTAACCATTTTCTTACCAAGTAAAAAGCATTATAAACCAATTGTTATCTTATCTTTGCTAAAACACAACTCTCAACAAAGTTATCAAATTCATACTCATAGTAAGTATAACATATCTAAGGAACAACAGTAATTATATAGCAAAAAATATATTAAGAAAACAAGAATCAGTTATAAGTTACATACCTAGGCATATAGGACACCGCAATTCCTTCAAATTTGCCAAATCTACAGTCACATATCTGTAAATAAACACCCATTTAGTCATATTAGCAAACATTAATATCTAATATTATTTTGGAGATAATCATTGTCAAATACCAAATTCTCAAGTTCTTGCCTTAGGTCAATGTATTACGAGAAGACATTGACACTCCTTAGAGCAAATACAATTCATCTTGATTTTATTGATTTAATAAAATTGATCGTGCTAATTAAGAATAGTGTAAAAAAGAAAAAAAGAATGTTTTGCTAAATTGTGGTAAATACATAACTACTTAAAAAAGTCATGTAAAGGATAAGAATAATTATTAGTAGTTTCACCTTAGAGTTAAGAGTTTTCACATACTTTATATTTGAGTTTTACTTTCTTAGCTTAGCAAAGAAGCATGTATGTGAAAATGTCAGTAAATTCTAATGTGAAAAAATATGTAAATAAAAATAATGAACCAAATATCAAAATTGATGTGATTTATAGCCAAGATAAAATGCTTCCTGAAGAATAAGTGCATGCTAGCACAAAATAACATTCATATAAAAAAAAGATTTACACGAATTCAATAAAAGTAAAGCGTATTATCTTATAAATATGATTTTCTTTGCTTCTCTTAGTATCATGATGTAATCATATTCTACATCACATTTTCATAAGGTGAAACAAATTTAATCGTTTGTGTTGTAGGTTTAGATCCTTAATTGTTCTTGTCTATAATAAGAAAAAAATATACATTTTAACTCTTAATTTTTTTTAAGAAAGTAAATATAAAAGACATATCTAGTAAAAAAGGAAAATCGCAAAGTAAACAACTAAATAAAGCACAATAAAGCGTGAGAGAATGCATGCATTACTTATAAATAAGTGAAAACCAAAACAATAATCTCAAATACTACTAAAACACAACACATGACATTAAATCATAGACACAAAACAAACAACATTGAAGTATAATCAAAATCAACATGAAAACAAAGAAGTGAAAAAATCAATTAAAATAAACACACATTGAAACGACTAAAGAAATTTAGAATGACAAATCAACTTAAACATACTCTCCCTCATCCTCATCTTCATCATCATCCTCATCCTTGTCCCCGTCACTCAACAAACAACTTTGATCTAAGTCTGAATATTGAAAACAAAGAGACAAGAAATGAAAACCAAGATCATAAATAACACCCACATTAGTCATTGAAATTTAGATTAAATGGAAGAATCAATTTTCCAAATCCAAACACAGAATTTTAGAGGAAAATGACACGCACCAACTTCTTCTATAGGTTGCACTTCAGCTTCGAGTTGCTCATGGTCGTTTCTAGTAGCAATCTTCATTGGAGTCTCTTGAGGGAGACTTTGTGTTGATATTACTTTTTTCTCAAACTCTCGTCTCTCATCTAACAAGCTTCTAAAAGCATATTTAAATATGAAAAAATCATTCCACAAAAGTAACCATCCTTCAAAGGGGATTCAACGTCAAACTCACCCATTAAAAACTAGAAAAGTACGAGAGAATTTGTGCATTACTTACAAATATGCAAAAACCACAACAACACTCTCAAATACCACCAAAAGGCAACACATTAAATTAAACCATAGACATAAAACAAATCACACTAGGTAGAATCAAAATCAACATGAAAATTCAAGCAACAAAATTGATTAAAGATCATCATGAAAAGTAAACAACTTAAGAATTTCAAAATGACAAATAAGCTTAACGTACTTGTCTTTGTTCTCATCGTTGTACTCATCGCTCACCAAACAACTTTGATCTGATTTTGATGAAAACAAAGAAGCAAGATATATATGAAAAATGACCATTACAAATCGCTCACATGAGTCATTGAAATCTAAAATAAAATGGAGGAAGTGGTTATGCAAATCCAAATGGAAAAATTCAAAAGAAAACAACACATACCAACTTCTTCGGGTTGCACTTCGTCTTGGGGTTGCTCATGGTTGTTTCTAAGAGCAAGTTTTGCTGAAGTCTGGTGAGGAAGCCTTTTCGGTGACATTATTTTCACTCTAACTAACCAAAACCTATCAATGAAATGAAAGCTTAAAACACTTTGCAACTAATACAACTACAAAGAGAAAGATTGAAAATTGATGAAGTGAGTGTTCAAGACAAACCTTCACCAATAGAGGGAAAGGAGGTGATAAAGGTTGTATAAATAGTGACTCAAACAGTAATGTTAGTGTAGCCCAATATTCCCCACAAAGCATTAAATATATCCACCCCCACCCCCATTGACATATTTTATGAATTCAAAATATTAATTGCATTTTTAATGACTATTGACAATGAAAAATAAAAGTCACAGTTTTTACTAATTGTATTTTTACACTTTTATCTAATCACAAGTCACAGTTTATAACTTTTAAGATAATTATTATAAAAGTCAATAAAATTATCATAGATGGTTATGCATAATATTTTTTACTCTTTTTAATACTTGTGTCAAAACCTTATACGTCCTATAAAATGGAACGAATGGATTATTACATTTTGTAACCAAAAAATTATTAAGTATTTATTACAACATTTAATAGATACATATAATACATATATAAAATATTATATTTTTAAATAAAATTTATTATTAAAAAAGTATTTATTACGGTATTTAATAGATACATAAAGTATTGAATTTTTGTTAAATAAAATTTATTACAACATTTAATACATATATAAAATAATAATAAAATTAATTATTCAACAAAGATATTTAATACAGTATTTAATATATATA